>CM053567.1:33220488-33461258 GCA_028646485.1 Cryptoprocta ferox
ATCAAATGCAATAGCAAGTGGTGTCCAGCTGTTATCTTCCTGCCCTCCTCTTGAAGAACAACTCCTTAGCTGTGTGAATAGTTGGGAGCCCCAGAACTGGCGTTACTTGCTTGGTCAATGGGTCAGATGACAGCAGTGTTGTTTACAACTTATGAGTGGCCTTTGAGCTCACAACTTCAGAACCACACTGAAGGGAGAGGAGGTGGTTCCATTTCTTTACTAATTTTCCTCGGAGAAGAACTCTTGATTGCATGGTAACAATTCTATGTCTTCATTAGGGATGCTGAGCTTTTAATGTTTATTTATTTTTGAGAGAGAGAGAGAGAGAGAGAGACAGTGTGGGAAGAGAGAGAGGGAGACACAGAATCTGAGGCAGGCTCCAGGCTCTGAGCTGTCAGCACAGAGCCCCACGCGAGCCTGGAACCCACGGACCGTGAGATCATGACCTAAGCCGAAGTCAGACACTTAACCGACTGAGCCACCCAGATGCCCCAGGGATGCTGAGCTTTTAAATTTTGTGTTCTAATTGAAATTTAAAGCAAGAAGGATTTTAAACCAAGAGACATGAAGCAGGGGATTTGTACGTATCCCATAGCCTATTCCTTTGTTGTAGATCTGCAGCCAGTCTCTGAGATGAGGAAACAGACCTTGTCTCTGCTTCTGTGAGAAGGGCCAGTCATTATACATTGGGCGAAAGAGGAATGTTGGGATCTCTCAGGTCTATCCCGGCATTTTCCCTGAAAAACTTTCATAAGTTTATTTCCCAAAGATAAGACTTCTCTTCACTGTCTTCACTCCCCTGGGTCTGGAGACCCAGCGGCCCATGTCTCTGTACTGGCCAGGGCAGCAAAACCGGTAAACACAAGTATCTGTGCAGAGGCCCTTTGCAACCCGCCCCGACAAACTTTCACATTATTTTGCAGACACTGTTTCTCCTTATTGTCTCGGTTTCTCTGCATCACAATAGGGTGTGGACCTCACTTTTTTCCTTTCCTTTTAAACCATTTTAGTGATGCTATTCTGTGCCTTTCTCCACTGATAATAATAACACTTTCCCACCAGCCCATGTCTTGTCTACCCAGTAGAAAGAAAGCCTTCCCCTCCTTCCCTTCCCCTCCTGCTACTTCCCCCTCCCATTTTTCCCTTGGAAGGATCCACTGGGAATAAAGACCTTTCTCACCAGGAGAGGCTGAGTGTTCCTCTAAAAGGGACTACAGCTCTGATAGGGTTATGTCTGTGTTATCAATGGCACTTCAATCACAGTGCCAAGGTATTCCAGACAATGTGTGAAGAATGTGAGCTTTTTAAAAATCATCTGCCAAAAGTCAACTTTTCTTCAGCTATTTGAAATCCTTCCCACCCTAATTCCTAGTCTCACTACACTTTTACTAATTAACGTTTATTTTCCCAACCCCAAGGACCCTGCTTGTATATGCCTACAATGTGGCAGCATCCTGAACTCTAGAGCTCTCTGGCTCTAGTAGAGTGTAGATAATGTATAAACAGGAAGTCAAGATTCGATATAAAAAAAAGAGAGAGATCTGTTGTAAATATTAAGTCTCTAGTATGAGTTTTCTAACCCTTTCTGGAAACATTAAAATGTAGGCACATACATCTTTATTGCCTAAAGCTTTGAGTCAAGAATGAAGTTGATATTAGACACCATTCTGTGTGGGTTCCCACTGGCTCACTCACTCACTCATTCATTCATTCAGCAAATACTTACTGTATATAAGCCAGGATACAGGCACTGTGCCAGGCACTAAGCTTGCATACAGAGATAAGAAAGGGTTCTTGTCATTACAGAACTCATATTCTAGTGGAAAGACAAAGAAATAATTACAAAATAAGATTGGTAAGTGCTATGTTAGAGAAATTAACACATGATGTAGGAACACTGGGGAGGAAAACGATAATGTGAGTGTAGGATAAATGCATTTATCGACAATTATTAAAGTCTACTATGCACCAGGCAGTGTTGGGGCAACAGTGAAAAACAAATTCCCTGTCTTTGCAGACTTTACATTTTAATGAAAGAGACCGGCAATAACAAAAAAACAAACAAAACAAACAAACAAACAAACAAAAAAAGATGTACTATCAGGACCCAGGATAGAGTTATAGAAGGGAGGTATGAGTTGGTCTGGCGGGATAAATAGGTGTTAGCACAAAAGGACATTCCAATCTTTGTTTTAAAACAAAACAAAACGCTGGGATGGAGGAGAGATGGCTGAAGAGGAGGGATGTAGAAGGTGGGAATGGGTGAGAGAGGGCATGAAATATTATTATGCAAAGGAAGTTATTAGGTGTATCATTAAGTGGATCACAGGCGCAATGGGAGGGATGGGGTGCATTTTTCCCTAAGAGAGAGTTTGAAGGCGAATTCATTCCAAACTGAATGTCAGAACCAGAAGGGACATTAGAGGTAAAAATGAACATACCACCTCATTTTACAGATGACTCGCAAAGGGTGAAGCGATTTGTCCCAAGTCACCTAGCTAGTCGGGGGCACAACCAGGATGAACCCATTTTTCTGCACAGCTCAGCCCCGGAGTGCAGCTGCTGCGGGGAAGCCGTGCCGCGCGGAAAGGCATCCTCAGTCTCGGGATCCCGAAACACACTGCCCCCTATCGGTGCTTCCCCGCAGAGCCTCTTCCCTGTTAGCCTCGAGCAGGGGCTCCCCAGGGGTCGCCGACCGCCCCGGGCCGGAAAGGCAGAAACGGCGACATCTCCCCGTCCGCGGGGACCCGGGGGCGCGCCCAGGCCCCCCCCCCCACCTGTTTTCCTCCTCCGCCGAGGGGCTCCCCGGCTGGGAGTGCGGCGCCCGCGGCCCGAGCCCCTCCGGCAGCGCCGCGGGCCGCTCAGCATCTCCCGGCGGCGTCGCGGGGGCGTGCGTCCGGGGCCGCAGCGCAGGCCGAGCCCTGCAATTGGCGGCGAAGTTGGCGGCGTCTCGAGCAACGCCCTTTAGCCGGCTTTCCCGGCGGCCGGGACCCTGAGGCAGGGCTCCACACCACCCGCCCCCTCCGCCCCACCCTTCCTCTCCCGCCCCGCCGCCTCCTCCCCGCCCAGGGTCCCGGGCGAGCCGGCGCGCCGCGGAGCACGGGCTGCCGCCTCCGGGGCGCAGAGCTCCGAGCCATGGGAGCCTCGCACTCTCAGAGCCCGCGGGGCCGGGAGCCGGCCGGGGAGAGGCCCCCGACAGCCCGAGAGAGCGCGTGAGTCCCGAGCCCTCCGCGGGGCCGCCGTTCGGGGGTTTGCGTGCCGGCCCGGGATGCGAGCGCAAGGCGCCGGTCCCTCAGGGGCAGGGAAGGTGGGGCTCCCGCCCGCGCCCGCGGGGGGCTGGCGGCTCCGGGGTGGGCCTGGTGGGACGTTCCGCCCAGAGCCTCGCCCTGCGGGGCCCGGGGGCGCCCGGCCACGACCCCACCGCGACAGAATCGCGCCCAGGCGGGGCTGCTGCCCTGCGCCTGTCCACGCTGCGCGGGTAGGCGAAGGGGACCCCGAGGTTTTTCGAACTCGTCCAAGCAGGAAAACACACGTGTCCTAAAGGTGCTCAGAAATATTCGCGAGACAGCTATTTGCAGGGAAGTGTAGATACTAGAAAGGGGCTCGTGTCTCCGATAATTTGGCTCGTGTTGGCCTTTGGAGTGCAGGAATTTGGGTGCAGTGCTTGCCGCTCATGAGAACTCCCTCTTGTTTGCTCCGAGGGCTTCATGATGATCTCAGAAAAAGGGCTGTATTGTAGCAGCAGCAATTAGGCTTTTGTTCTGGGACAACAACAGTTGGGGACAGCAAGTAACTGAAATGCACACTGCGAAGGAACACTTTTAGAGAACGTGATTTAGAGCAAATTAGTTGCATGGTTTGAAAGGTGGCCATGCTTCTCGCCAGAGAGGATGCATTGATAACTACTTGAGAACCCAAACAATAGTTAACCTTTTAATTTAAAATTAATTTTGGAGCGTGTGTGTATCTTGGAGGTGAGGTAATGTGGAGGAACTCATACTGTATTTTAATTCAACCAATGACAAAGCTCTTTCGTTTGAGAAGGAAACGCTTGGCCTTGACATACAGCAGCCTGTGCCATGGGAGGTCTTTTGATCATCTTTTCTTTCTTTCTTTCTTTCTTTTTTTAATGTTTATTTACTTTTGAGAGAGAGAGAGAGAGAGCGAGAGCGCAAGAGAGAGTGAGCAGGGGAGGGGCAGAGAGAGGGAGACACGGAATCCGAAATCCTAAATCCGAAGCAGGCTCCAGGCTGGGAGCTGTCAGCACAGAGCCTGACGCCAGGCTCGAACCCACAAGCAGTGAGATCATGACCTGAGCTGAAATCTGAGGCTTAAGGACTCAGCCACCCTGGCACCCCTTGATCATCTTTTCAAGGCAAAGTAGCTTTCTGAACATCTAAGCAATAGGCATGTTAGTTGTGGCTCCTGATGTTTACATTTGAACACTAAACTTAGTTCAGGCAGCTTATTAATCATGAATAGCTGAAAATTATCGAGCATGTAAAATGTGCAGAAACACTCTTTTAAGTACAAACATGTAAAATGTGCAAAAACAATCTTTTAAGTACTGTTATTTAACCCCCAAGAACATTGAGTTCGTTTCTATTATTGCCCTTGTTTTACTGATGAGAAAACTGAAGGACAGAGAGATTAAGTGACTTATCCAAGGTCACACAGCTAGAAAGTGGCGGACTCCCATTGTCTGACTCCAGAGCTCTTGCTGCAGCTGCCTCCCACAGAAGAGTAAGGGCTTAGAAAGCAAACATTTGTTTCAGCTGGCAGACTACATCCATTTTTTTTTTCTTTAATTCTTCCTGCATAAGGGAGAAATCTGAATTAGCAATGCTTGGTACCTACTAAAAGGAAATTGCCAAAGTTGATTTACCCTTTTTCAAAAACAAACATGAGGCGCCGTGTAACATTGAGATGAAGTTAAGAGTTTTGGAAGCACATAATCTAGGCTCTGCTCCTTAACAGCGGAGATCTTTTATCTGTTCCTAAACCTCTCTGCGTTTCCTTATTTGTAAAATGGGAATGAAAACCATGTCCACTTCATAGGCTGTTCTGAAGGTGATGTAAAATAATGTATGTACAAAATACAAGTTATAGTTTTATCTCTGAGCAATATATTACTTTACCTAAGGATAAAAATCGACTAATCTTTGTGAACATGTGGCAGGGTTTATTGTGTAATTGAAAGTAAATATTGGGATCATTCACTGGTAGCATGCTGAACTCAGTACTTACCGTGTAAGGTTCAGTTGTTAGGGTGAGGAATTTGATTCTCAGTTGTTAGATTATCCAGTGGCTTGGCGATAGAGGATCTCTCTCTTCAATGAGGTTCTTACATGTACCTTAGATATTTAGCAAAGCTTGCCTAAATATGATCAACAAAGAAGTCCATCTTTGGTCTTCACCTGGGAATATAGCCCAATTTAATACGTTAAGAAGCACATAGGGGCGCCTGGGTGGCTCAGTTGGTTAAGCCTCTGACTTCCGCTCAGGTCATGATCTCATGGTTCACGGGTTCGAGCACTGTGTCTGGCTCTGTGCTGGAGCCTGCTTTTGATTCTGTGTCTCCCTCTCTCTCTCTGCCTCTCTCCCACTCATGCTCTGTCTGTCTGTCTGTCTCTCTCTCTCTCAAAAATAACATTAAAAAGTAAAAAAAAAAAAAAAGCACATAAACTCATGTAGGCAGGGATAGGATTATTTGGTCTCATCAGAGCATGCAGATTAAGGAGTCAGCTTCGTAAACTACTTGGCATGCATCAGGTCAAAGACTAGAAATATGAGATTCCATGCCTGTAATATGAAAAGCTAAAAGTATGCCCTTTGTCCAAGCCTGCCTTATTTAGATGTACAAGCCACAAGTGTCTCCAGGGTCTGAGAAAATGGGGGATTCATTGTTAATGTCACTCGGCTGCAGATTTCCTGCCGGACATATGGCTGTCGTGGATAACACTGACCTCAAGGAAGTTCTCCTACTCAAGCCTTTTCAGTTGCATTTTCGAAATCTATTGTTCCTTTTTTAAAAAAGTAAATAAATACTTGAAAATCTCACAAGGAAAGCATTACTGCTGGCATTTGTCTTTTGAGGGAGAAATTATGTTTCAGGATGTTCACAATTTATATTTCAGAATAACTTAACCAAGCACTAAAATTAACGAGATAAATCTCTTGTGACAGAGCTGTATTGTGAAATATAAATAAGTATGTATGTACATGAAAAGAAATGTCTGATTTTTAGATAATACTCATTATTTTTAATGTTTATTTATTTTGAGAGAGAGAGCTCGAGAGAGTGAGTGGGGGAGGAGCAGAGAGAGAGAGGAAGAGAGAGTACCCCAACCAGGCTCCATGCTCAGTGTGGAGCCCCACTCAGGGCTTGATCCCATAACTGTGAGATCATTGATCTGAGCTGAAATTAAGAATCAGATGCTCAGCTGACGAAGCCACCCAGGCGCTCCAAGATAATACTCGTTATTATTATTTTTTTTAATGATTAAGAACATTTTGCGGGGGGCACCTTGGTGGCTCAGTTGGTTGAACATCTGACTTCGGCTCCGGTCATGATCTCCTGGTTCGTGAGTTCAAGCCCCACATCAGGCTTGCTGCTGTCAGCACAGAGCCTGCTTCAGATCCTCTGTCCCTCTCTCTCTTGCCCCTCCCCTGCTTGCGCTCTCTCAAAAATAAATAAAAAATTAAAGAACATTTTTTAAAGCTTTATTTATTTTGAGACAGACAGAGATGGCCTGAGTGGGGGAGAGGCAGAGAGAGAGGGAGAGAGAAAGAGACTCTCAAGCAGGCTCTGAGCTGCTGGAGTGAGGAGCTTGAACCCATGAAGCCGAGAGATCATGACCTGAGTGGAAACCAAAAGTCAGACACTTAACTGAGCCCCCCAGGCGCCCCAATACTCATTATTATTGAAAATTGTAGCTGTCTACCTTCCCCAAACCCAAGGAAACAAAATTGCTGGCTTTGGTAAAAGGTAGGGGAAATGTCATTTCATTTCTTCAGGGAGGCTGCACAATATGGTGATTAGGAACAGAAGCTGTGGAGTGAGGCCAACTCGGGTTGAATTCCAGCTAGATCACTTACTTAGTTCAGAAAGCTAACTACTTTTTTTTTTTTTTTTTGAGAGAAAGAGAGCAGGGGGAGGGGCCGAGGAAGAGGGAAAGAGAATGTCAAGAAGGCTGCACACCCAGCGTGGAACCCAGTGCCAGGCTTGATCCCGCAACAGTGAGATCATGACCTGAGCCAAAATCAAGAGTCGGACGCTTAACCAACGGAGCCACCCAGGCTCCCCACGTAACTACTTTTTGAAGTGGTGTATATTATTAGTGCAGAGCCTGAGGACCAATACCTGAATTATTATAAGTACATTTACATGTACCTATAAACCAGATGCTATGCTAAGTTCTTTGGGATGTATATTTTTGAAAAAAGCAGAGTCTTTTCTGAAGGGAAGATTGACTTGTGTCCTAATTCAGCAAGGCAATAACTTTTTCAAGTTAATTTTTTTTCTCAGTTAAATTCCATTTTCCAAAAAGATGTACTATCTAGCAAATGGAAATGTGTTTGGGAATATGGTAGTTTGGAGGAGTATTTGAAATCAGTGACTACTTAGGTGATTTTTTTTTTTTTTAATGTGGCCAGGGTGGGTTTTCTAAGAACAAGAAGTAATGTGTGGAGAGACTTGAAGAATGACATAAACAAAACCTCTTAGTCATTAGGGAATATGGTGTGTAACTAACTCATCTACTGCTTGTTGAGCTTGTCTGCCTGGAATGTAAGAAATACACCTGCTGTCAATTTTTATTAGATTTCTAGACAAGTCTTTGTTCGCATTTGGAATATATCGTAATGGAATAGGACAGTAGCAAAGTCAGGATGAGTTTGAGGTTTTGAGTGTTTTTCCCGTGCACCTTTCTGATCATGTGAATTAGATGCGGTTTCTACAAGGTTCTAGTGAACTGCGAAATCAGCGACAATTAAACTGAAGTGCCTCTTGACGGGCAAGTCATTGTGGGATAGATGCCCCTGACATGAAAAGGGAAGCACTGGCTTTGAAGTTTTAGACACCGGAAAACATGACTCAAAATAAGTGAACTTTGAGAATTATATATCTGAAACCCAGTGCAATTTATATTGTCCTTAAAAACACTAAAGTTCCCAGTTGCTATAGAAATTTTTTTAAATGCCCATGTTTGAATGGCTCCATATCCAGTGAAGTGAGCACAAAAGGAAATGGTTTGACAGGGTGTCTGGGTGGCTCAGTCGGTTAAGTGGCCGACTTCGGCTCAGGTCCTGATCTCACAGGTTCATGAGTTCAAGCCCCGAGCTGGACTCTGTGCTGACAGCTCAGAGCCTAGATCCTGCTTCAGATTCTGTTTCCCTCTCTCTCTGCCCCTCCCCTGCTCATGCTTTGTCTTTCTCTGTCTCAAAAATAAATAAACAATAAAAAATTTAAAAAAAAGGAAATGGTTTGAATCGCATGACAAGGGGATTTGTATGTGTGTGTTGAGCTCAGCTATCACAACTTCTAGACCATGGGGGCAGTTCAAATAGTAAAAAGCTAATAAGGGAAGAAAAATCCCTCTCTGAAAGTCATTAAAAGGTAAGATAGTTGGTCTGTTAAAGACTGAAACTCGGAGGGGGCTCAAGTGTAGTTTTGTTCCACAATTTCTTCCCTCTTTTCCATTCCATGACCAAGTGTGCCCCATCCTTCCGTCCACCGTACAGCTTCTCCCAGCTGGTTCATGTTTCAGTATTAAAAATCAAGAAGAGGGGAACCTGGGTCCCACAGTCCATTGAGCAGCTGACTCAATTTCAGATCAGGTCATGGTCTCACAACCCTGAGATTGAGCCCTGCGTTGGGCTCACACTGAGCATGGAGCCTGCTCGAGATTCTGTCTCTCCCTCTTCCTTGCTCGTGTGCATGCTCTCTCTCGCTCTCTAAAAAAAATAAAAAATAAATTTAAAATAAATTAAAAAAAAATTAAAAATCAAGAAGAGAAAAGGAAAACAGGGAAGGCTCAGTTGCTGGTGTCCCGGATTATCTAATGTCTGAGCTGGCTCATAGGCAGAGTGGGCCACAGGGTGCATGAATTTGTTAGCCCAAGGTCAAGGAAATGAACTGGTTGCATCCCAAATGGCCATGGAACATGGAGGCCCATCTTCTGAGAAAGTTCACTCTGGCTATTGTAGGCTGTGTTTTTTGTTTCTTGGTGTTTTTTTGTTTTTTGTTTTTGCATTTTTTAAATTGTAAAATATATATAACATAAAATTGACCATTTGAATCATTTATAAGCGTACAACTCAGTGACATTAAGTACCTTCACAATGTTGCATAACCATCACAACTATCCATTTCCAGGACTTTTTCATCATCCCAAACAGAAACTCTGCTCCCATTAAACAGTAACTCCTCAACCTCCCCTCCCCTAGCCCCTGGTAACCTTTATTCCACTTTCTGTCTCTATCTGCCTATTCTAGGTCCCTTCTGTAACTGGAAGCATACCATATTTGTCCTTTGTCCTTTGGTGTCTGGCTTACTTAGCATAGTGCCCTCAAGGTTCATCCCTGTCGTATGGTGGGGCAGAATTTCATTCCTTTTTTTATGGCTGAATAATATTCCATGGTATGTATACTCACATTCTCTTTATCCATTCGTCTGTTGATGGGTGCTTGGGTCCCTTCCACCTTTTGACTGTTGTGAATACTGCCATGCAGGTCCGTGTGCAGGTACCTGTTTGAGTCTCTCCTTTCAGTTCTCTGGGGTGTATGCCCAGGAACAGAATTGATTGGCCCCACGGTACCTCTGTGTTTAACTTTTAGAGGAACCATCAAATGGTTTTCCCCAGTACGTCACCATTTACCTTCTTACCAGGAATGCATGAGTGTTCCAGTTTCTCCATATCCTTCCAACACTTTCTTTTTGCTTCTTTTTTTTTAATTATTAATATCTAGCCTAATGAGTGTGAAGTGGCATCTCATTTTGTTTTGATTTGCATTTCCCTAGTGATTAATGATGTTGATCATCTTTCCATGTGCTTATGGACCATTTGTATGTCTTCTTTGGAGAAATGTCTATTCAAGTTCTTTGTCCAGTTTTGAGTTAGGTTGTTTGTTTTCTTTCTTTTTTTTTAATGTTTTCTTTTTATTTTTGAGAGAGACAGAGAGAGAGAGACAGAGTACGAGTGGGGGAGGGGCAGAGAGACAGGGAGACACAGAATCTGAAACAGGTTCCAGGCTCCAGGCTCCGATCTGTCAGCACAGAGCCCGACGCGGGGTTCAAACTCACTGACCGTGAGATCATGACCTGAGCTGAAATCAGATGCTTAACCACCTGAGCCACCCAGGCGCCCCTGTTGTTTGTTTTCTTATTCTTGAGTTATAGGCGTTCTTGGATATCCTGGATATTAATTCTTTATGAGATGTGTCATTTCAAACATTTTCTCCCTTTCTGGGGGTTGCCTTTTTACTGTGTTGATAGTATCCTTTGATGCACAAAAGTTCTTCATTTTAAGGAAGTCCACCTTATCTACTCTTTCTTGTGTTGCGTGTGCTTTTGGTGTCATATCCAAGAAATCATTGTCAAATCCAGTGTCATGAGGATTTTAAAACTATTCTAAGAGTTTTATAGTTTTAGCTCTTAAGTTTAGGTCTTGTATCCACATTGAGAGTAAGTTTTGTATCTAGTGTAAGGTTAGGGCTCCTTCATTCTTTTGGGTGAATGTGGGTCCAGTTTTTCTGGCACCATTTGTTGAAAAGAGTGAAAAAACAAAAGTGAAGCCTTGTTGAATGGTTTTGGCACCCTTGTTGAAAATCAGTTGACCGTATATGTGAGGTTTTATTTCTGGGCTTTCATATGTCTGTCCTTTTGCTAGTAGCACACTGTTTAGATTACGGTAACTTTGTAGTAAGTTTGAAACAGCAAGTATGAGTCCCTTCAACTTTTTTCTTTTTCAAGATTGTCTTGGCTGCTTGGGGTATCTTGAGGTGGTGTGCGTGCGTGTGTGTGTGTGTGTGTGTATGTGTGTGTGTGTGTGTGTGTATGTTTCTCTCTCTCTCTCTTGCACGCGTGCTTTTTCTTCTTGGTTTGTGACAGTCAGCCTTGCATGAGAGAATGCTAGACTGCCTTCCAGTGACAGTATGCTGCCCCAGAAATTCTCCTCCCTACCTTCCCCATCTCCAGCCAGACTTTTCACCCCAAGATGTCTGCTGAGAACTCAGACACTGAGTAGCCAAAGAGGACCTAGATGTGGACAGGAGCCCCAGAGAGGCAGGCAGGAAAGTGGAATCACTGTGAGGGTCAGACGTCCTGAGAGCTGAGCATCAGAGAACCCTGTTCTCAGAGAAGAAACTGACCCTGGAAGGAGTCTTGAAGGATGAATGAGTTGCCAGGTGAGGGGGTCAGGAAAGAGCAGTCCAGGTTCGAGGAGGGCCTGTGTGCAGCATGGCCCGGTGGTGTGGGAAGCCTGCCATGTCTGGGGAGTGGTGAGGATTTGGGGGTAAGGTGGATGTGGAATGGACTGGTGGGATTGGGAAGCGGTGAGTCTGGAGAAGTGGATAAAGTCTGGGTGTGGGGTTTTTGTGGCTATGTGGGAGTTTGGACTTAATTTCAGGAGCTATAGATGCAAGTTTTCAGCTGAGGGATTGGCCAAACCACCGTGGCAGCCCTGGATGAAACCGCAGAGGGGCTCAACCAAACAGTGGGGGGTTCCAGGAAACCGTAACTTCCTATGACTCTCCCCAGCACCCCACCGCCCACCCCAGGCAGCCCATCCAGGGGACTTGAGTTTCCTTTTTCAACCCCTTACCTTGTCTTCATTTTTGTTTATTAGCTGTTCAGTTGCATATAAAAACATTTCCATTTTTCTGGTTTTCTATGAGAAGCCTATATTCTTTTATGATCTTTTATGATCAGATTTAAAAAATCTGAAAATTTAGAAAACACAGAAAACTAGAAATAAAAGAAATCACTCATAATCTCATTACCAGAGATGACTGTTCCTATCTTGGTATATTTTATTACTGTCTCTTTTTCTCCAGTAAATATATTTTTCAAAAGTGGGGGTTATACTATGTTTTACATTCTGTTTTTTTGACTTGAAGTTACTAACACTTCTCTATCATTATACTGAGATGGTGCAGTATCTACATGTACCCATAGTTTATTCAGTTTTTTCCTAAATGGTTGATATTTAGGTTGGTAACTGTTCTTACCCATGTAAATAACACAGTTAATAAATATCCTTATAATTCTTTGTACATTTCTGATTAATAACTTAGGATACATTCCTAGAAATTTAATCACAAGGTCAAAGAATGTGACCATTCTAAATGTTCTGTTATATATTACCACATATTGTCAAATTATTCCCCCAAAAGTAGTACCAATTAGGGGTGCCTGGGTGGCTCAGTTGGTTAAGCGTCAAGACTGTTGATTTCAGCTCAGGTCTTGATTTCACAGTTTGTGGGAGCAAGCGTTGTGCTGGGCTCTGTGCTGATAGCACGGAGCCTGCTTGGGATTCTGTCTCTCCCTCTCTCTCTGCCCCTCCCCTGCTCATGCCCCCCTCCCTCAAAAATAAAGAAATAAATTTTTAAAAATTAAAAAAAAAAAAAAAAACTAGCACTGACTATACTCCCCACAGAAGTATAGTATCTTTTCCAGATGCTCATAGCATCCTTTCCAGTGCTGGGCACTGTCATTTTGAATCTTTGCCAGTTTGGTAAGAAAAAATATATAATTTTGATTTATTTATTTTTTGTCCTTATCAATGAGAGTGAACTTTTCCGTCATATGTTACTAGCCATCTGTAATTTTTTATTTATTTCTATTTGTCAATTTTGTAATGAGATACTAATTTTTTTCATATTTGTGAGTTTTCTTTAAATTTTTTAATGTTTTTTATTTATTTTTGAGAGACAGAGAGAGACAGCACGAGCAAGGGAGGGTCGGAGAGAGAGGGAGATACAGAATCCGAAGCAGGCTCCAGGCTCTGAGCTGGCTGTCAGCACAGAGCCCTACACGGGGCTCGAACCCACAAACCGTGAGATCATGACCTGAGCCGAAGTCAGACGCTCAACCCACTGAGCCACCCAGGCGCCCCTTGTGAGTTGTCTTTATATGATGAGTCCAGCTAACATCTCTTGAGCACTTGCTATGTGCTAGGAAAGGGTTAATGTCTTACAAGCAGTAACTTAAATGCTTCTCAGAATAACCCTGTTAGGCAGGTATAATTTTAAATTCCTATTTTCTACATGAGGAACTGGGTACAGGAAGATTAAACAACATGCCCAAGGTCTCTAATGAGTGACAAAAGTGTGTCACACAAATCTGATAACTCTTTCCCACCATTTTTGTTTTTGTTTTGTTTGAGGGAGAGGTGTGTTTCAAATTAACTTTTTATTTTCGAGTGGTTTTAGGTTTACAGAAAAATTCAGCTGACTTACTGACAGTTCCTGTAGATGCCATGCACAGTCTCCCCTACTATTACCATCTCGCATTCGTATGATACACTTGTTACGTTAATGAAACTATTGCTGGTGTATTAACTTAAAGTCCACACTTTATTCAGATTTCCTTAGCTTTTATCTGCTATCCTTTTCCTATCACAGAATTCCATCCAGAATACCATATTACATTTAGTGATCTTGTTACTTACTTACTTTCTTTTTTTTTTTTTTTTTAAGTAGGCTCCACACACAGTGCAGAGCCCGGTGTGGGGCTTGAACTCATGACCCTGATGAGATCAAGACCTGAGCTGAGAACAAGAGTTGGACACTTATCCAACGTAGCCAGTTGAGACATCAACGCTTTATTATAAAATAGGCTTTGTGTTAGAGGATTTTGCCCAACTGTAGACTAGTGTAAGTGTTCTTCGCACGTTTAAGGTTGGCTAGGTTAAGCTATGGTGTTCAGTGGGTTAAACGTATTAAATGAATTTCCTTCATGTTTTTAATGTTTATTTGAGAGAGAGAGCAGCAGGGTAGGGGCAGAGAGAGGGAGGGAAAGAGAATCCCAAGCAGGCTCTGTGCTTGACTTGGGCTTGATCCTACGAACTGTGAGATCACGACCTGAGCCAAAGTCAAGAGTCAGATGCTTAACCAACTGAGCCACCCAGGTGCTCCTAAATACATTTTCGACTTATGATATTTTCAATTTATAATGACGTTATCAGGATATAACCACATTTTAAATTGAGGAGAACCTGCATTAATCCTTTCTCTTCCTGCAGATTGCAATAGCATTTTAAAAATTGAGTATTAGGGGTGCCTGAGCAGCTCAGTCAGTTAAATATCTAACTTTTGATCTCAGCTCAGGTGTTGATCTCAGGATTGTGAGTTCAAGCCCTGCATTGGGCTCCACACTGGCTAAATAAATAAATAAATAAAATATTGAGTATTAGAATATAACCTCTCTTTCATTCTATTTAACACTTGATGCTTTTTCTCTTTTCATTTTTTTAATAGATGTTTATTTAAAAATCTGATCCACCAACTTCGCATTTTCCACCAGCCGAAGGTGCAGAAAGCTTCACGGGCTTCACAGTCTCTTACTCAGGTGCTGCCTTTGTGGGAGCCTTAGCAGCAGCCAGTGCTGCCTTTTTAGGTGCTTGCTTATTAGCCTTTTTTGCTTCCTTGGCAGCCCTGATGGTCTGTTCTCGTTGAGCCTTCCTAATTTCAGGTTTCTGATCCTCTTGGCCATGCACCAGTGATGGCCTTCTGAAATTTGCACAGCGAGTTCTTTTCTTTGGAGTTTCTTCCAAGTGTCCCTTTTTGTGTTTGTAGAGCACAGTCCAGTTTATCTGCTGTGGAAAGGAATGTCGGCTCACATTTCGCATTAAGAAATTGGAAAACCTTCCCCTTAGTCTTGGTGTGGTGCCTCCCGTGTCTGGGGTAAATCTTGCTCCCACTGAAACCTCACAGCTCGATGTCCATGACTGCAGCAGCTGGGGAGAAGGAAAGGTGGTGAACAGGTCTTTCCATTCTTATTTTAAATGTTTAAAATCTGAGTATTCGGGGGCAGGGCATTTGCCAAAGAATCAAACAGGTGGAGGTGACTTCAGGAATGGGGGTGGGGGTGGTTGTGTGGAGCTTGGAAAAAAGAGAACATTCATCCTAGAGCTTTTCTCACAGATTTTACACTGGCACAGGTCAATCTAAGGTCCACTTAAAGGTTTCATTTTAAACGGTTTAGCTTCCTTTATGGAAACAGTGGTGCCTTCAAGTACTCTCACGTCATCTGCATGCTTTGTAACACATACACGTTCCATGGACTGTCTAGACCTTCTTTTTATGGTGATATGATGTAAAGCCCTTGTAGATTTCTATAAGGAATGGCAAACGATTAACCACTATTCTCTACTTGTCCTTTATCTGCCCGCTCTTCTACCTATAGAGACTTGGTAACTTTGGAGAGTAAAATAATTCCTCACTCTGACACTTCTTCATTTTCATATTCTCACTGTTAAGGATACTTTGGATATATATATATATATATATATATATATTTTTTTTTTTTTTTTGGCCTGCACATAGTACAATTTTGACTTGACCAACTTACAGTATGTCTGCTGCAAATGCTATTAATAACAGTGTAGGCAAAAGAAATTATATTTGGCTTGTTTAGATTTAGGAGTATTACATAGAAACTTTAGAGTCATAGCTATTTTCTGAAAGCAGGCCAGTTCTGTTTCTAATATAACCCATACATTTGTGTCATATTGCATGTCCCCGAAGCCTGACAGCATGGTATGTTACCGGTAAGGACGGGAGCCCCAGAAATCTTATAAAGATGCTTTGCTTTGAGAGCAACAGCACTTAAAACTCCTTTGGATCACAGATCCCTTGATTATATATGATCAAATGTTCGTAGACTTTTTCCAAATGAAAATACACATATATACAATATATTAAAGTTAGGAAGATCAGAGATCCTGAAGCCAATGAAAGTTATCTCATTCAATCCTTTCCTAGACACCATGAGGTAGATATTATTATCTCCATTTTACAAATAGATAAACTGAGGCCTGGAAAATGTTAAGAAACTAAGGCCACAGAGCTAGTAAATGGCAGAGCTGGGATTCAAGCCTAATGCACCTGGCTGATGCAGAAGAAACAAAATTACCAGTCATTTCCAGAGTGAGTTGGCCAGGTAGGCAACTCATTAACTAGCAGAGGCTTCTGTTTATCTGCTAGAAAGTAAGTTTTATGGCTCTTTCCCTAGTGATAACATGGTTTCAGGAAAGTAAATGTTTGAGGAGCATTGTCCAGCCAATTCTGTAGATAAATATCCATATACTATATTATATTTACACAGAGCAGATAGAATGCCTCTCCTGGGTTTCTTTGCTGAATTATTTTTGTCTCTGAGTCTTGCTTTCTTAACAACTGCAAGATGTTATGTTTCTATGGCTACGTCCAAATTGTTCTTAAATAGGGGTTTGAGAAAACAAAACGAGGAAGGCTTGGGCATGAAATAATGGTGGGAAGATGAATGACATTTTACCTTCCAGGCATCACCTTATAAGCACTTCTCTGAGAACAGTCCCTTCCCCCCATTGCTTCCTTTGCCTTTGCAAACCTGTGCGTCCTCTGGTTCCCAATGTGTGAAGCCATGGTTCCTAGTATGAGTCCAGTAGCTCGAAGTGATGACATTTGGGAACACAAGTCAAGTTCTGAAGAATATGGGCCACCTTAACAGTTGATACCTTAAGTGCTTTCTGGAAGGTTCCCTTGAGGATAAGATTAAAATGAAGAGACGTGCCCAAATTTGAAAAGTAGCTGACAATAGTGGAGAGGAAAGAGATTGCGGTAGGATGGTATGGAGTGGGCCCCTTTTACATGCTTCTTGCCAAGTAGAAGGCACTGTTTTCCAGTCCTCCCACCAGGGGGCGCCAGCCACCATCTGCTTAGCTCCTGGCCAAGGTTGGTCCGAGGTGAGACTGTGTCTTCTGTGCTCTCCATTGTTGGATGGGATAAAAGAGAGTCATCTGATACTAACTTATAGCCCATGTAGGAGAAAGGAAAATAGGGAACAAGGGGGAACACAATTGAATTTTTGAATATTTCTGTCTCCTTCTGCTGGCTAGGAAGGAGCTTCTCATGGGTGTGTTGTTTCTCTTCACTTCAAATCACATGATTCAGAGCATACTTTTTGTGGCTTCTGAGAAGTTGGAAGTCTTCCCCCTCCTTCGCGTGATATTTATTGGTATGCAAGGGTTGAGTTGCAGAACAAACACCTGTGTTCGATGCAGAGGGAGCTCGTGGTGGCCTTTTGTATTTATAGAAATATGAATCTTGAAGAAATTCTCTTTAAAAAAATATTTGTTGATTGAATGTGTGACAGAACTTTCTGGTGCCCTCTGGTGGCTGCTGTAGCACCTGACTGGCAAATCTGTACAGTAGAAGGTTTTATTCACACAGAGAAAGGGAGACACCGGTGTTTCCCCAACCCAACAGGATGCCATTTCTTTCTTAACAAGAGTGGGTTAGCCCAGCTTTTGAGGAATGCTCTTCAGAGACCAAAACCCAAACAAAACCAGATCCAAACTTGACTGGCTCTTCTAACATCTCTTTTTCTCAGTCTTTGTTTCCCTAGGCTTACACATTTTAATTTCTCCTTGTGTTTCTCATTTGGCAGACCTTTCCCAGTTTTATGGTCTTTTTCTTTTAAGTAGAAGTTGTTTTTATACCCCTGATAATTGTCTGTCTTGTTTGATTGATTCCATACTCCTGCACAAATGGTCAGTGGGCTGGGGCTTGTGTTGGGACTGAAGTGTTTGAGGGATGTGTATGGCTCTGTGTGTGTGTGTGTGTGTGTCTGTGTGTGTGTGTGTGTGTGTGAGAGAGAGAGAGAGATTGTGGGGGGGCTATGTGTATGTGTGTGACTCATGTAGTGCACACGTGTGTGAGGTGCGTGCATGTGACTATGTGGAGGTGTGTGTGGGGGTGTGTGTGGGTCTCTGTGTGTGACTGTGCTGTGCATGCATGTGTGTGAGGTGTGTGTATGGGGGTGTGTGTGTGTGAACATGCACTGTGTTGCCGCCCTGATTTTCCCACACATCCTTCCTCACAAAGCCGTGACAGTTGCATACATAGAGATGTCAGATGACTGTGGTTTCCCCTGCTGAGCTGAAGAGCTGTATTCAGAGGTGTCTGTGTGTCTTGAATAGAGTATGAATACTCTAGCTGACAGTATCAAATCCCAGATTTCTCATGTGCTTTACAAACCAGAGAGATTTTTTGATGCTACATTATTTATCAGTATGAAAATAGCTCTCCAAATGCAGAATAATCTCGAGAGGAGCATGGGCTTGGGCTCACATTTCTCTTTTGCAGTCGATAACGTCACCACTCTTGGGTTTCCCTCCCTCCCTCTCTTCCTCCTCTCCCGCATACTTTTTCCCTTCACACATTTGAAAACCCTCTATGGAAGCTGAATCATGTTGTTTCCTTTTTTGGTCATACTTGAGCTTTCCTCCACTTTCATCAGGCAGAGGCTGGGGACGTGTGAAACAAATCAGTTCCTTGCATTATGCTGTCTGTAATGTGCCTGTTTTGTTTTTCGGATTTAGAGAGGCCAAGTTCCCTTGGCCCCCCCCTCCCCGTTGCCCGTACTGAGAGCCGCTCAATAGATGTTTTTGAATGAGTGAATTAAAGTGTAGGTGCTGAAGATAAAACAATTCTGCGTATCTTATTTGAGGGGAAAAAAAATCAATAACCAAAAGGAGAAAAGAAAGACTCCAGCACAAGGATACTTCAATAAATGTCTAAGAGTTAGAGAATTTCTTTAAATTTGGCTGTTGGTGGTGTTGGCTAGGGAGAGTGAATTCTGGGAACATCTGAGGCCACTTTTTACCAAACAGATGTATCAGGAGCCCTGGAATGAGGCTAAAGAATGTTACCACACAAACTCCGCAGATCCATTCCTGGCACCCACCAGCCTGGGAAATGTGTCTACCAGCTGTCATTACTTGAGGCTTACAGAGCTTCTTAAATAAAGGGATTATTGAACCAAGAGGCCAGTGACTAATGAAAATGCCCATCATGTTGGCTAATCCCAGTGCGGAGTCACATTTGTGCATATACTGTCCACTGACACCAGCCTGTGTCCTGGGATGCCTGCTGAACACACTGTAGTTACCATGGGAGAGGCTGCTTCTCCTACAGGTGGCTCCTCTGGGCAGCTCTAACATGTCTCTCTCCCTTAGGAGCTGGATTTTCTTTGGAATCCTGTCAGAGGGCCCAGGTTTGATACAGGGAATAGGGGAGGTAGTGGTGACAAGGTTTAGAAAGGTTGTCAGGAGACATAAGGTGTATGGGCTTGGGTCGTGTGCCCTTTGCAGAACCAAGCGGGGGAGGACTGGGGGGCTGGTTGTGGAATGTGGTATTTAGTCAGGCCTGACTCACTCTCCCACCCCTGCATCTGGAGGCAGATACCCAAACCACAGGACCGGAAGGTGGGAGGGGGTGTCTCCTCAAAAAAAAAAAAATGTAGAGTTTTGCTCAGAGAAGGTGTGGTGATGCTAGGCAGTCAAGAATAGGGAATACTTCTTACAGCTGTCTTGGGGCCATTGTGAGTTAGGTGCTGGCGATACAGTGGACCCATGAGTCTTGTTGAGGTAATTCAGAATACTTTGAATACAAGAAAATAGTAAATGAAATTCAGTCCACAGATGCCATTTTGTGGAGGAAGTATTGAACTTGCTGTTGATCAAAAAGCTTTTTGTCTCGGGGCACCTGGGTGGCTTAGCCATTTAAGTGTCCGACTTCAGCTCATGTTATAATCTCATGGTTGCTGAGTTAGAGCCCCACATCTGCTGTCCGCGCAGAGTCTGCTTCACCTCCTCTGTCTCTCTCTCTCTGCCCCTCCCCTGCTTGCTCTCACTCTCTCTCAAAAATAAACATTAAAAAATAAAAAAATAAAAAAAAGCTTTTTGTCTCTAGTTTGGAGGTTAGAGACACATTTCCTGTGTAGAGAGGGAGGGTCTCCCGTGTGGCTGCTTCTCACTGGAGGGCACACAGATGCTGGGCCCACCCCTAGAGTTTCTAATTCAGTAAGTTCAGGGTGGGGCTTGAGAATTTCATTTCTTATTCCCAGGCGATGCTGATGCTGTTGGTCCAGGGACCACACAGAACTACTGGTTTAAAGCAAAGGACTTAAGCACTCCGTTTACCAGAGAAAGAAGAAAAGGAAGGGAGGGTGGGAAGAAAGGAAGTCAGCCAGTGGTTCAATAAATACATTCAAATAAATAAATACATTCAGATGTATGTGTTCAAATAAAACCACCTATTTGCCATAGTTTAGAATAACTGAACTCCTTGTTGATTAAGGTTTAGGGAGAAGGCTATCTCATATACTGTCACTTAAAAAGGTAAATTAGAGGTGCCTGAGTGGCTCAGTCAGTTAAGCATCTGACTTTGGCTCAGATCGTGATCTCAAGGTTCACAAGTTCGATCTCCAGATCAGGCTCTGTGCTGACAGCTCAGAGCCTGGAGCCTGCTCTGGATTCCGTGTGACTCTCTCTCTGCCCCTCCTCCCTCCTCTCAAAAATACTAAATGTTCAAAAAAAATTTTAGGGCACCTGGGTGGCTCAGTCGGTTAAGTGTCCGACTTTGGCTCAGGTCATGATCTTGCAGTTCATGAGTTCGAGACTCACATCAGGCTCAGTGCTGACAGCTCGGAGCCTGGAGTTTGCTTCTGATTCTGTGTCTCCCTCCCTCTTCCCTTCCCTCGCTTGTGCTCTCTCTCAAAAATAAATGAACATTTAAAACAATTTTTTAAAAAAACCTCAAAAAAATTTTTAAAGGTAAATTAGTACAATTTTTCTGGAGGGCAGTTTTGCTATATGCATCCAGATATTAAAATGTGTTTGTTGTGATGCTACAATCCCATTTCTAGAGTTTTAACTCTAAGAAATGTTTGTATATATGTGAAAAGATGCATGCATTGCGTTATTCATCACAGTTTCATTTATAATGAGGGACAATGAACCCCTAAATATCCCTACATGGGGAACAAATCATGTAAATGTTGTAGACACAGAGAGGCTTATTACTGCAGCAAATAGACAGAGCAGAACACTGGGCCTCTGCGAGGTCAGGAAGGGCATTGAGCATTGGTTTCACATCCTGGTTCCCCACCCCCCCCCTCCGCCGCAGAGATCCTGATGAAAACAGGAGAAACAGGGGTGAAGTCCTCACCTCTAGCAGAGGACTGCATGGTATTTAAATCCCATTTGTGTACACAGTATCTGGTTATCTGCCTAACTATCTATCCATGCTCATAAGTACATGCTTGTATGTATTTATGAGGAGTGTTTGAAAGTTTTGGTCTGTTCATTGGTCATCAAATATCATCAGACAGAACAAAACAGACAAGGTGCTTTGTGATCATGGAGCCACTTCTAACTGGGAAAGACAGATAAGTAGAAAAATAAAAATAGTTTGATTTCAGATGTAAAAAGTGCTTTGAAGAAGATAAAAATGGTATATTGGTCACCAACATTTTAACAGCGGCTGTTTATCAAAAGCACGACTGTAGGTGAGTTTTCCTTTCTTCTTCGTTCTTTTTTGTGTCATCGAAAATGCACTTTTTCAAACACCATGATCCAGCAGGCCCCCCTGGACAGCCTGTGTGTGCCCTTCCGACTCCTCCCCTCTAAGCTGGACAGTTCTGCCCCTTACTCACTTAGCTTTAGCCATACTTGTTCCAAGGCAGAGGCTCCTGTTCCCTCTGCCAGGACGCTGTTGCCCCCACGCTTACCACATTCATCCCTCAGGCCTCGGCATGTCACCTCCCTGATTTATCTCCCAGAACCCCCCACCGACAGCCCCCCACCTTTGTCATGGTCCCTGCGCTTTTCGGATACAGCATGCACAACAGTTTGTAAGTTACATATTTATTTTTTTTTGCTTCCTAAACTCACTAATGCCCAAGCTCCATGTGGACAAGATCTAGATCTGTTTTGTCATTTGTAAAATCTGCGGAATGATTGAAAGAAAGAATAAACATTTGTATTATTTTCCCTTAATAAAGGTATTTGAAATACTTTAAAAACAAAGCACAATGTTATTTGTATTAAAAAATGCTTCATAAAATAGTTCAAATTGCTTTTTAAAATAAGGTGAATGTTGGGGGGTGGGGAGTTGTATCTCTATGACACATATGAAGTGTGCATATGATTTAGGGTTGGAGAGAAAGCCCAAAAGGTGTGAGAGTCCTAGTCATACAAACTTTGGTGCCTGACTTCCCCTTTGGTGATCCTTAATGTCTCAGGGACTCACCTGATCATCCGAAAACAAGGATATTCAGCCCAGTGACCTTTGACAAAGATCCTTTCCATCTAAAAATTCCTGTGGTTCTGTGAGATCTAGGGTGGACGCTTAGGTTTGGAGTCACTGACTTATCATTTGTTCAGAAAACGATTTAAAGCAAATACATTTTACTCAGTAGTTATCTATGTGTAGGTGAAAGGAAATAGACAATCCATTCAGTATTACCATATCTTACATGATGAGGTACTAAGCAGTTAAGGATAACTTTGCTTATGGTAGTTCTGAAAGATAACACAACAAAATAATGGACTAACTGAGTCCATAAGAAAACAGTTTCTAAAAAAATATTTTATGGGTGAGTACCGGAAATTATTATTAACACAAGTTGGAATTAAAGCCAAAGAACAACAATGACTATATATAGAATATGGGTCAATTATTTTTTTTTAATTTTTTTTTTTTAAGATTCTTTTTTTTTTTTTTTTAAACTTTATAGTTTATTGTCAGGTTGGTTTCCATTTTTTTAAATTTTTAAGTGTTTAATTATTTTGAGAGAGAGCGAGAGAGCAAGCAGGGGAGGGGCTGAGAAAGAATGAGAGAAAGAGAATCCCAAGCAAGTTCCATGATGCCAGCACAGAGCCTGATGTGGGGCTCAATCCCACGAACTTCAAGATCATGTCCTGAGTTGAAATCAGGAGTTGGATGCTTTACGCTTAACTAGGTGTCCAGGGTCAATTATGATTTTAGACTTTGATTTGGCAAAATACTCATATTTATTATATAGTATTTCCAGATTTGTAAAATCATACAATTTTCAAGAAAACCTCCTCAAAGAAGATAATATTCTTCATCCAATATCCAAATCCATTCTGCCTGGAAGATCTGGCTTTTGCAGGAAACTAAGCACTGACTGTCTTCCCTTCAGCTTTTTCATCTTCACCTGTCATCTTTAAAGATACTGCTGCCTGGGGCGCCTGGGTGGCTCAATTGGTTTAGTGTCTGACTTTGGCTCATGTCATGATCTCATGGTTCCTGAATTCAAGCCCCGCATCAGACTCTGTGCTGACAGCTCAGAGCTTGGAGCCTGCTTCAGATCTGTGTCTCCCTCTCTCTCTCTGCCCCTCTCCCGCTCACTGTCTCTGTCTCTCAAAAAAATGAATAAACGTTAAAAATTTTTTGAAAAGATACTACTGCCTAATTTTCCAGAAAGGAAGTATTATGAGTCAAGTCATTACAGTAGGGAGAAAGTTGGGCTCAGGCCTGTTTCCTGGATGGTAAGACCACCTCATCTACATGGCAGGTTTGAGTCTCACAGCTGGGGAATTTTCTGGCCTTAAGGAAAAGACACCAGTGAAGGGGCACTTGGGTGGGTCAGTCGGTTAAGCATCTGACTCTTGATCTCACCTCAGGTCTTGATTCAGGGTCGTGGATTCAAGCCCCATGTTGGGCTCTGTGCTGGGTGTGGAGCCTACTTAAAAAAAAAGAAAAGAAAAAGATACAACTGTGATATAAGATGAATTTTTGAAAGAACCAAAATGTAGTCCTTCTCAAAATGATCTGGAATGAAGTTTAAGGCAGGGTCTTTCCATATAGCCACCTGAGGGAGTTTAGGATGCTAAGATGCCCCCAAAAGAGGCTGTGTTGTGAAGGGGGAGGGGAGGCTGCTAGCACCAGGAGACTCTGTCCAGTAGCACAAAGATGGACTTTTATTTTTCTCTTATGTAACAGTCCTCAGGTGTGTTAGTCTGGGGCAGCAGGCCACCGTGCTCCAGCAGTCAGCCTGGCATGTCTCCTTCCGTCTTGTTCCACCATCTCCCGAGTGTGGTCCTGGTCCACACAGTTGAAGCCGGCTCAGCACCAGCCCACAACACTGGGCAAGGGCAAGCGCTTTTCTCTTTAAAGACATCACCCCCAAGTTGTATCTGCCACCTGGCTCACATTCCACAGGCCAGAAAGAACTCACAAGACCATGCCTGGCTGCAGAAAAGGCAGGGAAATATGGCCTCAACTAGGTGGCCATGTGCCCTGTGGAAACACAGGGGGTTCTTTTACTAGAAGAAATAAGGAAATAATGGCTTGCGGGGGGGAGGCGTGAGAGTTAGACTCTGCTATGGTGGTTGTGGAAGTTCAAAGGATAAGGGTACATAAGGCACATAACACTAAAGAAGGATTACGTTTTCTTTTTTATTTTAATTAAAAATTTTTAATGTTTATTCATTTTTGAGAGAGAGAGAGCGCGCGAGAGCAAGCAGGGGAGGGGCAGAGAGAGAAAGGAAGACACAGAATCCAAAGCAGTCTCCAGGCTCCGCTGTCAGCACAGAGTCTGACTCGGGGCTCGAACCCAAAGCTGTGAGATCATGACCTGAGCCAAAGTCAGATGCTTAACCGACTGAGCCACCCAGGTGCCCCTGGTTTTGTACCTTAATTAAAATTATATATGTGTTATGTGTGTGTATTTGTACAGAAGCAATAGAACCGTGAGTTCTGTATCACACTTCTTTGTATTCGTAGAGGAGAGAACTTTTAACAGTTTTATCGAGCTCCCAACAGTTAAAATTTTTCATTGCCTTTCAGAAGATAGAGGAGGTCAGTGAGACCCCTTCCCTCAGTATATATCACTTACCAGGTTGAAGTTTTGCGGGATACTCCAGAGCCACAGGGATCACTTTCACCCTCTGGACAGGGTTGAATTTACCACGAAAGTAATGAAGCTTAAACTTCAGGACCCCTCACTTGGGTAGGCCCCCTCCGAGGTCTCCAGAGGGGCCCTAGCATTGTGTTCACAAGGTCCTTTTGTATTTTTCTTAAAGAGAACTCCCCAGATTCTTAAGCTTCCTCCTCCCCAGAACCGGGCCTTGGAATTCTGCCCCGTGCCCCCATCCCCCACTGAGCCTCACCATGGTTCCCAATTTTTCCCAGATGGGAAGAGGCTCCTACCTGGTACAGTTGGCCCCTTTTACTCATGGGGTATACGTTGGGTACCTAAACCACGGAGAGTACCAAACCCCTATATACACTGTGATTTTTCCTCTACGTACCTATGATTTCTTTTATCGGTCAGGTACAGTCAGATTAACAACAATAACCATAAAATAGAACTGTTATAACACCATACTGTAATAAAGTTATGTGAATGTGGTCTTTCTCTCAAGTATCTTATCAGACCACACTTACTGTACTTTTCGATGTGGGATGATAAAATGCCTACGTGAGGAGATGAAGCAAGGTGAATGACGTAGGCATTGAGACCTAGCCTTAGTTTGCTGTTGGTCTTCTGACAGTGTGTAAGAAGGAGACTCCTTTGATTCCAGACCTTGGTTGATTTCGGGTAACTGAAATTACGAAAAGGGACGTGGCAGATAAGGGGGGACTACTGGAGTCCAGTGTACCCCTGCAACATGGTTTCTCAGAAGATACCACTCTAAGGGAAGTATCCTGAAAAGAGAGCACCCCAAAGACAGAAATGTTAAAATTGATTCTTTTGCATCTCCCACAGAATGCCTTTGATATCTGACCCAATTTTGTGTGTTCTTGAGGACGCTCATATGTATCAGTAGGAAGTCCTTGAGAAAATCTCCTTTTTGACGGTACCTTGGTTCCCCAGGCAAATGCCTCCTTGTAATGAGGGTGTCACTGAGGCTAGACCCACAGGCTGCCCACTGGTACCCGTGGCTCCACTTTTCTGCATGTCATCCAAGCTTGCTTCTTGTATTAATCTCTGGCAGGTCTGGGTTCTCTGTGTAAGGACCCTGTTGGTTTAGAACTTCCCTGTATCTATTGGAGGAAGAAAAAGTTTTGGTTCTACTTTCAGATTCGGAAATTAATTTTTAATCAGCTTAAAGCATTGTTCCTGGAGTAGAGCTTGACTGGATACAGGGACGAGGCAGGGAGAGATGGGTGTAAATGCGCACACACACATACACACACACACAATTTTGCATGTAATTTCAGGGAGATCACAATCTTCTGAAACCCTTCTTGCTAAGCTCAGATACAGAGCCCCTACTCTAGAAGTTAAAAGTGTAGTCAACTTGACCTGTTTTTTTTTTTTAAAGCCATATAATACCTTCTTCATAATAATATCCTCCAATACTGTGAGGCCAGAGGGCAGGGATTAGAGGAGATAATTCACATAAAGAGTGCTTAGCATAGTGTCTGACACATAGCAAGCAGTTGTAATTGCTCATTTCTCTGTTGAGGCTTGGATGATCTTAATGATTTTCATAAGGTCTTTAGGTAATAACAGTACTAGTTTTGGGTTGCTGTTATTTTCCCCAGCCTGTCGTTTGCCTTTTAATTCGAAGGCAAACATTTAGAAGCTTTATTCTTCTTATGTGGCCAAATCTGCAATCTTTATTTGGTGTGTGATTTCATTAATTACTTGGAAGATGGGACAGTCATCCTTCTGACAGAGCTTTGACAGATTCTGTTGCTTCTGGGTTGTTTTTTCTCCATGGACTGATTTTTATTATTTAGACATCTAATCCATCTGGAATTCATCTTGGTATATGCTCTGGGGTAAGGTTTTAACTTGATCTTTTTCCCCATTGCCAACCACTTATTCTCCAACCACTAATTAAATAATCGTTCCCCTCCCCACTGTATTATAATATCTTCTTTATCACATAATACATCCCCCTATTTTGTAATCTCTTTTTCTGGGCTTTTCCATTCTGTTTCACAGAAAAAGGATATGCCTGTTTTGGCATAAATGTGTCTTAATATCATGTAGACCTAATCCCCTGCTTGACTCTGGGTTGTTGTGTTTTTTGTTTTTTGTTTTTTTGTTTTTTTGTTTTAGGAATCTAAAATATGCTCACTTGTTTCTAAATAAACTTTTGGAAAACATTGACAAATCCTAAGGAAAAAAAACTGTAAGAGTTTTTATTGCAATTGCATTAGACCTATACATTAATTGGGTAATGTTGCCACCTTTAAATAGTTTTACCAACTTGAGACATTGTAACATCTTTCCATTTATTCAGCTAGTTGGTTAGCTTATACTTATTAGTGAAGAAAATGTGTGATGTGTTAACATTTGAGTTTTAAAAAATTTTAACATACACAAAAAGGACGGGTTTCCCTTCTTCCCACTTTGTGCTATAACAGGACATATGAAAGGACATATTTCCCTTCAATTTTCACATACATACAGTTTCAGAACCTGAATATGGCAGTTAAAATTTTGCTTTAAAAAGATAAAGGTCAGGGGCACCTGGGTGGCCAGTTGGTTGGGCATCTGACTCTTGGTTTTGGCTCAGGTCATGATCTGTTGGTTCATGGGTTTGAGCCCAGCATAGGGCTCTGTGCCAAAAGCGTGGAACCTGCTTAGGATTCTTTCTCTCCCTCTCTCTCTGTCCCTCCACACTTGTACACACACACTCTCTCTCAAATAAATCAACAACAACAACAAAAAAGATGAAGGTTGGAAGTAACACAGGCGGTATATCACGTCATGGAGTTTGCTTCTTCCTTTCCTACCTTTTCCCCTTAGAAACACAGGAAGATTATCAGTTGCAAAGAGTTACTGTCATGAAATCCCCCCAAGTCCCAGAGTGAGGATTTACGAGGAGTGGGTATCCCAATTATTTTGAATACTCCGCCATTGCTCCCCCACCCCCCATGAATCTCTGCTGTCCTTTCCAGTTGTCCTCCTACTCTGTTACCTTTCAACTTGTTAGTGACAGTGTTTCATAAATTGAAAATGGGAACATGTATTTACAAGGAGAGCAGGTAGAATATTTGATATCAGGATGATCTCAGAAAACCAGGGTCATGTGATCAGTGTTCCAGGTGTTTTATCTGGGAGATTTATTTTGGAGGTTGGGTAGAGGAGAGGGGAGGGAATAAATTGCAGGAGAAGAAATATTATTCTCTTTCAATTTCCTAAATTCCTTCAGCCTATTTAACTCAAGACTTAGATTTCAACCTCTGCCTAACCAAGGTAAATGAAGTAAAGCAGATCTCTCACATTGGGAGTAATGTTCATTATTAGAAACTTAAATTCATAAACAACTTAGAAAGGGTTTCAGATGGTTTTCTTGTCTGAGGCTTAACATGTAGAGCTGCCTGACTCAGAGGGCCCACTTTTCTTTATGCCTAATCTGCCTGAAAGGAATAGAAGTTCGACAGAAGAACACAGAAAGTGCTAAATCAATAACAGTAATTTGACAAGATTGCCTACCTGTTTAACAGACTCTGTAATTGCAATAATGCTGCTTAGCAGGAAAAACCACTTCTATCTCCGAGAATGGAAGATAGTTCTAAATTTAAAGATAGTTCACTGCTTTAATTGGATCTTTTGTGTTTATTTTTGGCTCGTTTTCAACTTTTCGTTTGTGGTAGTTGGTGGGGAGAATTTGGGATAATATTGGGGTTCTTTTCCTCACTTGGAATGAACAGACTGACCTAATTCTGCTTCTGTGTTTCATACTCAACGACTGTTTCTCTAACACTCTTACATCCCAGGGTGGAGCTAAAGTGAAATTTCTCATAAAGTCAATAAACATACGGTCATACTGTCTGATGGGGATGAGAGAGAACCTCATAGAACTGGCTCTTAAATGATACTAGTTCAGTGTAAACACTATAAACTGTATTTGTCCCCCCCCCCCCCCCGAAGGCTGTCATAGTATTTAACTCTGCTGTGTCGCAATTCTGCTGTCCATCTGATTGATCCTGACCTAGGTCGAATGGCACACCTTCTGGGAAAGTCAAACTTTACTTTTGTGATACGGAACAAAATAGATCAGAGGGTGGACCTGACAAGAGTTATTCACCAACAGAAAGCCTGGACAAGGGTCTCTGAGCAGGACCTAGGTGGGGAGCATGGCCAAGTATTTAATGGATACAGTTCAGATCCCTTTTAATCTTTGTAGAGCTCTGAAAAAGTATTAACTATGGTCATAAATCTGGCTTTCCTCTTAAAAAATTAGAAAGGGGGTTCTCTTGGGCCGTCTGGGTGGCTCAGTCGGTTAAGCGTTGGACTTCAGCTCAGGTCACGATCTCATGGTTTGTGAGTTCACGTCCTGCATTGGGCTCTGAGCTGTCAGAGCCCAGAGCCTGCTTCAGATTCTGTGTCTCCCTATCTCTCTGCCCCTGCCCCACTCATGTTATGTCTCTCTCTCTCTTGCGCTCTCAAAATACAGTAATAAAAAAAGAAAGGAGGTCGACTTTATGATAGAACGTTCAGTGTAAATATGTAGTACGAATTCTGATTTGGGAGTATTTGGATAGTGGAGGGAAGATTGTAATTCTCCAAGTGATCATAGACTATAGGAAGAACATCTCATCTTGCAGGGTTGAGACTGTAATGTTAACGTATTTGAATATGTCAGATGCCCTTCTCCGCAGTGTTGCCTCGTGCAGACATCAGTGTGTTGTTGCCTGGTTAGACCGAGGTGGGTCAGGAAAGCAGGCCTCCTCCTGGCAGTGGCACTTCTTTGTGGCAGAGCGAGGTGTTCTTAGTTGTGGCTTTCGTGCCAGGTAAGCAGGAAGCCAGGACTGCGGCCGCAGTATATCAAGAGGAGTGTCTAGCTGGCGGAATGGCAAGCTACTGAGTGGCTGCGAAGACCTTCTGCTTTTTTGCAGTCTGATACAGCGCCAAGAGTACTAAGCGCTAGGAGACTGGTGTTCTAGATTCAGTTCTGGCTCCAATTAGCTGTATGACTTCAGGCAGGTGGTTGCCTTTTCTGCTTCAGTTACGTCATCTGCAATCTGAGAATAAGAAAACCTGCCCCACTACCGGAGAGAAGGATTATAGGGATCAGATTGATCTAAGGTATCGTTAAATCATTACACCGTAGAGACCTCCTGAGGATGTTGAGCTTGGTGAGTGAGGCGAGAACATTCATTCAGTGATCAGGTTGGTGGAGCAACCACGTGCAGGGGAATTCCCCACCATGTCTTGGAAACCTCATCCAGTGAACAGACAGCTCTCAAGAAGCAGGGCTGGGGAGTGGGAGACGTTCTCTGGAGGTTCCACTGAGGCGTGTCAGCCTAGCTGCTGTTTGCCATTTCTGTTTCACCCAGGCAGGTGTTTTGCCTAAGTGCTTCAGAGCTGTCCAGCCACTTTGGTTACATCATCAACATGGCATCTAATCTTAGTTGCATGGTATGTGTCTCTTGCTCACCAGATTCTTAAATTGTGAGAAAATACAGATACGTTGACAGGTTTGTCTGCCTGTCTGACCTTTTGGTTTTCTCTGTGCCTCCTTCATCCTGATTCCCTTGTGCCATCCTGGCCCTCCTGCCTTGCCTCCTCCCCTCCCTCAACATCATCTCATAACAGATGCTTTCTCATTTCACTGGCTGTCACAAGCTTGGTTTCCTTAGCAGTAGTTTTCTGGTCCTTCCACTGTAAAAGTGTTCACATCATGCTTGAGCTGCTTACAGCTCTGATGCTTCCTCAACAAGTGCAGTGACAGCTAAGGGCACAAATTCCAGTTCTGCTTCTTTACCCTCTGGGGGAGAGGCTGCCCACTTTCTCTAGGTAGTTTGGGGCTGGGAAATGCAGTTCCACAGTCTCCCAGTCTTGGCTCCTTCCCTCCCATCCCCCAGGTTGTTACCAGAATGATCTTTCTATAAAATTTTTTTTAACATTTATTTATTTTTGAGAGACTGAGCATGAGTAGGGGAGGGGTAGAGAGAGAGAGGGAGACAAAGAATCGGAAGCAGGCTCCAGGCTCTGAGCTGTCAGAACAGAGCCTGATGCGGGCTCGAACTCATGGACCATGAGATCATGACCTGAGCCGAAGTTGGACGCTTAACCAACTGAGCCACTCAGGCGCCCCCAGAATGATCTTTCTAAATGGAAATGTTATTTATTTGCTCAAAGCCTGGTGACTCCCCTCTGCCCATCCAGGCTCGGCTGGCTACCCGGACACACAGATGGCTTTGTTTTTGTCCAGCACCATGTTGGCTTCCACAAGGTTTAAGACGATTTAAATTAGTAAGAGCATTAAAGATCGGAAGGTTGGTTATAAAACCCATGATTTGGGTTTTTCTTGGAAGACTGGGAGATAGCAATCCTGGACACCAGGAACTTGGTGGCGCTGCCCCTGAGCAACAGCAATGTTCTCCAGGTGACACAACTGCCACTCTGGCCTCGTCACTCCCTTATGTTACCTAGGGAGGTTTTGGTGTTTTCTCCCCCCGCTATAGGATCAAGTTCAACTTGAGTTAAGATCAACTCTTAGGAAGTATACAGGATCCATACCAATTACCTTAGGCCCTAACTACATCTGCCCCCACCTCCTGCCCCATCCCAGGCTTTTCCAGAATAGTTCTGCTGTGAAATGCTGTGAAATGATTAGTTGTTTGCCTGTTTGTTTGCCTACTCGTACATTTTATTTTATTGTTATTTTTTTAAATGAAGAGACCTATCTTGCAGATCCCTCTGGAGCATCCATTACAGGCAAGGGGCGTGCCTGGCTTGGCCACACCACAATCGTGGAGTGTTTCAAGGAAGTTACATTTTAGATTTTCATGGCCTATTGATCCAAAGCTTCAGTGAAGGGCCAGAAGCAGAGGAAGGAACAGATGGGGCACTTTCTGTGGTTTCAGTCATTTCCAAAACAAATCCGTTGCATTAGGTTACTTGGTCATGTATTTGCAGACATTTTGCTCTCTGAAGCTCAGGACATAGCAGCAAAATGACTTACCTTCGTTGGGATATCTGTTTTCAAACATTGCCCACTCTTTCCCAGAATTCCAGGAAAATTGATATGTCAGCCTCATTACTTGAACTTCTAGACAATAAAATAAGTTCAAGCTATTGAGTAAGTACTTCCTTTATCGCTGGTCACATTAAGTCCAGGAGCTTGCAGCAGAGTGATGTTCAGAAAGCTGGGCATTTGCTTCTCCAGTTTCAAGAAATGGCTGTATAGGTTGGGCTTTATCTTACTGGGGCCCATTACTTGCTCCAAGTTCCAATATGTGCTGGTTTCAAAACTTGATTTCCCCAGAGGAGTCAGGCTTTAAGAATTTATGTCATCCTCATCAAACTCATAAGATTTATCTATAAACTACAATATTCCTTTTCTGTTTATTTACTGAACACCTACTGAGTGCATGGCCCTGTCCTAATCTCTGGAGAAACAAAAATAAATCACAAATATGATGTGGTCCCTGCCATTTAGAAGTGGGACAGATAGGTAAACAAATACATTATATATCATATGCTAAGTGTAGGGTGACCTTACATCCTGGGGACATCCTGGTTTGTGCTTGCTGTCTGGTGTAACTATTAACAGTGTCCGCTTTCAAAACCATCTAAGGGCCACAGTAAAAGTTTCTGAGAAAGGATGGGGTATAGAGATGGTAGAAACAGGAGAAATCAGCCTGCTTTCTCAGAGTTAACACTTGAGTTGGGTGATGAAGGAAGTTTGGGAAGTCAAGGTCTGGGAGCTCAAGGTGGGGATAAGAGGGGGAATGTGCAGAACTCTACAGGAAAAAGGGAATTTGTTCTAGGAGCAGCAGTTAGTCCAAGCTAGTCATTGTTTCCCAAATTTATCCCGTGAAAAAAATTCTGCAAGATACTTGGTAAAAATACAGATTTCCAGGCCCTGCTGGTGATTTGGAGTAGTATTTTTCAAGAAGCACCCCAGGATTCTGAAACATATTGAAAGTTCAGAACCAATTCTCTACAGAGTATGGCTAGGAATCCAATGGGCTGGGAGTAAAGAGGAGCAGGCGCAGCAAGACTGAGCACGAGTCATGTATCAGCCAGGTGGGATGTCCCCAGGTGGGAAAACCCTGAGGCAGAACTAGTTGGAAGACATTTGCCATAGAGCTATAAGAAATGGACAGTGTGGGAAGTATGTCAGTGATAATGGGATGCAGAGGAATGAGGATTCGAGAACTACTCAGGAGAAAGAATGAACAGGACCTAGGTACCAGTTACTAATTTACATGGTGGGGTGGGGGGGATAATATTATTTCCAGGCAACAAAACACTTGTGTCAAATCCAGGGACCAGGGGGACTTTATAACCTGAACGTTTATATGGTGAGCCATAAACCTAAAAATATAAAGAACTGGATAATGTTGGGGTATATTTCATGTGGATCTAAAAAAAAAAAGTGACTCCTGCTTACTTCCCATCGTTGTGGTCTCCAGAACAGACAGCCATGACAGTTGTGTTTTATCTCTGGAAAGGAGCTGGATGAATTCTAAAGCATCCTGACACCCCAATAACCCTTTTATCCAGACTTCAGGCAAACCTCTGCCTTTCTGTTATGATAAGACTAAGTTATCTTATGGTGAGATAACTTGCCTTATCTTAACATTATTTTTGCTTTTGTTTTTACTATCGAATGTGTAAGACAGTCATGACTCCCCTTTCAGGGGAGACTGTCTCTTGCAGTTTCAACATGACTTTGTTCCTAAATTCTGAAGCTGCTGTCTCTGTGAGAGCCTGCAACCATCTCACAGATTCATGGCAACTCTGGGAAATTACAATAGTACAAGAAATGCCTTATCAAGGCAAGGAGATCGGGAAACCTGGTGTTTGTGGTTCGTGGCTGCCGGCTTCCTTGGTGCATTGGAGATTGTGAGGCGAGCAGCTCCTAAACGGAAAATGAAGAAAATCCGAGGAGAGCTCTGCTATTTCCCTCTGCCTTCAAACATAAAGAGGGTTTTTATTTTGAAGGCTGCCTTCACCAGGCCTGTTGGCATACTTCTGAAGCAGTAAACGAAGTCAGAAATCAAAGACTTAGACGAAGTTATGAAGAGAAAGCCTCAAAAAGGAGACTGGGAAACCGATCAGGCTGTAATTTCACAGGGTAATTTAGCACCCTTTACCAGAGACCTGGCCCCAGCGCGTCCACGAGTGCGGTTTGGGGAGGGACAAAGCATCTACAATTCCAGTCCTTGGCTCCTCTTGCTTGTAACGCCGCTGAGGAATTTCCAAATCCTGGGAGTGATAGGGTCGGAGGTGAACAGGCTGAAATCTTCCACGCTGTAAATGTCGGAGGGGGGGGGAAGAACAGGCAACTGCTGCCTCAAAGTTGTTTTTTTTTTTATAAGGGGCTTCACTTCTATGCAATCTAATGTCACAACGCCATTAAGTCACAGTAGCAAGATGAAAAAATATGAAGGGAAAGAGGAAAAGCCCAACGTGCACGGACCCAGAAAATGGATCTTCCCAGCTCCTGCCGTTCACGGAGCTGTTGGGGGCGCCTGGGTGCTCTGCCGGCCAGAGTCGCTGCGGGGCAGCCCCCTGCCCGCAGTCCGGGCGCGACCAGCGTGGCGCCGCTGCGGGGGGATCGGGCGGGCGCGCCGCGGACTTCAAAGGCTCGGCGCCGCCGCCGCCCCCGCCCGCGCGCGCGAATAGTACGGTCCAAGGGGGCGGCTCCTGGGGCGCGGCTCCCGCGGCAGCTGATGCGCGCCCCGCCGGCCGGGAGGCGGGAGCCCGAGACCCCAAGACCCGAGACGCCCAGCGCCGCGACCCCGGGCCCTGAGGAGGCCCCAGGAGAGGCATCTTCCCGGCGGGAGTCGCTCGGCGCGGGGTGGTCGCGGCCGCACCGTTTGGGAAGGAGGACGAGGAGGAAGCGGCGCTGCCTGCCGGCCGAGAGGAAGCGCTCCACCCGGGCCCCCGACGGCGCTCGTTTAACCACATCCGCGCCTCCGCTGGAAACGCTTACAGGCGCCTGTCACCCGTTCCCTCCATTTTGAAAGGGAAAAAAGGCTCTCCCCCTTCCCCTACTCTTAGGAGCTGGAGCCGGAGGAGCCGCGCTCATGGCGTTCAGCCCTTGGCAGATCCTGTCCCCAGTGCAGTGGGCGAAATGGACCTGGTCCGCGGTGCGCGGCGGGGGCGCCGGCGAGGACGAGGCCGGAGGGCCCGAGGGCGATCCCGAGGAGGAGGACTCGCAAGCCGAGACCAAATCCTTGAGTTTCAGGCAAGTACACGCATCCCTGCCGAGATGCAGACGTGCTGCCATCCATCCATCTGCGGCTCATTCTGTGTGCGTGTGTGTGGTCGCTCACCCGCGTAACCATTATCATGGCAATGCTGCGTCCCTGCCCGTAACCGGGTCCCCGCTGTGCCTTCGAAAGTTCAGGATGTTCTGTCCGGTATTACCTTTCCCTCGTTTCCGTATGAGCTTTCAGAACCTAACCCGGAATCTGCAGTCTTCCCGCATCTCGGTCTGCTTCAGTCACTTTCTCTAAGCTTCGATCCGCCAGCCCCCGCCCCTACACACACGAGTGTCATTGATCACACCCGGTAGAACTTGGGGCCCTCCCTGTGGGGAAGAAGTCGCTCCCAGGCCCTCCTGGTGTCCCCCTGTGGCCCGAAAATGCAGCCTTGGTAAAGAAGGTCGCGTGATGACAGGCCCCTGGCAGCTGGTGAGAAATGGTGGTCTTTGCCGAGCTGCCACCGAGTGATTGAGGAAGGCAGGTGACAGCATTCTCAGCCTCGGGCCGAGCGAGTTCCAAACAGGTAGAGGCCTGCCAAAGAAAAAGGCATCATGGCGAGAGCTGGCTTAATTTTAGGGGGAGGGGGCAATCTTAATTTTTAAGCCTATGAGAAAGGATTCTTGTTAGAAAAGGAGTGTGTTGGAAAGCGCTTTTGGGGGAATGTCAGAAGAAACGATGACCTCAGAAATAAATGGTGATGAGAAAAGCTCCGGAGGATGGAGGAGACATTCAGGGAGACAGGATGCCAGACAGAAGGCGGAGGAGGGCCCTGCGAGAAAACCCGCAGCAGCTCCCACAGGCCAGTCCCTGCTGAGGACTAGTGGGTTGTAAAGTTAGTCAAAAATGCTGGACTCTAGCCTTTTTGGATCTATAGGTTGTAAAGGGTGTCGGAAATACCGTTGAAAGTGGTAATTCCTCATTTTTCCCCCTTGGCAGCTCGGATTCTGAAGGTAATTTTGAGACCCCTGAAGCTGAAACACCAATCAGATCACCTTTCAAGGAATCCTGTGATTCATCACTAGGATTGGCAGGACCGGGGGCCAAAACCCAAGGTAAAGATAGATTTTCAATTTCTGCCTCTTTTGTTTTAAAGTTTTGAAAATGTAAATGAGGGAAGGAAGAGTGTTAACTTAGGGCCATTTAAAAAGCTTTGGTGGTGGAGGTCACTTGTGGGGAAGAGCACTGGGTGTTATATGGAAACCAACCTGACAATAAACTATAAAGTTAAATAAATAAATAAATAAGTAAGTAAATAAATTTTTAAAAAGGAGCCTAAAAAAAAAAAAAAAACCAAAGCTTTGGATTGAGTACTTACTAAGAAAGTTGTTCTAAGGCTCCTGGCTTATTTGAAATATTTTTGTTTGTGTTTTAGGAATGTGGTTTTCTTCCCAAGTGGTTTGTACATTTGCAGTATGAGATTATCATTATCAAACGTTGCTGCTGGGCCCTCCCCTACGCCCCTAAATATCAAAAATGTGTGTAGTAATGCAAAGGTGGAGGTACGTTTAGATTTGGCTTCAGATATTTCTCAGCCTAAGTCACTTTCTTCAGGGATTTGCTTGTCTGGAGACAAAAACTATAGGTAAGAGTGGACCTTTTTAGATAAGAAGGAATCTTAAGCTGTTTCAGAATTGTTTACCTCTCCTTCACCTACACAGGAATGGTGGTGAGCCTCTCAGTCTACCTAAGGAGACCTGGCACAGAGATGGTCTCCTAGCCCCTCAGAGCTCAACCTTGAGCCTGCCCTTCATCTACAAAAGCTTCTGTTCCGTTTAATTAGTAGAAACCTTTTTTGTCACACAGCCAGTTTTGAGTAAAATTTCACCTGTCCTGATAGAATCTATTTATCTGTTCAATAGAGTGCGCTGTGATTCAGCAGTGAAACAGTCTTGCTCTCGCTGAGCTACTGTTATGGAGGGAAATGAGTCTTTTAAAGGTTAAGCAAGATACATATGTCAGCTTAAGTATTACGGAAAAATATATAGCAGGGGAAGGAGGTATAGGGTGTATGGGGCGGGGATAAGAGATGCTGAAGGCTAATTAGGCCCAGCCTTGCCAATAAGGGAACTTGAGCAGAGTCCTGAAAGAAGATTGAGGGAACAGCCTTGCAGATTCTTGGGGAGAGAACTCCTCCAGCAGAGGGAATGGCATCTGAAAAGACCTGAAACAGGACCAGCCTGGGTTGGGGTGAGGCCCCATCATGGGAAGATTTTGAGGACCAATGAAGAGGCCATTGTGGCTGGAGTGGAGTGACTAGGGAGGGAACAGTAGGAGCTGAAGTTCGCCAGATAAAGGGAAGTCTGGAACATTTTGTAATGATGCTTGGATTTTCTGAGTGAAGCCATTGAAGGGTATGTTATCTTCCCAGGGCTGCCTTGACAAAATACAAACCCACAAACTGGGTGGGTTAAAACAACAGAAATGTATTCTCTCACAGATTTGGAGGGTAGAAGTCCGAAATCAAGGTGTCAGCAGAGCCACAGAGCCATGTCTTCTCCTAAGGTTCTAGGGAAAAATCCTTTCTTGTCTTCTCTAGCTTCTGGTGGTTGCTAATAATTCTCGGCGTTCCTTAGCTTGTGGCAGCATAATCCAATCTCTATCTCCTTCATTACAAGAAGACCATCTTCTTCCTGTGTGGCTCTGGGCCTTCATATGACATTTCTTTTAAGGACACCAGTCATTAGATATAGGGACCCTCCTAATCCAGTATGACCACATCTTAACTTGATTACATCTGCAAAGGTAGTATTTCCAAATAAGGTCACATTCACAGGTATGGAGAGTTAGAGCTTCAACATACCTTTTTCAGGGACACAAGTTAACCCACAACAGAGGGCTTTGAGCAGAGAGATCATGTTCTGACATCCTTTTAAAAAGACATGGGGCGCCTGGGTAGCTCATTTGCTTAATCATCCAACTCTTGATTTCAGCTCAGGTCCCGATCTCACAGTTTGTGAGATTGAGCCCCATGTCGGGTTCTGAACTGAAAGCTTGGAGCCTGCTTGGGTTTCTCTCTCTCCCTCTCTCTGCCCTCCCCACCTTGTGCTCTCTATCTCTCTCTGCCCTCCCCACCTTGTGCTCTCTATCTCAAAATAAACAAGCATTAAAAAAAAGGGGGGGTTACTTAGCTGCTGTCTGGAGAAAGAGACTCTAGCATGGATGTCGTTTTTGCATGCTTTCTCTTTTCCAGTGTCTGCCAGTGTCATCCTTTGACAGAGCCAGCTTTCAGTTATTCTGTTAACTAGTTTTTGACTTGATTATGACTTTTGTCTCCTAACAGTTATTGTGCTTTATTGCTTCGTAACTTCCTCAGAGGTTGCTTAGGGAAGTCAGGTTCTCTCTGATAGACTTCATGATGGAGCTGGAATTATTGGTTCACCAATAGTAATAATAATAATTTTTGTGGTTTGACTTTGCTTTGACTTGGGAGCTCTCTAATGCGCTTCCCCTGCTGAGAATTCAGCCATACTCTCAACACACCCTGGGTAGGCCTTCCTTTTTTTTTTTTTCTTTTACCCTGGGCTGCTTTTCATCATTGTTTTAGTCAGAGACCATACGGGAACAGGCAGGTTTATATATTGGAGAGCTCATGTGTGACACTTAGCTTTGCAGCACAGAAGATGCACTTGTTCTTCATAGCTTCCTTTTTCTTCTCTCAGGATTGGCAGATCAGAGGGAGATTTGAAAGCTAGAAAGAACTATTGTGAAGCTTACCCATCAAATTTAAGTAATGCTCACGAGACACATTAAGTACCTATTTGAAAGCCTCTTTGAATGGCCCTCAGCTTGGGCAGCCCCCTTCCTCACCATTCTGTCAGCTTCTAGTCTGATTCATCTTGACATATTCTTTGCTAATTGCATAGAGGCCCCTGTGGCTCAGGCCCCCAGAGCCATGGAGACCCAATTGTTTGGTCCTTCCTGTGCCACTGACTCTTTTTTACATGTTTTGGTACTTCGAGCTCACCCTCTTTTTCTTTCTTCTTCTGAAAGATTTCTTATTAGAGAGTTGTGGACCAGGAAAGCTGTGTGGAGTAGATCATGATTGGAGACAATGTATTTGGTGAGGGAATGGGGGTAAGGTGTACAAACTTAAACTAGAAAACTACCACTACATATTAAGAAATCTTTCAGTTTGGTTTTTTTTTTTTTTTAAATGTTTATTTATCTTAGAAAGAGAGAAAGGGCAAGTGGGGGAGGAGCAGAGAGAGGGGGGCAGAGGATCTAAAGCAGACTCCATGTTGATAGCAGAGAAGCTGATGCGGGGCTCGAACTCACAAAATGTAAGATGCTTACCTGAGCTGAAGTCGAATGCTTCACTGACTGAGCCACCCAGCCGCCCCTGGAGTCTTGAAATAATAGGATGATTGCATATCAGCCTGGTAGTATTCTGCCTTTGAGAGCTCCTTGTGCCCAACCTGTAGATTTAGTCCAGAGTCTTGTTGATGACCTTGTTATACATACAGAGTAAATATAAAAATGCAGCCAAACACAGGTCTGACCAGGGAAGATATCAGTGGACGAAAATTCCTGGAGACGCATTTCTTGTTGAAGTCTTAATTTCTGGACTTGGGTGGTCCTCTTTCTCCCAAAATTGTTGATTATTTGGCTCCTGATAAAGTTAGTCTTTCATGTATCTGTGGTTCCGAGGCATAGTGGGATAGGAGGTAGAAGTTATGTAGGACTATATCATCTTGGAGGGTGATTTATGAATTGTCAGGGGTTAGAGTTAACATAATAAAAGATCCTGGCTTCCTGGTATATTATGGTCCCCCAATGTATGGGCTGTATCCCACCCCAACCTCCATCTAATTCTTTGAACGCACGAAACATCTATACCTGTTTGAAGTTAGTTTTCTTTTTATTGGAAGTTTTTGGGGACTTACAGTATCTGAACTCTGTAATAACACTCCTTAATATAGAATTGTATGCCATTCTAGGAGTGAAACAATGGATGAAGTTGTGGGGACTTTTTTAAGCCACAGACAAGAAGCTGGCTTTGGACTAACTGGTAAAATAAAACTTGAGCCAAAGAGGTTCCTTGAAAGTACGGAGTGGTGGCTGGAATATTGGGGCTGGTAGTTCTGTGTTTGCTATCTGTCTGCCTCCCCCAACAAAAAATGTTTAAACTGCTGCTGGTACTGTTCTTTCTCTTTGCTGGGGGCTGTGTCAGTGAGGAGACATTGCCTACTGAGGACTTCTGAAAAGAGGTACAATCTCAAGTTCATCCCCCACCCCTTTTTTTTGGTGCTTATGGACTGTGGTTTTGTCCACTGTTTTAGACTATGAAAGTTTCGGTGAGTGGATATCCCGCACTACTAGAAGCCTAGCTGCCACATATACCCCTTCGTTTATAGATTGTTACCTTTCTTTGAGAAAGAAAATCTTAATTCATGCCGTAGCGCTCACTTATGCCCTTGGGACAACTAGTTAAATCTACCCTGTTTGATATGTTAATTAGGTGCCTTTTCAAAGACAAACTGTAGTCCTCCAGAATAGAAGGAAAGAGATAAACAGAATCAGTCCCCAGATGTTTACTGCTGGAGGCCTGGTGGGGAATGCCGGTCGTTTGTTGACACGGTTTTGATGGTCTCTAGTCTCGGATCAGGAATCAGCAGACTGTGCCTCATAGACCAAATGTGGCCTTGCAGTTGCTCTGGCCGATTATTGTTTTGTCTGGGAGCTAAGAATTGTTTTTATATTTTTAAGTGCTTGAAAAAAAATTGTGGTGTGTAAAAATTATATGAAATTCAAATTTTAGGGCCCATAAATAAGGTTTGTGGGAATGCAGTCAGGTTTGTTGACTTAGGTGTTGTCTGTGGCTGCTTTCACACTAAAACAGCAAGCTTGATATGGAACAGAGACTGAATGGCCGGCAAAAGCCTAAAATGTTTACTGTTTGGCTCTTTTTAGAAAAGTTTGCTGACCTAGATCCATACTTAGGACGATTTTGATAAAAATATAAAGCTTAAGTAATTTGGCATAACCTTAAAGAAAGCGGCAAGGCTATATACCTGATTAACTAACAATGAACTGTGGCACCTGGTGCCAAGAATGCAGGCCTGAATGGTTAGGGAAGACTCTAGGGAAAGGCTGATTTGGCCTATTTGTGTCCCTTACAAAACACAGATGTCATTGGTCTGTCAGGGTACTTGATTTTTAATTGACTGTGAGATCCAAGGAGTTATGAGAAATGAAAATTAGGAAAGAATGAAGAGAACTTTGGAATCATTTAATAATATAAGTACAAATATATAAACTTTTGACTTTTGCCCATTAAGTTTTAATTTAATTTAATGATTTTAATTGGGTGGTTTAGAGTTTATTTGACAGTTGATATGGTATATTGTTGGTATATGCTGTGTGGTTGGAATGGTATATTTATTGGATTGTTTTAGACTGTGCATGTATATAAGACCTAGAATGCAGATCTTGTTAAAATGTAAGCCTTAGGTTTTCAAATCTGAGGCTTTGGGTTACACGTACAGGAAAATATGCAGGGGCACACGGTGGCTCAGTCGGTTAAGCATCCAGCTCTTGACTTGGGCTCAGGTCATGATCTCAACGGTTCGTGGGTTTGAGCCCCATATTGGGCTCTGCGCTACCCATGCAGAGCCTGCTTGGGATTCTCTCTACCCTTCCCCCGCTCATGTGTGCCCACTCTCTCTCAAAATAGATAAACTTAAAAGAAAAAAAAGAAAATGCTACACATTTTTTCATTAGGTATTTATTGAAGTGTTCCAGTCAAATTCATGAGTATGGTTCTTCTAAGGATTTAGTTTAACATCCTCTTCCTGCCCCTACCACAGGGATTGCTTTATTAGAATTTCCTAGAAATGATGGGACTAATAAGGACCCTTAATGTTATCTAGCCCAGCAGTTTAACCCATGTGGTTCCTTCAACAATATCCCAAACCAATACTTTTATTTTTAAGTTTTTGATGTAATTGGTTCTTTCATAGTTTAATTAAAATTTTTATATTATATTATTAGAAGATGTTTAAGGCTTGAAAACCTCAGCAGCATGATACAATCTTTTTTTTTTTTCCAAATAACATTTTTAGCTCTCAACTTGGGAGATTCCTACTAGTTAGTAAATGGGATCAGAGCCATGTTTCTTTGTTGCTTAATTTATAGCAGTGTAAATGAGCCTTATAGAGAGCTTCTATATGGGGTTCCACTCAAAACAGAAAGTCTTTTTGGGGAAAAAGTATAGCTTTTCCAGCAGACACCTCAGGACCACAATATTTGCGTAAAACACTCAGGAGCAGGGGTAAAGTCTGCCTGCTGAAAGTAAACATTTTAGGGGCAGCTGGGTGGCTCAGTCTGTTAAACGTCCGACTCGATTTTGGCTCAGGTCATGATCTTGCAGTTCATGTGTTCAAGCTCCGCATCAGGCTCTGTGCTGACGGTACAGAGCCTGATTGGGATTCTGTCTCTCCCTCTCTCTCTGTGCCCCTCCCCTGCTCGTGCTTTCTCTCTCTCTCTCTCTCTCAAAATAAATAAACGTTAATTTTTTTTTTTAAAAACGAAGTAAAACTTTTTAATAACTGTAAAGCAGTAAATGCTATAATGGTTAAACTCACTTTAGACTCATTCGTACTTGCCAGTTTGGGGCTTACCTGAGTAGCAAATAAAGCGATATAGCTTACTGTGACAGTTTCTGGTGGTGGAGGCATTTGGTGCCTGTGGGGGGGCGGGGAGGGGCAACCCTTCCAAAATTATGTTACTGCCATTTAATGCTCCACTCAAAAAAATGGATGTGGTCTAAAGCCATTTAAACATTTAGGTTAAAGAGTACTCGTACCGTAGTGTCTTTTTCAAGTGAGCAATAGTACTGTTTATAGGAAGTCCTGGCAGCATAAGCCATTTTGTCACGATCTCCTAAACTCAGGTTAGTGACACTGCAGCTACTGGTTTATCGACCCAACACAAAACAGCCTGGTGGGGCTGTGATAAATGAGGGTTGCTGAACTGCCTGAAAACTGTTAGCATTGGGCCTACAAAAGGATTGCTGCTTATAAGTTCAATATCTCACCCTCTCCTTTGCTTGTACACGAACCTTATGTTATGCATTTCCACAAACATGATTGGATCCTCAGGAGTTAGATTGATAATGGCTGAATGGATATTTCATTATTTCACAAACGAAAAACTGTAATTTGACAGTTCTGTTTGACAGATACAGATATTTTCCTAGCCACTCCAGGTACCCTCTTTCCCATGTCCTTGCTAGAAATATAACAACAAATTCTTGATCTCTGGCTTTCCCACTGCCACCTAGCAGACCATCGGCTTTCTGTTTCAGCTGAGTTTATATATATATTTATTTATTTTTAAAGTTTATTTATTTGAGAGGGAGAGACTGCGAGAGTGGGTGAGGGACAAAGAGAGAAGGAGAGAGCGAGAATCCCAAGCAGGCTATGCCCTGCCAGTGCAGAGCCTGATGTTAAGGTTGAACCCATGAACCACGAGATCATGACCTGAGCTGAAACCAAGATTCAGACACTCAGGTGTCCCTCAGTTGAGTTTATTAAATTTGTTGGGAGCAAGTAGGCTCCCCCCCCCCCACTCTTTTCAGCATCCTACTTGATTTTTAGAACAGTGATGCTGTGAGATGGGACACATGTGATCTCCATTCCACAGATTGGGAAGTCAAGGCCAGAGTCTTTACTGCTACTAGTAGAGTGGGGTCTTAAATTTTGCTTTTAAGATTGCACATCCAGAGCTTTTTGGAACATATTATATAGCTTCTCTCCCCAGGGAATCTGTAATTCTCTTCACTGATTGAAGAGAAAACTTTTCAGAGGAAATAAAGATTCTTAAAATATTTCCAGGACAGAGTGTGTGATGGGGGAAAGCATTCTTTAAGGTATCCTGTTAAGTGATAGAGATTTTAAGAAAAAGATCAATAGGGGGTATATATTCCATATTTATTAACTTTGCACATATGTGAAGTATAAAATGTAGTTCAGGAATTTTGAATATTAGAAGTTTGCAGCACAATTTAGATAGAGAGCCAGAAGCAGGAAAGAAAAAAAGCATTCCTGGGTATTCAGCTTTGTTGAAAACATTTTGCTTCCTTAATGCTTAGCTTCAGCTTATCAATGAGAAATAAAGAGGGAGGGAACATATTGAGGAGTAGCTTTTGCTTTCTCTCTCCACCTGTGAGTCATGTGTGGGGGAGGAGAAGCAGGTGCCTGGAGATGTATGCAGCCTCCTGGGACTCTGTACCTATTTTGGGATAGAAAGAAGAGTTTCTAAGAGGCCTATATTAGTTATCTATTGCTGCATAACAAATTACTCCAAAACTTATTAGCAGCTTAGAACAATAAACATTGTTTCACATAGCTTGCATGGCCTGGAATTTGGGAGCAGCCTAGCTGGTGGTCTGGCTTAGGGTTACTTGTGAGAATGCAGTCACAGTGTTGGCTGGGACTGTAGTCATCTGAAAGCTTGACTGGGGCTTGAGGACCTTCTCCTCAAGTAGCTTACTCCTGCCTGGCAAGTGCTGGCTGGAGTTCTCTACTATCTGGATTGGCCTTTCTCTCTATTGGGTGACTTGAGTGTTCTTCCAGCATGGCAGCTGAGTGGCCACAGAGTGAGTGATCCAAGAACAAGATGGGAATTATAATGTCTTTTGTGACTTAGCTTCAGAAGTCACATTGTTATTTCCATAATATCTCTTTGGTTACATGGGTCAGCCCAGGGGCATGAATGCTGGGAGGTGGGATTCCTCTCACCTGATAAATGACCCCCTCATTGGGTGCCATCTTGCAAGCTGACTAGCACAAGACCGTTTTCTACTTTTTTAAAATAAACTTATACCAAAGGGTATCATTTCAAAGACTTCAGCCTTTTTTATTACTCTCTTCCTCTGGGGCCTCTTTACTGCTTTATCCATCCCTTCCTTTGGCCCCTCTTCTTAGAGTACAGGAGCAGAAGACACAGGAGAAATAACATGGTCTTCAGCCAGGGTCCCTGTCTTGTTGCGGAAGCGTCTCGGGTGCCTAGTGAATTGGTTGCTGTTGCTCTGGCTGGAGGCTCCTCTCTCTTTTCCTTTATCCTGCATCAGCCCCCAGCCCCTGTGTGGGTGGTTGCTACTTTGTGAGAGAGGCAGTTGGTATTTTGAATTCTCCAGTAATTATTTCTGAAGAGATGCACATTATGGTTGTTTGGCAGCAACGGAGTGAAGTTACACAATTTCACATCTCTGCAGAGGAGTCCCATCTGTTAGCACGTGCTCTTTCTCTCTGTGCCTCCTGCTGTAGTTGTTGGGGATGGAGGAATAGTCCTACAGGGAGAGCCTTCTACAATTTCTGTCTATGATGGAGGATTTCTAATGTATTTGAAATGTAACCTCAAACAAATCCAGATGGTTCCGAAACTCTGAGACATCTCATGAGTGAGAAGACTTACTCATTGTTGGATGAGTTTTTGTGGAGAAGGTTTGGCTGCCTGGTGGGCAGATAGTCTTGATTAGTGGGCCCCTCCATCTTACTGTATTGTGATCTTGGCTCTCGGAGGATAGGGCTTGGGTGTCTTTTTTAAGTAAAATAGCATAGCATGCTGGTTTGGAGATGTGAAATATTTTCTTCATCCTTAGTACAAGCTTTTTCAGCCTATCAAGTGGCTTTCCAGACTATTCTTTACCTGTGGAGTCTTATATTTTAGAGTGAACCTCTGTCAGGAGTTAGAAGCTTATCTCAGGAGAACATGGCGCCCTGTTTCTTACAAAAACCAATTAAACTTGCCCCAGCCCCTACCAGCTCCTGAGTAGTGTTTTATTTGGTGTTTTGTTTTTTGTTTTTTTTTTTCTTTTGGAGGGCAGAGGGGAGGAGGTCTGGACAGTTTGTTGTTGTCTGGGTTTGGTCAGGGTGGGTATGTGAGGGGTGATGTTGGTTGTTGATGTTTTTCTGCTTTAAGTAGTGATATCTTGAAATTCTGGCTACCTAAGAGGATGTTCTGCATTTTCCAGCCTTGACTCATCCACTTGGAATCCTCTCCTTACTTTCCTGCTTCTGGATGACCTGGGGCCCCAGTGGTTGTCAGGGGAATGTGAGCCCTGCAGCCTATACCCTGAGGTTCTACCTAGTATTCCTGGAAGACACCTGCCTGTCCTGTTATCCTGCCCCTGGGCACCACATCGTGTCCATGCCTACACCATTTTAAGGCTTGTGTCCTTGACTAAATGGCCAAGAATGTACATATGTAAAATATATTTCAACTTTGGGGTAATCAGAGGGACTGGGAATTCAGAGACATGAAACTGAAAAAAACAAAACAAAACCCTCGAATTTTGGACACTTGCCTAAATGCTAATCTGTACCTTATTAACAGTCTCCTCAGGTCAGACCAGTTTAGCAGGAAGGGGTGGCACAAGTGCCAGAATCACACTTCCCTCCTAAAGCCCTTGATTCCAACACAGGAGAGTAGGGGGTGGGAGGTAAGACCAAGCCATACATTTAAGGGAGGACAGCTCTTCAAAGGGAAAGGGTCAGATGAAGAACAGATGTTAATCCTTTACAGTTGTTGGTGTAGAGCTGAACTGCTTTCCCACTACTTCTGTGTACTTTTTCTGTATATAAACGATAATCTCTTGAAAAAGAAGTCCTTTATGTGTCAGACGTTCCCTCAGCAGTGGGCACTGGTTGAGGATCACCTCTGGTTTGGGTGTTCTGCTTCAGCTTTCGGGATACAAAAGGGACCAGGGTGTAAGACCCCCACAGAACCCAGTCTGGAGGAAGCCTTCTGGCTTCTGTTACCAGGCTTCTTAGCCTCCTTGGCTTCTCCAGAAGTTTTAGCAGCAGATAGATAGTTTACAAGAGAACGTATGAGGGAGGTCTTGGAAGAAGTCAAATGTTAAAAATCAGAATTGCAAAGAAACAACTCCCTTCCCCCCACCCCCCCCCCCAAAAAAAAGCCAAAAAAAGCATTTTGAGCTTAACAATTGTTCTGTCTCTAGGGTGGTTTCTTATACTTGGCTACATCTGCTGTAGGAGAGAGGAGTGATGTCATTTTTTCACCTTTTTCTGTAAATAGAATTTTCTGTAAATAGAATTTATCTAGCACACTGTAGGCTTCCTCAAGAGAAATTTTAAATCCCAAATTGATGTGCTGGTGAGACCTACCACGTCTCTGAAGTGTGTGTCCCTACAGGTGATGCACGTAAGAGACTATTTACAGCGTTTTCTGAAATGTAAGTCTGTGGTGTACTAGAACATTTTATTAGGAATTGCAGGAAACTCCTCCTGCTCAGCCTTTATACTGTGTCCTTTTTTTCTTTGTTAACAGTTTTATTGAGGGGCGCCTGGGTGGCTCAGTTGGTTAAGTGTCCAACTCTTGATTTCGGCTCCGGTCATGGTCTTGCAGTTTGTGAGCCCGAGCCCCACATCAGGCTCTGTGCTGACAGTGGGGAGCCTGCTTGGGATACTCTTTCTCCCTCTCTCTCTCTCTGCCTGTTCCCCCCTCTCAAAATAAATAAACACTTAAAAATGTTTTTTAAAAGTTTTATTAGATATAATTCATATACCTTACAGTTCACCTATTTTAAGGGCCTACGATGCAGCAATTTTTAGAATATTAACAGAGTTGTGCAACTATTGCCTCCATCCAATTTTTAGAACATTTTATTACCCTCCAAAAGAAAGTTTACCCATTCAGAGTCACCTCCCATTCCTTTCCCATTCCACCCCCTAGTCCTGGACACCTGAGAATCTAAATTGTGTCTTGTTAGATTTGCTTATTGTGAACATTTTATACAAATAGAACTATACAGTCTGTAGTCTACCTCTGTTTGCATCCATGTTGTAGCATGTATCAGTACTTCACTCTGTTTTACTGTTGATTAGCACTATACTACATGCATATGCTGTATTTTGTTCACTTGATGGACGTATGCGTTAGTTCCACTTTGGGACTATTGTGGTTAATGCTGCTATGAACACTTCCTGTTCAGGTTTTTATGTGGATATATGTTTTCATTACTCTTGAGTGTATACCTAGTAGTAGAATTGCTGGGTGAGAGATAACTCGTATTTCTAACGTTTTGAGGAACTGTCAAAATGTTTTCCAAAGAGGCTGCACCATTTTACATTCCTACCAAGCGTATGAGGGTTTCAGTTTCTCCACAGCCTTGCCGGCACTTGCTATCCATCTCTTTGTAGCCATGTTAGTAGGTATGAAGTGGCATCTCCTGGTACCGATTTGCATTTCCCTCATATCTAATGATATTGAGCATCTTTTCATGTACTTGTTGGCTGTTTGCGTATATCTTCATTAGCCAAATGTCTATTCAGATTCTTTGCCTACTTTTTAATTGGGTTATGTATCTTTTCATATTGAGTTGTAAGAGTACTTTGTTTTCTACATACAAGTCCCTTATTAGAGATGTGATTGTAAATAGTTCTTCCCGTTCTGGAGGTTGTCTTTTTTTACTTTTTTGATGGCATCATTTGATGTGTAAAAGGCTTTGATTTTGATGAACTTCAGTTTCCTACTTTTTCTTTTGTCCCTTGTGTCATATCTAAGAAGGCTTTGCCCAACCTACAGTCACAAAGATTTACTCCTAGGTTTTCTTCTAAGAGTTTCATAGTTTGAGCCCTTACATTTAGGTCTGTGATTAATTTCAAGTTAATTTTTGTGTAGGTTGTGAGGAAGTGGTGCAACTTCTGTCTTTTGCATGTAGCTGTGCAGTTGTCCCAGCACCATTTGTTGAAAAGATTGTCCTTTTCTCTATTGAATTAATTTTGTACCTTTGTCAAAATCAATTGATCCTAGATGTAAGGGTTCATTTCTGAACTTTTAATTGTTTTTTTTTTTAAGTTTATTTTGAGAGAGACAGAAAGCATGAGTGGGGAGGCACAGAGAGAGAGAGAGAGAGAGAGAGAGAGAGAGAGAATCCCAAACAGGCTCCACACTGTCAGCGCAGAGCCCGATAATGGGTTTGAACTCACAAACCATGAGATCATGACCTGAGCTGAAGCTGGATGCTTAGCCAACTGAGCCACTCAGGTGTCTCTAAACTTTTAATTCTGTTTTATTGATCTATATGCCTTTCCTTATGTTTGTCCTACCACTGCCTTGATTGTGGTAGCTTTGTAGTGGGTTTTGAAATCAGGAAATAGGAGTCTTCCAACTTTGTTTTTTTGGTAGCTATTCTGGGTTCTTCACATGTCCTTATGAACGTTAGGATCAGCTTATTAATTTTTGCAAAGAAGCCAGCTGGAATTTTGATACATGTTATGTTCAATCTGTTGATAAATTTGGGGAATACGGTCATGTTAACAGTATTAAATCTTCCAATCCATGAATATAGGATGCCTTTTCCATTTATTTAGATTTTTAATTTCTCCAAACAGTTTTAGAGTATCTTGCCCTTTTATTGTTTAAGTATTTTTGATACAATGGTAAATGAAATTATTTTTTTAATTTCTTTTTTGGATTTTTCATTGCATGTGTATAGAAATACAATTGATTTTTGCACATTGATTTTATATTATGCAAATTTACTGAATTCATTTATTATAATAGTTCTTTTGGCCTACTCCTTAGGGCTTTCTATATACAAGATCGTTTCATCTGTAAATAGATAGTTTTACTTTTTCCTTTACTATTTAGATGTCTTTTTTTTTTCCTTGCCTAATTGACTTGGCTAGGACTTCTAGTACAATTCTGAATAGCAGTAGCAAAAGCTGATATTCTTGTTCTTGATTTTAGGGTAAAAGCATCTGTCTTTTATCATTAAGTATGACATTAGCTGTGGGTTTTCATAGCTGTCCTTCATCAAGTTGAGGAAGTTCTCTTCTGTGTCTAGTTTTTTAGGTTTTTGGTCATGAAAGGATGTTGGATTTTGTCAGATTCTTTTTCTGCATATACTGAGATGATCACGTGGGTTTTGTCTTCCATTCTATTGATACATACTAATTGATTTTCAGATGTTAAACCAACCTTGCGTTCCTCAGATAAATTGCACTGTTCATGATGCATAAATTACCTTTTTATGTGTTGGTGGATTCAGTTTGATAGTATTTGGTTGAGGATTTTTACTTCTATTTTCAATAGGAGATATTGGTCTGTAGTTTTTTTCTTTCTTGCGATAACTTTGGATTTGTTATCAGGGTAATATTTTCCTGATGGAATGAGTTGGGAACTGTTTGTAAGAGTTGTGAACAACTGATATTAGTTCTTTAAATATTTGGTAGAACTCACCAGTCTGATCCAGGTTTTTTGGGGGGGTAGAGGAAGTTTTTAATTTACCAATTCAGTTTCTATTTTTGTTTTAGATCTATTCAGATTTTCCATTTCCTCTTGGGTCAGATGAAATAGTTTGCATCTTTCTAGGAATTTGTCTACTTTATCTAAGTTATCTAACTTGTTAACATACAGTGTCTCATTTTTAAATGGAATTAATAAGCCCTGCTTTGCCTTTTTCACAGGGTTGATTTGAGGATCAAGTTAGGTAATGCTCCGAGGATCAAATAAGTGAAATATTTTACTTGTTCTAAATTCTTAGTTCTAGAAAAACATAACCATGTTTTACCACTGTCTGCAGTTTATGCTATTTACCATTTCTACTATGTTCTTCCTTTGTCAGTTACATTTCAGGGAAGAGATTGTTGCCCTTGTCCCCAAAGGAATATGAACTAAGATTGGGTTCAAAGGGGGAATTGAAGTGATTTTGGAGCCTATTTCTGCCTATTTCCTAAAGAGTAGCATAACTTATAGATCCTATGCTGTTAGGGTCAGAGGACATCAGTGCCCCATTAGGAAATCAGTTGTAGGCTCTGGTTCATTCTGCTCTCAGCTAGCACTGAGAAAAGTTGTTTGCTTTCCTCTCTGAGCAAATGCTGAGCTTGATCCAGTCACTGATTTCTTAAGCACTCCTGTAATCCATACCTTAGATGTACTGTGTTCATTCATCCCACCTCCACCCAGCTTACGTCCAAGTCAATAATAAAGGTTCTTTTAAAATACAGCTTAGCTGGGGCGTCTGGGTGGCTCACTTAGTTAAGTGTCCAACTCTTGATTTCAGCTCAGGTCACGAACTCATGGTTTATGAGATCGGGCCTCGCGTTGGGCTGGCTCTGCTGCTGACAGCTCAGAGCTGGCTTGGGATTCTCTCACTCCCTCTCTCTCTCCGCTCCTCCCCAGCTTGTGCTCTCTCTCTCAAAATAAATAAACATTAAAAAAAGAATAATTTCATATAATGCTCTAGAAAGGTCTCTTCATTTACTGACTATGAAGGCAAATTCAAAGAAGGAATCACTCTTTTAGAAAGGGAAGAGAAGTTGGTGACATGAGAAACTGACTCCTTAAAATCAGAAGTCCATTAGCACTGGTGTTTTCTGTATAAAAACATGTGAGGTGGCACCCATATGAGACGGTGGTAGTTTTTTCCCCTCACTGTTGCATTTGGTTCTTTGAGTGTGGCTCTTGTTTCCTTATCTGCATTTTAAGCTCCATGCACTTATCTTGTGGTCTCTTCATGCCACGTACAGTGTATGCTGCAGGTAATAAGGGCCTGTGCCTGGTTGGTTAGATGATTATCTTAGAAATTATTTTGTGATTTGATTTTAGGGCTTCCAGTCCTGATGAAGCTAACAGTTTAAATTAATTAGGGAGTGTTGACATATTGCACATCTGGTTTAGATCCATACATAGTACTGTGGCTCATAGTCCATTGCTGTTACATATTTATAAAACTTCACTGTCGGGGTGCCTGGGTGGCTCAGTCAGTTGAGCTTCCAAGTTGATTTCAGCTCAGGTCGGTCATGATCCCAGAATCATAGAATCAGCCCCATGTCGGGCTCCATGCTCAGCATGGAGCCTGCTTGAGATCTCTCTCTTTCTCTCTCTCTCTCCCCCTCTAATCCCCTTGCACTCACTCACTCTATCTCTCTCTCTCTCTCTCAAATAAAATAAAAATAAAATAAAAATAAAACTTCACTGTGGTTGCTGGGCCTTCCAAGTTTGTGTTATTCTCTCTGCATATCTTTTATGCGGCCCTGAATAACAAACACCCACAATTTGGGCCTGAGTTCAGAAGTGCAGGCCAGTGTCTTGGTAACTAGGGGTCCTGTGCTATAGTTGTATAGATTGAGATTGCCCGATGATAAGATATATCACAACGTGGGGATTGTACAACTGTAGGATTATTCCCACCAGTGAGGACAGAATAGAGCGGTAGATAGGAATAATTCCATCTGTTTGAGATGTGTAGCCCATTCGTGGTCATACGGGTTCATCATCTTACTTCTGAGCGTTCAGAAGTATGGCACTGGAGCTTTGTTCCTAGAGACTGTCCCTCTGCTTCCTGTCTCTCAGAGGCCCACTTCTCAGTGGATGTGACAGCGTAGATCAGAATATTTGTGTCGACCATAGCACTGAACCCCTACTCCAGACCCCTTCTTCCTTGGCTTGTGATCACATTTGGGGTTTTCCCATGAATGAAGAGAAATTAGATGAATGAAGATAACTCTGGAATTAATTGGGGGACTGTCTAGCATGGTTGAGCCATGGCCTGCCTGTGCCCCAAACTAGACTCCCAACTGCCTTTTTCTCTCTCCCTCCTCCTCCCATCGTGTGTGTGTCTGTAGTGTTAACCATTCTGAGCCATGGTTTCTTCATCTGTGAAATGGAGTTAAAGAAATACCTCACAGGGTTGTTTTGAGGACGGAATAAGTATCTAGACTGTCAAGCAGTTACAACAATATTGTAATGAAGAAAAAATTTTCAGGAGATGCTTCAAAAATAGCCTTTTACAATGAATCCTACTCCTTTGTCTTGGGAGGAGGAGAGGGGTAGCTGGATTGGGGATGGAAATAGGAATCTTGTGGTGGAGTGGAGACAAAAAGAGAAATCAGTAAAAGGGAAGTAAGTTTGGGTAGGAAGAGATGTTTGTGCTTAATAAGAAAGATTCTGGACCTCAGAATATGTTATATGTCTCCATAGGTTTCAATTGAATAACGCTTGCTTTTTCCATGTAACATGTCTTAGGAGATCCTACCCTGTTAGTACATAGAGGTCTAGGTTATGGTTTAACCTCCGTATACTATTCCAGTGTGATATTGCACATTCAGTGATCTTTCAGTGCCCTGTGATACTTTCAAATTGCCCAAAATCAGCATGTAGGAACCAGCACTTCAGTGAACATCCTCATCCTTGTACATAGTGTGCATGGCCCTCTTTATGAGCATAATTAAAATAAATGCCTAGCAGTGGCATTGATCTTTTTTTTTTCTTTCTTTTTTTTTTTTTTGCAGTTTATTTATATTGAGAGAGTGAGTGTGTGAGTGCATGCATGCATGAGCAGGGGAGGGACAGAGAGAAGAGAGGGAGAGAGAGAATCCCAAGCAGGCTCCAGCCCACAAAGTGTGAGATCATTACTTGAGACAAAATCAAGAGTTGGATGTTTAATCGACTGAGGCACCAGGCACCCCTGGCCATTAAAAACAAATAAGCAAAACCAACATTCTTGTTTGCTTGTCCCCTTTATCATATAGAACTTATTCTTAATTTCAGTTGTTCAGTGGAAAGCACCAGGGATGGCTTTGTGTGTGTGTGTGTGTGTGTGTGTGTGTGTGTGTTTATGGGAAATGGGGAGGAGGATTTACGGTCTGGTTGCTCACTAAAATTACTTGCTGCCTCTGATTCTAGGTTCCTTAAAATGGAGTTTCTGTCTGTGTGTTCTCTTTAATCCTCCTTTTGATTGTATGAGTTTTTGTTTGTAAAATGCTCAGTCACCGTGCCTGACACTGTAGTCAGTGCTACTTCCTCCCTTTTCTTCCCTCTCATTGTTCTCTGACTTTACCCCAGGCCTTGTGGGTGGCAGCTTATCTAGCTCCAATTGGGGCCAGCCTAAGGCCAAGGTCACCAGGCTTGCCAGCAGTTTGCATCCCACTTCAAATCAATGTTCTTTAAATATCCAGCAATTGTGCGAGAAAAGCTCCACATAAGGAGCTTGTGGAGAAAGGCCTGCAGACTCAGGCCAAATTTTGGCTGTCCCTGGACCTTCTGCTGTGCTCTGCACGACGAAACCTGAATCACTGTCCAGAAAAGGAAAATATTTACTGGAGTTTGATTCCCTCCCCAGGGTGGTCTGTCTAGTGTCCGGTCCTGCCACACCCGGGTGCTGGCGAGATCATTTCCCCCACCCACTCCCACTGGGTGTTTAGTGTCCCTGCAGTCCAGTCTGGATGTCAACAGGAATGACGTAAGGAGGCGGACCTGTGTTTAAATGAAACCTGCTTGAATTTATGTTTAGTGAATGCTCCCTCTCAGAGCTTTAGTCCACACTTTAAGAAGTGCTTAAACTTGCAACACTTTTTTTTTTGAGCATTCTCAGAGGTGACAGGCTTTATTCTTAGATGTTAAGATCTTTTTTCCACCGTAGAAGAGTTTTTAAACTTCAGTGAGTGTAGTGATCGAATGGAGATTGAGGTTGTAACTGTAAAGTAGTGAGAGGAGCCCTTTTGAGGATCCTAAAAAGTGGTCCAGAAAGACAGCCTTCAAGAGCAGTGATTGATTCCTAAATGCCTGGCTATAAAGAAGGCCTTTGGATTTTCTCTGTTGGGGAAACATTTTCTTTGAGTTTCAGGGGCTTTGTGGACCCTCTGAAAATTTAGCTGCAAACCCTTCCTGAATTACTGTAAAGGTCATTCATTTTCATGTGTTGGTTTTCAGATTCTGTTTTAAGGCCTTAGAGTCAGACCTGTGTCTTCAACTTGGATACAAAAGACTGGATTTGAGGTTAGGAAAAGGCCAGAGTGTGTGTCTGTGTGATACAGGAGGACTGTTCAAACTTTGGCAGCTTTCTCACTTTACATGTCAGGTATTTAGGAATCCATTAAAGGGAACTTCTGTAGCTAAAGGAGAGGAGCCAATGGACAGATCTAAAAGGAGCTTCTGGACAGTGTTTAAACAAAAAATTTAAAATCTGAGGGGGAAAAGACAAGCATGTTTGAGAGTAATGCCAGATCAGAAGTGTTAATATACGCTGTTTTCCAAGTTCTTCTGTTTTGTCTCCACTTAAATGAGATTGTACATATGAAAGCAGCTACCCAAGCAGGTTCTCCGAGTATGTTAGCAGAATATGTTGCTCAGCCTCAAAAATATTTTGTGTTAATAGCATTCCCTGCTCCCGCCTCCCCGCCCCGTCTGAGGCTTTTAAGCATTTTTGTAAGCCTGTCTTCCAACTTATTAGACCTTCAACATACTGGAGTATGTTGAAGGCATATTACACATACACATACACAATGTTAGGCTGCTTCCCCAGTCTTCAGAATGTTGGTATTCTGTGCCTTTTCTTTTGAAAATATGATAAAGTGGAGGGAAAACCTTTTTACATGAGAATAGCCTATATCCTGAGTAAGCATTAAAAGCATCCATGTTTTAAAGCACCCCTGGGCGATTCACACAACCTTCTAGATTTAGGGGAGGTTGATAATTGAAAGGAAGAGTTTTGTTAACAGCAACAAATGTGGCAGAAGTAGAAATGTTGGTCTATTTTTGGATTTCCTCTGTGTTTGCTTTGAATTCATCTACTGATCCGATCTCTTAAAGTGTCTGTTCACGAAGCTGCCAGGCAATGCAGTGCTTGTCAGATTCGTCCAAACTCATCAAATTCCTTTCAGGGAGAGAGCATCTCAGCATACCCCGGAGGAAGGTTTTTAGAGGAATACAGGAATTTTGTAAAAATAGAGGGATGAATAGAGGTAGGGCAGTTACATAACAGTGTTTGCAGATGAAAAGCAAGCACTGACTGCTGTGGCTAGAACCCTTAACTGATGGAAGATTGAGAAGCAGAGCCTGCTGGGAAGGGCGGTGAACTTTTGCTCTGTGGTACCTGAGGTGTACATTCTCTTTTAGGGCAGCACTGGCTATGCAGGGTTGGTGGGCATTGGGAGACTTGGCTGATTGAGAGTGTAAATGCAAATCAGATCTTACCCAAACCTACCTTTTCGAGTTTCGTGGTTTGTTTTCTTGTTTCACATTCTGACAACTCCCAAAACTGGTTTAAGTCAATGAGTAGTGCTCTCCCACCCACTCTGTCCCACCCCAGTAGTAGTCTCTAGTGGTGACTGAAGATACTGGACTGAGGTGGGGTCCTCAGGGACTAGGTGCACCGCTGGGCATGTAGATTTTGCCTGCACCGGGGTGGTGTCTTCTGGGTGGGGCTCCTTCAGCTGTCTGCTCAGGCTAAAGTCATTGAAGGGCGATGGTTTTCCTTCCCCATTCCACCGGTGGGTGGCTGGCTGGCTTCAGGATGCAGCGATAAAAGTCCTTAATCCTTAGAGCTATGGGGCTGGGCTGGGCAGCCTTAGAACTTCTGTGTGAACACTGAGATCCTGCTCCTTTGTTCCTCCCTCCCAGTTTCAGGCTGCCTGCCCTGTTCCTGCACACTGTGAGGTGCTATCCCTCTCCCCAGTTCTCAGCTTGGGAAAAGCAGCTAATGGAGAGGGGGGGAGGAGGGAGGATCTAAAAGGAGTGCACGGGTGTGGGGTAAGGGGGGAAGGTCCTGCCTGCCCTTTTCTCACAGAGAAGATTAGGGCAGAAACCAAAAGCAAGGAGAGAGGTCAGTGAAGGTGACTCTCATAACTTTCGCCTTGGCCTTTGGGAGGCGTGGGGTTGATGGTGAAGGCATCTGCAAAACAGTGAGAAGAGGTTCCAAGAAGTGGGTAGGTGGGGGTCACACTGTACTCTCCTGTATATAGCCTCGCCCTCCCCTCACATTCTCTCAAGTTCGTAGAAAAGGACAGAGGCCTGGGGCTCAGGGATCCCATGAGGGAGACTGACAGTGAATGTTAAGTCAGTGGCAAGGAGAAGAAATCGGGAGAGAAATTAGGTAACACATTTTTACTGTGATCCTCTCCCAACATCACACAGGAAAGTAGAACTTCCAGATTCCTACTACTAGATTAAACAGTTATCAAGATTTTCTCAGACTTGCTTCCAACATTCCCCCCCCTTTTTCCCTTTTCCTTTTGTTTTGTTGCTTAAATAAAGCAAATTCCAGGTATCGTGTCATAAATGTGTCGATATGCATCCCTAAAATATTTGGACACATATATAACTATGACGCCATTATTAATATCATCTCATTTACAAAGATGGTTAAAATTCAAGTTTCGTTTCTTTTAATTGATACATAAGCTTCAGGTGTATAATGTAATGGTTCAGTATTTGTATATTTTGCAAAATGGTCACCACAGTAAGTCCAGTTAACATCTGTCACCACACATAGTTTTAAGATTTTGATGTTGTTGTTGCTTTTGGGGTTTTTCTGGGTTTTTTGTTTGTTTTTGAGAGAGAGAGTGTGTGAGCAGGGGAGAGGGAGAGGGGCAGAGAGAGAGAGAGAGAGAGAGAGAGAGAGAGAGAGAGAGAATCCCAAGCAGGCTCCACGCTCAGCTCACAGCCTGATGCAAGGCTTAATCCCATGACCCTGGAATCATGAACTGAGCTGAAATCAAGAGTTGGACGCTCAACCAACTGAACCACCCAGGTGCCCCTCATTTTTTTTTTCTTACGATGAGAACTTTTAAGATCTCTCTCAGCAACTTTCAAATATGCAATACCATATTATTAACTGTCGTCACCATGCTGTTCATTACAACCTCATGACTTAGTATTTTATAACTGGAAGCTTGTACCTTTTGACCCATTTCACTCACCCCCTCCATTTCTGGCAACCACCAGCTCTATCTATGAGCTTGGTTTTTTCTTGAAGTTTTATTTAAAGTTGGATTAATCATTTTGAGATATGCTTTTTTTAAATAAAAGATACCAACTCTAGAAAATTTAGGAGCACCGGGGCACCTCAGTCTATTAAACATCTGGCTCTTGATTTTTGCTCAGGTCATGAGCTCATGGTCGTGAGATCCAACTGAGCCCTGTGACAGGCCCAGCTCACATGCTGGGTGTGGAGCCTGCTTAAGATTCTCCCTCTGCCTCTCTGTCTGCCCCTCCCACGCATGCTCTCTCTCTCAAAATAAAATTTAGATTTAAAATATGCTGAGCCTCAATGATGAAAGTGTAAAACAGAGATAACTTACATAGTATTCCCTGTGACTTTTAAGGGAATCACATCTACATCTGTGGCTTCCGTTACATCCAATATTATTTGCAACCCAGGTCTCTCTGAGCTTCCTGCCTACTCAGCATCTCTACATGAGAGGCCCAAACAGCTCTCAACATGTCCAAGCCAAAGTCATGGCCCCACTTGGACAGCCCCTAAGCTCTTTTGCTAGTATTTCTGAATGTCATCGAGTGGTAATACATGTTGTCTTTTCATATGTTAAAAACTTACGAATCATCTTGGATAACTCCTTTTACTTCAGTCCTATAGCCTGCCAAGCACTGAGCCTTATCAATTTTACCTCATTTTCTTTCTCAAATATTCTATATTTCTCCTCCTATTCATTACCCTAGCCAAAAGCCCCCAAAAGAATATACTAACAATTCTATTTGTTCCATTTTGATGCCCTTGAATTTCTTCTCAATATTGCATTTGCTCTGTGCTCAGTTATGTATGCCACAGTGGGTTACAGAGATGAGATAATCTAATTATTATTTATATCACTTGGTTAATACAAATGCAGCTATTTATTAAAAGATTTAAATAGATAATGGGAAGTGATTTATCATAGTTGCAAAGATTTGAAACATTAGTTTTTACAACAATGGGATTTATGAAATGGAAACATACAAAATAACTAAATCGGAGTCTAACTTAGTGTGTTTCCGTAGTGTCTGGGTTGTATGTTATTGAGGAAACCTTGATTTATGCAAGTCAGTAGTGACAAATGATAATTTGAGATATTTAGTACCTGAAAATATACTTTAGTTAAACTGTCGCGGAAGCCAGAAAGAGGAGCAGAAGAAAATTAGTGTTTCAAAGTTGAGTTACTAACAACATCTAACAATTCGTCTAACTTCTTAATTTTGCGGATGTAGAATTTAGAGAGTATGTGAAGTGGTTCCTCGTGAGTTTACATTTTCTTGGTGGAAAATATAGTGCAGTGTGTAACAATATTTTAAAAACTCTCAGATGCCTTCATGGCTGCCTCTATTGAATACTCGCTGTTTCAAGGCAAATTTCTTGGTTCATGTGTTCTCAGATTCTCTCACACCAACTTGGCATTGGTAATTCAGTTAATTCTGACACTAACTATCCATAGTCTCTGCAGACCCCACAAATTAAGTGCTCATTCCCCCGAGACTGCCCCTCCCCTTCATTCGTGTGCCAGCTGCAAGTATAGATGGTTTCGGTAATGCTGACCAACTGGCTCTAATTTTGGGGGCTCCCACAGCCCTCCTTCAGGCTTGATAATTTGCTTTAGCAACTCACAGAACTCAGGGTACAAAGGACAAAGTGAGGTGAAGGTGCAGAGAGTCCATGCCCTCTTCTCCCTGGGTATACACCTTTCCAGCACTTTGAGACGGTCATCAACCTGTAAGCTCCCCGAACCCCATGGTTTAGGGATTTTTTTAACCCATACGTTGGCATGATTGATTAAATCACTGGCCATTGGTGATTAGACTTCACTTCCCGCTTCCCTCCTCTCCTGAGGCGAGAGAGGGGTGGGGCTGAAAATTCCAACCTTGTCCACCACTTGGCCTTTCTGGTGACTAGCCCCCAACCTGAAGTTACCTAGGGGCCACCAGTCAGCTCAGGATCATACAAAAGACTCCTTTATCACTCCTGAGATTCCAGGAGTTCTAGACCTGTGTTGGGAACCAAAGACAAAGAACAAATGCATATTTTTATTGTACCATACATGTTGAATCTAAAAAGCTCATGGTAAGCACCAAAACTTAAGTGATAACTGTCTATACTTCAATATCGTCAAGATTCCATATTCTGTAACCGGATGCTAGGGTATGAGCAGGGTTGCTCAGCCCTGGCCTGGCTTCTCCCTGAGCCCACAGCATCTGGACACACGCAAATCTCTGCAGCCCTGCGTTTCTGGTGGTGTGTTTTCATTGTTGCTTATCTACCCCTTTCCCCATCAGCACAGAATTCGTAATAGTTAAGATATGTAAATAGGAAAATCGTGCGCGCACACACACACACACACACACGTTACATCTTTGGTACACTTTAAAACATTCTTGTTAAAATTTTGTGTGTAATGCAGTTGAGTTTAAAATATTTTTATTTTGAAACTTTTCATGACTGTACAGCTGAGAATGTAGCACAGTGGAAACTCCTGTATACCCATCCCCAGATTCAACAGTTAGCAAGATTTTGCCACATTTACTATTTTTAAAAAGAAATTCTTTTGAAGTATGTGAAAGCAATCCCAGATACCATATGTTGAGAGCTTTTTTAAAATTACAGTATTAATAATAGTTAAATGTGTACTGGAAAACAAAACTTATATTGGACGTTGGTAAAATATCTGAAGCATCTGGGCACAATACAGTTTGTAAGCCACTGCCTACCTAATTCTAGTCATAAAAGAGTTGTGGGAAAATACGTGTGAGCGGTTTAAAAAATTCTTCCTGTGGTCCTTGCTTTTTTGATCCTGGATTAGAATTAGAGTTAGGAAGTAGGATTAGAGGGTCATCTCTGAGTTTCCTTTGTTTTGAGAGAGAGACCTTGAGAGTTCTAGCAGGGAAGGGGCAGAGAGAGAGGGGGAGAGAGAGAATCCCAAACAGGTTCCGCACTGTCAATGGGGAGCCCACTGTGGGGCTTGAACTCACGAACCCATGAGATCATGACCTGCGCCAAGGTTGCTTAACCAACTTAACCAGCTGAGCCAACCTGGTGCCCCTCTGAGTTTCCTTTAAAATCACCATGATACCATGATAATACCAATTTAGTTGGGTTTTGCTGCTGCTATTTGATTGTTATTTCAGGTAACTAGTCAGGAAAGTACTATCTTAGTTTGTGCTTTAAAGAAATACCCTCACTTACACCTTCCTAATTGCAGCATTTCTTCTATTAAGACCTGAATTAGAAAGGATCTTTATTTTTCACAGGTGCTTTGAGAGACTACCTGGCCCAGCTTAGAGACAGAGCTTCTAAAGAAAAAATAACTTTATTATTGTATGACTTATGTCTTAGTAAACTAAGGACTATTTGGTTGTTGTTGCTTTTAAATAACATCGATTTTTTTTTAAGTTTTATTAAATCCAGTCGGTTTTTCTTTTTCAAGTAATCTTTATACCCAGCGTGGGGTTTGAACTCATGACCCCAAGATCAGTATTTGCATGCTCTACAGATTGAACCAGCCAGGCACCCCAGAGCTGTTTGATTTTAAAGCCATTTCCGTATCTGCTTGCCTTTTCTTTTTTCTTTTCTTTTCTTTTCTTTTCTTTTCTTTTCTTTTCTTTTCTTTTCTTTTCTTTTTTCTTTTCTTTTCTTTTCTTTTTTCTTCTCTTCTCTTCTCTTCTCTTCTCTTCTCTTCTCTTCTTCCTTTCTCTTTCTCTCTCTCTCTCTCTCTCTTTGGTTAATGTTTATTTATTTTTGAGAGAGATTGAGAGCATGAGCCGGGAGGTGCAGAGAGGGAGGGAGGGAGGGAGGGAGACAGAGGAGCTGAAGCAGGTTCTGAGCTGTTAGCACAGAGCCCGATGTGGGTCTCAAACTCACAAACCGTGAGATCACGACCTGAGCCGTGGTCAGATGCTTAATCGATTGAGTCACCCAGGTGCCCCTGTACCTGCTTTTTCAAATTAGGTTTTTTATTCACTTCTTTCAGTTTTTTAAGTCTACAGAGAAGTTACTCTGAGCAGGCCATGACAGGTTTTTCATTTAATTTTGAAATAGTTCAAGTATTTAAACTGTAATCTGGGGAAGAAAGAATACTTGTTTCTAACATCCAAAGATTAAATCTGCGAACTGTGTAGCATTTGGACCCTGAAGCTGTCGGGCAGGCCCTGGGAACTGTGTCGGTGCCAGATCTGACCCCTCTGTCTGAGCTGGCAGTGTCTCAAGCTTTTTCCAGACCAGTTACTTTAACCTGTGGAATGTTAACATCATATTAATACGCTTTGCAATAGTCTCACAATCTATTTAGCCTTTTCCTCAATAGCTCTGTTTGGTATAATTATTATGTGTATAACTTGGGTAAAACACGTATACGTTTTGGGGTAGGAAGATTGATTTTAGAGTGTAATACCAACTGTTCCTTTCCAGGCTGCTCTGCCGACCTTGCTGAACCTTAGAGATGCTTAATAGAAGCTCTTAAAGTGGGAGGAATTTGCTGCTTGTCCAGGTGGATTCAGCTAGTAGAGAGTATTTACTAATGCTGAAAAGATAAGTCTTTAATAGATGGCTTTTGTGTTTTGTTTTAGAATCACAAGAACTTGATGAACAGCTGGTAGCAGAAGTGGTTGAAAAATGTTCATCTGAGACATGTTCTAGACCCTCAGAAAATGAGGTATCAAAGCAGGCTATTGCTTCTTACTCGGTCAAGGATTTCAAAGAAGAACCTGAACATGATAGTAGCAAAATTTCAGTAGTGAGGCCATTTTCAATAGAAACCAAGAATTCCACGGATGCCCCAGCACCTCTAGGAACAAAGGCAGCTTATGGCTGTCTAACTGTGGGCTCAGGCGAGGCTTTGTCCTCCAGCACACCAGAAGCCATCCCGGACAAGGCAATGACAGAAGGCACCATGGGGGTGACCCTGGAGGCCTCCACAGAAGCTGACCTGAAGGCTGGCAGCTCCTGTCCAGGGCCTGTTCCCAGCAGAAGCAAGCTACGAAAGCCCAAACCCATCTCTCTGAGGAAGAAGACAATTGGCGAATTCTTAGAAGCCGATACTGCCCTGGAGGGCTCGCCTCTCTCCCAGACATCCTATCAGGTCTGTGCTGATGAGACGGATGGGAACGCCAATCCTTTGCTAGGAGGTGCCAGGATCCAGAAACCTCCCTCTGACACTAAGGAAACCTCGAGCGCTCCCGGCAGTGACACCAATGACTCAGGAGTTGAGCTGCTGGAGGAGTCCAGGAACTCACCTCTGAAACTTGAGTTTGATTTCACAGAAGATATGGAAAATGTAGAGTACAGGAAAGGCCTTCCGAGGAAACTCGGCAGGAAACTGGGTAGCAAACTGCCTCCCAAGGTACAGAAAGATAGCGTCAGTAAGCCAGTAGGCGCCAAAGGTGGGGACCAGCCTGCAGACCCGGCTGCAGACAGTGCTCCTCCCTCCCAGGCATCCGCTAAGCTGGCTCCCAGCCAGTGGGATAACCCCAACTTCAGTCCCTTTGGGGGCCACTCCGCTCTGCAGAACACCCCCCCTCTCTCCTCTAAGGGCTCCTACCACCTTGACGAATCCATGGATCCCTTTAAACCAACTACAGCTTTAGCGAGCAGTGACTTTTGTTCTCCCGCCGGTAATCATATTAATGAAATCTTAGAATCACCCAAGAAGGCAAAGTCGCGTTTAATAACGTGAGTGACGACGGGTGTGGGTGTTGTGTTCTGTGTACTCTCTGAGTTTGGCATCCGGCTGCTTTTGGTTTTGGTGAACTGATCTCTGAGGTGCATTGGGGGCAGACACACAGCTTATATATAGCCTTATGCTGTAGCCCTCACTGTTTTGCTTAACTCTGGGGTGCAGTTAGAAGTGCCAGAGTTTTCCCTCTGCCGGTATCTGCTTTGTTTCTGAATCCTTAGCTTATTCAGCTGACCTCTCCCACCTCCACACCTTGGGTACATTTTTCTTATTAAAAAAAAATTAGTGTACAACATGTAGAGATTTGATGGTTTTCAGAAATCCTATCCGGGCTGTCAGGAATTGCTTTATATACAGAATTCAAGTGTCAGTGCTAGCCACCATCTTCAGATTCTCTGTGGATAAAAGGAAAATGAAGTCTTTCACTTAAAACAGAAAGCTGTGACTTTTGTTGGAAACAAACCTACCATGAAAAGTTGCTAAGAATTCTTATGTCTCCATGTTTAGCTTCTGGCTCCCATCAGTAAGGAGGTAAATTTCCAGTAAGAAACAAGAATATTTTAAGCATTCTTGTAAATCTGACTAAATTAGTCTTTGGTTGTGCGTTGTCTCCCTCCCTCCCCACCTCCCCACCTCCCCCCGCCCTTTTCTGGGAACTCCATAACCACTTTTGCAAGGTCCTTGGATCTCCCAGTGTGATCAAGCCATATTCCATGTAAAGTTTCAATTTAAATTTGTTACAGGGTTACCTGTTCACAGAACTTGAGTTGATGACAATATATCCTTTTGTGACCCTGTGACATTTTACCAATAATAAAGTAGGACCAATGACATGGAGAATGAAATGTGAAAAGAGTGGATGAGAAGTACTATTATTTCCAGCTGTCTTCCATGAGTCAGGGAAATACTGTTCAGCATTACTGTGACCTAAAGGAGTATGCTAGTGTGGCGTGATGAATTCTACTAGAGAGACAATTTTAAAGAGCAGAAAGCATCAGGACCAAGAAGCTCGAACCATGAGAAATCCTTTCCTCAGCAACCCCAGAATGCCTGAGGTGAATGAAATGTCATTAGTAGCTCTTGATTTGTTCTCTGGTTATATATGAGCAGTTAAATGGTTCCTGAAAAATACTATTGGTCGGAGGTCCTCCAAGTGCTCTTCTGTGGCTGAGGTTAGTTACCTGTCTAGACAGTGCTCAGGGTTATGCATTGGCCACATCATTGCCTTGGTGCTTCCTGTGGGGTGCTCTGGCTAGCAAAATTAGTAAGGAGTCCCCGGGAGCCTCCTTTTCAGTTGCATGTTAAAGCTGTGTAGCCAGCGCATTCATGTTAGATGAGGCTAAATCTGGACCAGAGGGAGGGAAGTTTATCATACACCTAATTTTCATTTGCAAGAAGTATCCTCTTAGTCCTTCTACCTTTGCCCAGTAGCATTTTCCTCCTGTTCTGTTCTTGGTGAGTGAACTTCTTGATTTAATATACCTTACAGATTTTTTTTTAACTCTTACACAGTCAAACCTCTTGTCTCCTTGTTCTTTCCAAAAGAGAGGGTGCGTGACCTCTTCGTAACTCAGGCTTTGTTTAGAAAATGCCTTCGTTGGTAGGAAAGACTGGAAGTATGCATGTGGAAGTAGAAGTGAGTGGGGAGTTAGAAGTTCTGTTAACAGGTCCCTTTGTGTGATTTTTTAAAAGATGCATGTAATTGGCATCTCAGATTCTCCTCTTGTGAAGTGGAGACATCATACTATCTACGATTGGTATTTTGTGGATCAAATAAGTTAACGTAAAACCATTTTAAGCTTCTTGGTGATACACACCTACAGTAGTTATGAGTGGATACCTTGTCCACTATTGTTGTATTCTTACATTGCCTTTAATCTGGGTGATGAGACATTTAAATGTTCTCAGTAGTGAAATGTTGGTTTTATATATTCACAAATATTTGGAAGTTTACTCTTCCTCTATAAATTTGAATCTGAGGCATTTCTGAGTGTTTCTACCACTCTTACTGTGTTAGAGAGAGGTTTCTGATAATCATTCACTCACCAGTGGTAACATTCATGAATATGACATTTTTATTTGTGTCTCACCTCATAGAAAGAATTTTGCAGCCTTTACACCTATCAGACTACAGATAAATATTTCAGGCTTTACATGATTTTTTTTCTCCATCTGTCTGTCTCTTTTCTGTCTCTAATTTTGTTGGTGCATCAGGACTACTGAACAAGTGAAATTTCTCTGTTTTCTGTTGTAAGTACCCTTGCCGTTTCTGTTCGTCCCTGGGACCGTTGGCACATCCTCTCCCCGGACCATCTCTCCATAGCATGTTGGCTTCTGTTTCTGAGTTTGACCTTCTGATGATTTTTTTTTTTTTTTTTTTTTTTTTTGCATTTCATTTGCCACTTCATGAGTCAGCTTAGCCTTGCAATCATCTGTACCTAACGGAGTGGAGACCAGCCTTCCACCTTAGGTGCGAGAGCTTGCGCTCCCCGGCTCGGCACGCCTCGCGTGGCACTTTGATAATGCGTGCTGGCTTGGCCCCCACGTGACCCGACAGTGGTCGGAGGGACTCACTGCTCTGCTGTTGTTGAAAATAATGGACTTCTTTGCTAGATTAAGGTTGCTGGCTTGGAGCAGGGGATAAATTTCAGAGGCAATTCAAATTTGGTGGTTTGGTGGCAGGGGATGGCGTTTAGTAAGAGCATTAGGAAAGAAAACCAGAAACTAGATAGTGGTTGTGCACATTCTGGGAACTTTATATGCTCGTCTTCCCCTCCCCGCCCCCAGCCCTGTCCCCCATGCAGAAGAAGAAAAAGTTGTAAATTTAGTTTGTCAGAGTGGAGTTTTTACTGGAAATTTTAAATTCATTAAAACAGAACAGAATCTGAACTAATCTTTGGATCATAAATTATGTGCTAGTTCAAAAATAACAGGTGGTTTGAGTTTTCCCCAGTTTCAGTCTTGGCACAAATACTTGACATTTGCTTTCCCTCTTACTGCTTAATAGGAATGGTAACAATTTTACGCAAATAGTTTTATTTTTGTACTTTCTGTTGACCACAGTTCTTCTCTGTCAGCACACAGGTCTGGAACTGTCCTATCAGACTTATGTGGCTTCTAGTGCAATAAAGAACTTTTTTAAAGAACCTGGTCCGGCGTGGTAATTTTTCTAATGAATGTCAAAGCCAAGTGAGTAGGGATCAGATGAACTGAATGTCTCTAGGTGCTAAAGCTACCTCCGAAAGGCTTGGTGGCATGTAATCAGAACTGGTAGGGGTCAGTACTCGTGTTTAACATCCCACAGAAGCATGTGAGGAGATCTTTTCAGAGAGTGAGCTGAGCTATACTTCATTGCTTGCCTTGTCTCTTGGAAGAAGATTCAGAGACATAAAAGGGGTCCCTCTGTCAAATGTGTAGATGTAGAACTTGTGTGGTGCTGTATGCTTTCGCTTCTCTCTGCACACATTGCTGTCTTTGCTCCATCTCATAGCTTGGAAGTTGCCAATGTGATTCCAAAATGGCCTGTTTTTGTTTTTTGTTTCTGTTTTTCCCTTCCAGGAGTGGCTGTAAGGTGAAGAAATATGAAACACAGTCTCTTGCTTTGGATGGGTGTTCTCAGGTGAGTCAGTGCCCATCATCAGGATGTCTCTTAGACCAATGGTCCCCAAAGTGGTGTTTGTATCCTCCTGGGGGAGTGGGGGGGTAGATTAATGGAGTTTCCAGTGGGTGTCTGAGTATCTAGCTTTGAGGAAACCAATTTTCAGATCCTTAACTTCCCACAGTGACCTGAGAAGCCTCCTGAGAACAGAGGAACCCCTCATGTTACCCTTTTCCCACTTCTTTTGGGTGAAGTTTTCTCTCATTCTAAACCTTACTAAGGTGCATCTTCATTGGGTATGAAACATCTGGGCAGATTTGAAATATTGGTGTATATTTTAAGGAAGTGAAGGACTATAATAACTTCTTTTAAAAGTCAGATGGTTTTCCAATTCGTTGCTTTCAACAAGGTAGGAGAACCTGAGATGTCACCTGATAGATTATTGAAAATTACCTTTGACACCATGTTATATGTCACTTACATCTCAATTTAAAAAAGAATTTTTGATTATAGATTTTTTTTTGGGTATATAGCTTGGAAAGAGTTTCAGAGAATTAAGAGACATTTCTATTACAAAACTTTTTTCATTTTCACTCAAATAGGCTTAAATGTATAAGTCTCCTTTTTGATTTATAATTTAAAAATGAAAAACAGGAATAAAATTCATGCAGACCCTTATTTCCTTCTAGCAATAAATATTTGTCCGTGACCATTTGAATTGAGAGACACAGAAAACCAAGCACCCAGACCCATCTGGTTGTGATGAGATCCTTTTTAACACTGTTTCAGCATAACCGTGATTACAGAAACATGCATTCATTGGTTAACAGAATGCATTTTAAGTTTAACTTATATTACACAGTTTGGACCAAAAACTTGGGTACATGGCTTATTAAGATTAAAAACAATCAAAAAATAGCACTGGGTGTTATATGGAAGCCAACTTGACAATAAAGTATAAATAAATGCAAAAAAATCAAAAAATAATTTGTCTTCTGATTTATTTTTTCATCTATTACAAGTGTGTAAATTATCCACTTCGAATGCTGCTAAAGCAGGCAATTTGATTCAGAAAAGTTGCATGTACCACACTGCAAAGATTTTAAATAATTGATTCAACAAAATGTAATCAATACAGAAGTAGAAACTTTTGTATTTGATAGTACTTATCTAGAGTTGTAATATTTTTGGGATAAATTGTGCATTGGTTTATTATAATGATTAGCTCTCCAGAAGCAAAGATGTCAATACTTGAAGACTTATGGTCATAGAATTTTTTTTTTTTTTTATCTTTTTTTAACTGAGAAAGATGATAGGGAGAACTTGAGGACTTTCAAGCCCACACATGCTTTTTTTAAAGGATGATTTCTTGGTGGCAGTAGAGTGGAAGTACAAATTCAGAGGAGAATGGGAATGATGCACATTTCTAACAATTAAAACTATTGAGGAGCATGTCCGTGCTTGATTTTAAATAAATGGTAGAGTCTCGTCAAATCACCAGGGCAACTAGTTTGAATTAGGCAAGGCCAGTGTTTAAAGTGTACCGGATATTGTAGAAAAGGTTAATTTTCCAAACCTCGAATGTGAAGGCAGGTTCTAGAGAACCTAACATCCCTCGATCGAGAGACCCCAGCTTCCTCTTTGACGGGTATCAAAATTGGTGGTTGAGTCTTGTGGGATATCCGTGTGGAATGGTGGCTTTCTTGCCCCATGCCTGAGATGTCGCTTTCCCCACTGTTGGTCTTCCTAAACGATAGCATCTGATGTGTTGCGTTTCCCAGGACGAAGGAGCAGTGATCTCCCAAGTTTCAGACATTTCTAATAGGGACGGCCACGCTACTGATGAGGAGAAACTGGCGTCCACTTCATCTGGTCAGAAATCAGCTGGGGCCGAGGTGAAAGGTGAGCCAGAGGAAGACCTGGAGTACTTTGAATGTTCCAATGTTCCCGTGTCTGCCATAAATCATGCGTTTTCATCCTCAGAAGCAGGTATGGAAGCATATATTCATCTTTATAATGTAAATAAGCCTAGAAATGCCTGAAAGCCTAATGCAAGAGGTGCTTTTAAGAGATTAGAGAATTGGGTTACTTGGAGGATAGATGTAGGATGCTGATCTATGCTTTGCTTCTCTGCCTAGAAAAGAGGCACAGAAGGGAGTCTTGTCAAAGAACCAGAGACATAGGGATGAGTGTGGCACAAGGCACAGGAGACACTGACATATGAGACAACTTGAATTTTGTAATAATTTATTTTAAGGTGGCCACATCTCAAAATACAGCGGCCTGTAGCCATGTTGTGATTGTTAAGCTTACAGAAATAGTATTTAATACATATAGTGCCTTACCACGTGCAGGCATAGTTCATAGTGCTTTACATGTATTAGCCAATTACTCCTTGGTGGGTATTATTTTTTCCCTCCAATTTTCAGAGAAGGAAGGCGAGACATAGCAGTTAAGTAAGTCAGCCAAGGTCACTTGACTAGCAAATGGTAGAGAAGTAGGGTTTGAACCTTGGCAATCTAGTTCATGGTATTTTAGCTACAGTACTGATGTGGGAGAGATTGCTTTCGTTACTAGAATATTATACATGTGGTAGATTGAAATTGACCAATATCCTTAAAAATCCTTAATGTTCTAATAAGAACTAATTAGACTAACCTATGCTGAAGCTTCTTACTGTTGAAGTCATTAGAACACTCTAGAGCTGAGACCCCTTTCCAGGCCCCAAGTTATATCTGTGGCCTTAAACCTGACTTGTGAAATGTTTGGAGCCATGTCCCTGACCACCTTCCATTATTAACATCTCAGATTTTCAGCAATGTAATTTGATTTGGAGACTTTTATACTTAGAACTTTAAAAATCACAGTCTGTCATCAAACCAGGGAAGTAGGTGGAAGTCCAGACTTTGCAAGAGTTACCCCCTCGGCCTCTCCGCGCTGCCCAGGTCGTAGCTTCCCATCTATAAAGTACACATGCCAGGCACTGTTCCAGCTTTCTTCCCAGGCCGCTTTCCCATCTGTACCCCTTTACCCACTTATGCAGGATAACCCTGAGTACTCCTGTACCTGCGCTTATTTCTTACATTTGAAATACCTTTCTTTGCCATCTCCTGTAAAAATTCTGCCTATTCTTTCTGGTTTCTCTCAAAACTGTCTGTTGGCTTCCACCACGCTTTATGTTCCCATCACATTTCTTCTTACCGTTCCTGTCTCTCATGTATTTATTATAAAACTTGTCTTCGATGAACTTGTTGAGCTTAAGGACTATGAGTGATTCCTCTTTGAACTTCCTCCCGTAGAGGAGCATGTAGAAATTTGAATTATATTCTTCCTCACTAGGAGGAAATTCCTTCAACAGAAATTTCTAGAGCAGGAATTCTGTTAGCTACAGTGCTGTCCTCAGAGGTAGTGAAGAACTAGTGCTATGCTGTATGTAACTGATCAGCTACGTCCTGGGAGCAGGCAGAGGATGGTAGGCGTATGGAGGTGGGAGAGGAATATGGGCTCTGTCAGGTGTATCAGGCAGAGTCTGTTTCTTAGGGAGAGTCACCTTTGCGATAGATCTTGATTGAGACATACATAGATGTGCGCCAGGGAACAAGGATCTCTCGCAGGGATGGGAAGGAACCTGCCGTGTTGAAGGCCCAGTAATTCTCTATGAGTCTAGGACAAGTGGGAAAACGAGGTTGTACTGAGGAATCTGGACCTGGCCCTACAGGTATAGGGGGGCCATTGAAGGTTTGTAAACAGAACAGTGATGGTCACATTTGTGTTTTCAGTACTCTACTATTAACAGACAGTGCACTAGGATGGTAATTTGTTATTGCTACATGGAGGATTGTAGCTTGAAAATTGTGTGCTGTTTCATATTTGAAAATTTTTCTTCAATGAGTACACATTCCTTTAATTAGAAAAAGCATAGTATTTTTTAATGTTGCCTTTGGTGGTGGTAGGGTGGAAGGTAGACTGGAGACAAGTTTGAAGGGTGTGGGGAGGAGAATGAATTTAGATTTTCAGGCATTGACATTTAGAGTTTATTGTTTTATCTGCTCTGTTAATTAGTGTGAGGACACCCTTCTGATTTGGTAATAAAATAGCATTCTTGTTGCTTCCTCTTTCTGAAATAGTCCCATGGTTGGTACAACTTACAGAACTTTCCATGGACACAAGGTGGCAGCCTTGCTGTTCTTTTCACCTGAAGATGGTGATCCTGTGTATGCCTGGCTAACCATACACTCCCCTTTCTTCTGAATATTTTGGACGATTAACACAGACAGCACAGCCATCAACAGAATGCCAGTGCTCCTTTGAAAATCTTGAAATGCTGTTCGTGTGTTCCTAGACATCAGTCTGGGCCTGCGCTGAGGTTTCCAGAGTCTTTCACTAGGAAAGAAAGGAACTGACTTCTTGGGATAACTATAAAAATGACTCTCTATGTTTTAGGCATAGAAAAAGAGACGTGCCAGAAGATGGAAAAAGATGGATCTACCATGACTGTAAGTTCGTAAATTTCTGGGAGGAGGGGGAGGTGTAGAGAAGTGTAGCTCAGTTGGGTTTTTGTTTTTCTTTCAGTATTTATTTTATTTATTTATTTATTTATTTTTTTAATGTTTATTTATTTTTGAGAGACAGAGCACAAGTGGGGGAGGGGCAGACAGGGAGGGAGACACAGAATTTGAAGCAGGCTCCAGGCTCTGAGCTGTCAGCACAGAGCCCGACAAGGGGCTTGAACTCATGAACTGTGAGATCATGACCTGAGCCGAAGTTGGACACTCAGCTGAGCTACCCAGGTGCCCCTCAGTATTTATTTTAAAGCCCATGTTAATGTTAATTCATTAAATAAACTCTACTCATTGTTTGGTGGTGGGGATAAAATGTAAATAAATACAAGTTTCCTCGCTTGAGGAGCTCATAGTCTATCCTGAGATCTCCTATCCAGTGGCCACTGAGCGCCTGACCTGTAGCTAGTCTGAATTGAGATGTCTTGTTAAGTGTAAAATACAACTAGTCTTTGAAGACTTAGTACAAAAAAAAAGAAAAAAATCTCTCAAACTTTTTATATTAATTACATGTTGAGATGATATTTTAGATATATTGGGTTAACTAAACTATATTATTAAAATTAATTTCACATATCTTTTTACTTCATAAATAACTACTGAAAATTTTTAAATTATGTATGCCTTGCATTGTATTTTTTTTTTTTTTAACAGTACTGGTAATAGATAGAAAATGGAAACTAATGATATGTGAATGTTATAATAGAATGTGTTCCAGGGCCTGTGGGAGCCAGGGCTGACTGCCTGTGTAGCAGGTGTCCGGGAGGTTGAATTTGAGCTCATTAAAAGAAAATTATTTAAACCTTTTTAGACTTACAAAAAAAAGTTCAAAGAATTCCTGTAAATCTTTCACCCATACTCCTTGAACATAGAGCCTGCTTAAGATTCTCTCTCTCTCTCCTTCTGCCTCTCTCCCCTGCTCACAGGTTCTCTTTGTCTCTCTAAAATTAAAAAAAAAAAAAAAAAGAAATATAAATGAGGGAGGGAGGAAGGGAAGGAAGGAGTAACGTTCTAACCAGTCTCCCTATTCCTAGGCTCATTCTCTCATCCCTAAATTTAGGTAAGCCAAGGTGATGTTTTAAACACAGAACTGATCTTGTTACTGTTTGCTTAAACCTCGTGGTTGGCTTCCCTTGTCTTTAGAATAAGTTCAGACTTTTCCTATGGCCGATGTGGCTTTCTGCAGTGGGATTCTGCCTCTCTCTCCAGCATCTGTTGTCGCCTCTCTCCCTCGCACATCTGACTCTTGCCTTAACATATGGAATTTCTTTTAGTTCTGTGAACCCCTTGGAGTCACTTGCTGTTTTCCTTTCTTTCCTTCTAACACTTTAAGCTTGGTACAGGTAGGGACCATGACTGTTTGCTGGTACCTTAGCACCTACCACAATAAATACTGCTAAACACAGGAATCATTAAATTAAGAACATAGCTGGCACCTGCCTGGCTCAGTTCATGGAGCACACAACTCTTGATCTTAGGGTTGTAAGTTTGAGTCCCATGTTGGCTGTAGAGATTACTTAAGAAATAAAAAATCTTAAAAAAACGAATACAGAAAGAAAAACAGAATTGTAGGAATTGATTTTTAGATCTGTGGCTCTGAGACACCTATGGGATCAGTTTCTAAGTCCATATTTCCAGGAGACAGTTCTAATAAGTACATAGCATGAGTTCAAGAAAAGCCTGGGTTGGCTTTAATAGATTGAGGGCCTTTGTGATACAAGATAGTTGAAAAAAAATTTTTTTTGCATCTTGACTAATATATATGGATGATACATTACAACATACGGATTTGTACATTTATAAAACAAATTGTACAAGGAGCGCCTGGGTGGCTCAGTTGGTTAAGCACCTGTCAGCTCAGTTCTTGATCTCATGGTTTGTGAATTTGAGCCCCACACAGGCTGTCTGCTGTTAGCACAGAGCCTGCTTTAGATCCTCTGTACCCCCCACAGCCTTCTGTCCGCTCGTGCTCTCTCCCTCACTCGTGCTCTCTCTCTCTTCTCTGTCTCTGTCTCAAAAATAAATAAACCTTAAAAAAAAAAAGAAAATTTAGAAAAAAAGTCGCACAGAATTGTATCTGTCAGGGGCACCTGGGTGGCTCAGTTGGTTGACCTCCGACTCTTGATTTCAGCTCAGGTCATGATCCCAGGATTGTGTGGAGCCTGCTTGAGATTCTCTCTCCCTCTCCTTCTTTCCCTCTCCCCTGCTTGCACATGCTTTCTCTCAAATTAAAACAAACAGATAAACCAATATCTACCTTTCTTTGTGTCATTCACTCTGATATTCTGTTTCATTTTTTAATGCAGACTGTGTGTCCCAGTAAATTGTTTTCAGGACTTGCTGTTGGGCCATGACCCACGGTGTTCCCTAGAGGACACAGTGAACAGTAGGCATGAAGGTAGATGGGTGGAGGAGGAGCCCGTGGAAGTGCGAACAGAAGGAGGATGTGCACAGAACACACAGGGTCTTAGGAGCGTTGTCTCCTGTGAAGGGCCTCACACATTAGTGACATTTGTTTCTGGGCAAAATCACTGTTTGGGGAGCTAGGCCACCTAATCGCAGCACAGCCATTCCTGGGCTGGCTTTGGCCAGTCTTCATCATCTGTGAGAGGGAGGGATGCCTGCCATCCCCACCCACAAGAGGCAGAAACTGCCCCCTCCAGCAGAACAGCCTGCTTGTGCACTTGGGGAAGCCAGTTCCTTTGAAGTTTTCCAAGCACTGTGGGGGCGTGTCCTTGTATTTTCTGTGTGTGATAATAGCAAAGGGATGACTGAAGAAGGTCGAGTCAAGGGGACCAAGCACTGGTCTTCGAAGCTGCAGATTTCAGTGGCTTACCCAGTTTTTAAACAGACTGGTTCAACTACAGACTGGTCCCACGTCTGGATTCCCATCTTCCTCATCCATAGAGCAAGAGCGCCTGTCTGCCCCATCAGAGTGGCACAGGTGAGGGAAGTGGTGGCGTAAAAGACGGCAGCTTCAAAGAGCTGGCCACTATGAGATGGGGAGGAAAAGGGTGGGAAAGTGAGCGAGAAAGAAAAATGGGGAATACTTGTCTTTGGAGCCAGCTGCTGAACATATCCTATGTTGTGATCTGTTAAGAAGTAATCCTAGTTGAACTTACTGAAGTGGATGAATTTCTACTTCCTAGAATGTGGAATCGGCGATGCATAAAGAGATTGCAGTAGTCAGAACGCTCAGTGAAGAAATCTGGTTGGTCTAGCATTCACTGTTTTAAGTCTCTGTGTGCTGCTTGGAAGTGCGTTCCTGTTGCAGTCTCGTTGCCAGTGGTTGGTGGTGGCCAGGGCAAACTACCTCAGGCCAGAGGTCAGTCAGTGGTGGGCAGCCAGTCTCATCTTGTTTATCAGCGATTGGTCTGCAGCATTTTTGTATTAGGAGTCAATTTATTATTATTAGTTTTTTTTTTTTTATGAAGTCTTAAACTTCTTAAACGTTGAGTTCATCTGGTTTTTATAGAAATGTCTCTGTTAGAACGAAGTACCTGGGGTGTTACTAGGCCAGTGGGTTCAAGACCAAAAGATGAGATGAACTCAGCATGCTATGAGAGATTAATGATGCTGATTCTCCCACTGCAAGGAGCTGGACAAAGAGGTTTCCATCGTAGCATCTGTGCTCACTGCAAATCTGCAACCAAGACTGTGTTGGGTTCCACTATCTGTAGACGGATGTTTCTTGGCTCTCAACTGTAAATGGTTTGGGGACAGGGAAAAGGATTAGGGGACATGAAAAAGGACCTTTTGAAAGGCCACGATTAACTCGATTGGGTTAGCATCTTTGTTAAACATATTAGATTGCTCAGGCTAGGAAGAGATCCAGGTCAGTTCTTTGTGATGGTAGATTCTGTAGGCTTTCTGTGCTGTTTGATAAGCAGTATAAAGGACTGAAGAATGTGAAAAGCTAAATCCTAGGGTTCTTGAAAAGGCAGTTAAAATAGGCCATGGTCATAAATTCCTAAGAGCTGTTGCGGTTTGAGCTGTGATCCGAGAGGCATGCGGCCCGGCGGAGGGGAGTGGCCAGGGGAGGGCAGGCTGCAGGCCACAGAGCCCAGTCATCTGGATATTTCTGCCACCATGTAAGGTCTGATCTCCCACCTCCAACAGAACGCTGCCTCTTCCAGACACATTAAGCTGTTGCATAAGTGGGCAGACAGCTCATTCATCCCCTCAGCAAATGATTGAAATGCTCAACTCGAGAATAGATGTTGATATTTTCCTTACGAGGAAAACTCTTTTGGCTTATTTCCCAAATTCTTGCTAACTTAAGGGTCAGGGGAGCTGTTTCCTAGAATTAGCCTGGGGAGTCTGGCCTCAAATAATAAAAACACAAAAGACTGATTTTAAAGTGTATTAATTTAGAATCAAATCCAACAACAAATTGAACTAAATGTGTCGGCTTGACCTAGGGTGTTTTCTCCCTGTAGGCAAGTTACACGGAAAGCAAGATTATGAGAAAGTCTCTTGAGGAGAAGTTAATGGGATGACTCAGATGTCCAGAGGTTTATTCATTATCCACAAGAAACGCTTATCATTTCTGGCTCTGGAATCTTGGGGCGGCTTTGCTGGGTGCCTCTGACCTCTCACAGGCTGCGATCTAGGTATTGACCAGACCTGTGGTCACCTCTAGGCTCAATCAGGGGCAGATGCACTTCCAAGCTCACTCACATGGCTGTTGGCATGTCTCAGGTCCTCACTAGCTGTTGGTAGAGACCTTGATTCCTTGCCATGTGGGCCTCTCCATAGAGAGTTTCTCGCAATGCAGAAGCCAGAGTCTTTTTGTAAACCAATATCAAAGGTGACATCCCATGCCTTTTACCAGAGTCTCTTTAGACGTGGGTCATCAGGGCTAGTCTGCACCCAAGGGGAGATTACAGGAGAGGATTCGTACCAGGAGGATAAGGGTCATTGGGGGCCATTTTTGAGGCTGCCCACCACGAGTGGCTTCTGGCTCTAGTGACAGGTCTACCCCCAAGATAGTATTTCTAGGGGGACCTCAGACTCCTGTGAGCATGGTGGATGCCTTCCCCCAGATGCTGCTTGCAATGGGCCCTGCCAGCTTGTGGATTTTGCATTTGCTTTTTCTGTGGCCTCAACCAGGGCTTTCTGCATCAGGCCCTTCTACGTGAAGCTAAATGCAAAAATTGTGTATGTGTTATTGAGCATTTTTTAGAAAAAGAGCAAGTTGTAATGACCATGAAAAGTTTAAAAACCACTGGTCTAAGTTGACTTTGGACTTTCTATCAGTCTTGGTTCGAACAAGATACCAAAGAACTGATTGATTATGATCACTAACTAACTGATTGATTATATAAATACTTAAGATTGTTAAGATTATTGCCAGATCAGTTGGGCTGGCATTTTGGATGTTATTAGACCAGCTTTTTTTCCTTTACACAAAAAAGTTTATTTACATATGGTGGGAGGAAATAGCCCCCAAAATGCCTTTTAGGAAGGAGAATAGGATGAAGTCCATGTTCTTGTGAAAAAATACTAACCACCGCCGTGGCTTTCTGGAACCTGCATTTCTGATAAAAGCATAAGTTCTGTCACATTAGAAGGGAACTAAAAACTTAATAGCAAGGAAGCAGCAAAAAAATGAAAGTATAGGCACAGACCTTCACTTTACACACAGCCACTTTGTACAGCAACCATTAGTGCTGTACACCTGACACACCACCGGGGCAGGGACTGATCGCCACTGCAGAGCAGCCGAAGTTCCTGATGACCCTGACTCATTCTGGGGGTTGGCCGGGGGAGGGGAGTCCGCGACGTGTTTGCCATTTCTACTACCTTAGGCTTGAAAGTTAGTAGTCCATTTTGGAAACATTTCCACCCAAAGTGGCTAAAGTGGTACACAAAGTATCACTGTGTTAAAGAGTCGATACCTTTTTTTGGAAGTTTTACGGACCAAACATATCATCCCCAAAAACCAGAAACCCCCTGAAAAATGAGACATTTTCCACTTTATGTAAAGACACTCTTTGGTGCATGTGATCTTTGGTGACTCGTCACTGGTCCCTGATTATCATCAGACTTTCTCCTTTTTGGATAAGAAAACTTCACTAAGCTCTCTGTTAAATGGAAACCAACCCTCCCCCACCCCATATTCAGTTTCTTCATTGTTTTTTTTTAATTTTAAAAAAACATTTATTTTTGAGAGAGAGAGACTGGAAGAGGGGTAGAGAGAGAGGGAGATAGGAATCCGAAGCAGGCTCCAGGCTGTGAGCTGTCAGCACAGAGCCCCACATGGGGCTCGAACCTATGAACCGTGAGATCATGACCTGAACCGAAGTCAGACACTTAACCGACTGAGCCACTCAGGTGCCCCCAGTTTTTCCTTTAAATAACTATTTTAGGGGCGCTTGGGTGGCTTAGTTGGTTAAGCATCCGACTTTGGCTCAAGTCATGATCTCACGGTTCGTGGGGTCGAGCCCTGCGTCAGGCTCTGTGCTGACAGCTAGCTCAGAGCCTGGAGCCTGTCTTTGGATTCTGTGTCTCCCTCTCTCTCTGACCCTCCCCTGCTCACTCCCTCTCTCAAAAATAAATAAAACCTTAAAAAAAATTTTTTTAATAACTAACTAGATTTGATTTTTTTTTGTTTCCCCTGCCGTGTTTTTTTTTTTCCTTCAAACATGTTTTTAAAGATTGTAATCAATTTAGTAATGACGCTATTGAAGGATATTTGGGGTTAAGAAGCCTAAGCCCGAATGTATTAAATGTAACTTCTTCCCTCCTCAGGGACTGTTGGAGTCGTCTGTGGAGAAGGCCCCCGTGTCTGTGGCCTGTGGCGGGGAGAGCCCCTTGGATGGCATCTGCCTCAGCGAATCGGATAAGACAGCCGTGCTCACCCTCATAAGAGAAGAGGTAAAGGCCCTCGTGTTCTGTCCACTTATCACTCCCATGTCTTTGTCAAGCCCATGTGCCAGCAGGTAGATTCCATCTCTGTTTGACTTGAGTTTTCCCCGGCTGGAAGTTCCTATTTCCTGCAGCTTGTTGAGCTCATATAAAGGGCTCCCTGTAAAACTCTGCATTGGTGCTGGAGTCCCGACATCCTGGTGTCCTGGGGACAAAGATGACAACACTTCTTTATCTTTCAGCCTTGAAGTTTTTTAAATATCGAATTCTGCCAACTCTACCCACATATGTAACTGAATCGGTGCCTTCCTTTAACAGAAGATATTTATGTTCATGCTTAAAAATTTCTTAAATTTTAGACTTGCAATAATATAAAATTGTTTCTTACTTTCGTCCTTCTTTAACTAAACAGTTCAATTCTTAAATTCCCCTGCCGTGTCTTTTTAACAGCCTCTGTTCAAAATAGATTACTGCTAGGCCTTTCCTGGGTGGTCTGAAAAATATGAAAGATGCGATTACCCAGTGGTACTGTTACCCAGTTACCGCTCTCTCCCATTATGTTTCTAGGCTGTATTTTATGTGTTTGGTTTGTACGTCTCTTGATGATTCCGCCTTTTTTTTTTTTTTAAAGAAGGGAATTCCCTTCATGTAGGGAATTTTCATAATATAATGAGAATAGTTAAGAATCTCTGATATCAAGGTCTTTTAAAGCTTCAAAAAATAGTATTAAGTTGATAATGAGGGATGTCAGCTGGTCCCATTGTCAGAACTCAGGAGCAGTGGTGAGGAACCCTACCAAAGTCTTGTCAATGAGAAAAATGACCTCATCTTCCTCCTTAGAACAAAACAATGAGGTGAAGCCTGAGTGAAGCAGAACAGGAATGTGCCTTGTCACCTCAGGCAGATGGGCTGACTGCAGGGTTCTTGAGATCCTGATTAAAGGCACCAAAATAAAGACACCAAATAGAAAGAGAGAAGCCTAGAGAAGTATAATAAAAGGAGGGCAGTGATGCCCTTCTAAGCTCTGCCCAGGCACACAGAGTTTGAGGTAATGAGTTTAGAGTATTTCTTCCCAGTGAGCAAGGGCACCCCAAGTAGGGATATGGATTCCGCTCTGACAAGCAAGACCCTGCTTATGGTGAGGTAGGTGCATCTGGCTAGAGGACTGGAACTTCTGAACTCTGAGCTGTGAGTCCATTCTTACCAAGCAGAGGTCTCTATAGGAAGAGAATGTGCTGCTCAGGCTAATGCTGCGACTTTTCTTATCCCAAGTAAAATTAGTACTTTGGTTAAGGTGCGTCTCTGCCAGGCAGATGGCTCTTTTGGTGTCCTGTCCCAATCACAGTTCTGGGCCTGCAGAGCTGAGAGCCAGACCCTGGACCAGGGTAAAATTCACAGAGACTATGATTATCACTTGGATTCTTTCCCAGGTGGTGTTCTCTTCACCGCTACCTTGGTGGCTACATTTCTGCCATCCTGTGTGGCAGAGAGGACATTTTTCCAGATGCTCGTGAGCATTATAAACAGACATTGAGGCTTTATTCCTCCTTTGGCTCGAATGTCTTGGGGTGCACCTTGTGTCTCGTTTTTAGTTTCCAGTCTTAAATTCAAACTGTAATAGATGCAGTAGGTAAAACCAAGCTCTGTCTCTCTAATAATTTAGATAATCACTAAGGAAATCGAAGCAAATGAATGGAAGAAAAAATACGAAGAAACCCGACAAGAAGTGTTGGAGATGAGGTTAGACTGGAGCTTTGGGGGAGGGATTGGAGACCTTTATGCACTATTATTAGATTTCATATAAATGAAGTGATGAAACTATTTGCTTATCACAGAACCTACTGTTGAGAACTTGAGGGTGTTGATATTTGCACCTTAATTTGTGACTATGACAGCATCTTTTCATGAGGATTGCTGACCTGTTATTCACATATGGTAGCTTCTTGTGGGATGCTGAGAACATTACAAGTAAGCAGAACCCACATGATTCTTGTCTTTTGAAAAGACATCAATTTGTATAAAAATATCCAGTTCAACTAAAGAGTAAGATTTATTGACATATTCAATTCTGGAGGTATTACAATCCGTAATACTTTCCTAAAATTAATTATGCATGATGGCTTCAACTTTCATAACCTTCAAGTAGGTTATAAAAAGCATGTTAACAGGAAACAAAATTGATTGACCTTAAATTGAAGTCTTTTTTATCTTTGCTGCTCATTCCCTAGAACAGAGAGTTAGAGGCTGTGAAATAACTGAAGATAGGATCAAAGAAGAAGAAAAAAGCATAATTTATGCCCTTGTGCAGTCAGCACTTGAGTGATTAAGACATGTTGTAAATATGCATGCTCTAACTTGTAGCTCTTGTAGTACTTGTGTTTTGGCCATTTCCTGGGTGTGAGGTCCCGTGCCAGGTGTGGCGGAGAGGAAGGGACAGCCCCTGCCTGTAGAGAGCTTACTGTAGCCATGATAAAGGACTTGGATGCAGGGTTGCAGTGATGGACACCACCAGTGCCGGCAAGGAGGCACACAGGGAAGAGTGCCTGTCCCTGGATGGGGTCGGCGGGGTCAGGGAGACTTTATGGCGTTTCCCTGAAAAGAAAGATTACCACGATGGGGTGATCTTTAAAGTCTTTGAATAACTGAAGTGCTTTTGAAGCTAGGACAGTAAAATAAACCTTATGACTGACTCGGAGGGGACAGACTGCCCAAAAGGGTAGATTTGTTCACTTGAGCATCATTCAAATATTTATTTGCTCAAATGTTCATTTGTTAATGTGTTTAATGTTTGGGGCAGCATTTCTGCAATGTCTATTGAAAAACCTCTTCTGATAATAATTTTTTTTTTTTAAGGAAAATTGTGGCTGAATATGAGAAGACCATTGCCCAAATGATTGGTAAGGACTTTTTTTTTTATGGTGTGAACCGTAGGTTCCGTGGATGGTTTTCAAATCCGAACACAAGCCCGCATTTGTCACCTAGACCCGGTCGATTCTCAGTAGTTGTGTTCTACAGAGTTGCCACAAACACAGCGAATGCCAGCGAATGCCGAATACTGAATACTGAACCGTTGCTTTAGGGAAAGTACAGGGTGAGGTTGCTGCGGGCCTCCGGTCACAACATTTTTGTCAGTACGTAACCTTGTCTTATGTGTATGTCTGTTTAAAGACATCTCATTTAACGTTGACTCATTACCGTTGAACTCAGGGCCCACAGTACTATTGTTCATACCTGAATGAACATTATCGGATGGAGGCATTTTTCTCCATAAGGCACATTACAGCCTAGGAAGCACTAGACAGCACTCGAGCCCTCCACCCGCGGGCCATTTTAAACAGCAAAAATCACCAACAGAAAGCACAAAAATGCAAAAAATATCACGATACTGAATAGACTGAAAAAGGACACTTGTTTACAGTAGGAAACAAAAAGGCAGAGTGTCGCCCTGATCAGCCTCAGCTGGGAATGTGCATGTCAGGTGACTCAAATTTTTTTGCCGCTCTGCACATGACCAGGAATACGCCACAAGTAGTGATTTTGGGGTTGCAAATAAATTTTAGCAAGTGGATGAATTCACAAATACACAGTCCACAAATAATGAAGATCAGCTGTCGTTAGGTTCATTTTAGAGGCCAGCAAACGGTTGGATTGTGTGAACAGCCCTCCACCTGGCCCCCAGAGCGTTGATGGCCTAGCCACATCATTAGTGCCCCCGGGGGTGGGAGGGTCTTTGTTTCAGCACAGTGTCCTTAACTCTTCTGGAGGTCGAATTTCCCTCTCTTAGACCCACTGGTACCTTTTACAAAACGACAGTGGTTGGCTCTCTTGCACTGAATTTGGAATTTTTGTCAGGTCTGATTGCCTAAGTCTTTCTCTACTGAAAGCCCTTCTTAAGCACTAAAATCATACTTTTTACGGACCACAACCCCTCCTGCCTTTCCAGCATAGGACCTTTGCCATCGCTGTTCCTCTGCTGGAATATTCTCCTGGGTAGCTGCATGGCTCCCGCCCTCCCTCAGCAATTTTGAGTCCCTGTCAAATCTTTCCTCTGAGAGAGGTCACTCACTCTACATGAAAACGGAACCCTGACCCCTCTTGTTCTGCTTTGTTTTTCCCTCATCGCTCGTCAGCAGCTTTCTCCCCCACTAACATAAGTCCTTGAGAGGAACTTTGCTATGTCCGCTGCTGGCCCCCACCAAGAATACCGCTTAGCTGACAGAGGGCAGTTGCTAACTACCTGTTGAGTGAATATGCCATTACTTTTTATTGCGGTTCACAGAGGATGAACAAAGGACAAATATGACCTCTCAGAAAAGCTTCCAGCAACTGACCATGGAGAAGGAGCAGGCCCTGGCCGACCTTAATTCTGTGGAACGGTCCCTTTCTGATCTCTTCAGGAGATACGAGAACCTGAAAGGTGTTCTGGAAGGGTTCAAGAAGGTAGCATGTCCTTTTCCTTTTGTCTCCATAGTAGCATATTTCCTTCGTAATGGATCTTTAAACATACATGCCAGAGGTGTGGGTAGCCTTCTAAACAGGGGTTCGGGGCCCATATGTCATTGGTCTTGTATCTTCTGTTCCAGGGAAGGTGGAGATTTTCTTTCCCTTTTTTTCTTTCTGTGGTGGTTCAGGCATCTGGCCCACCGGGTGGCGTGGCTTGGTCATTCCTCTCCTGGGTCAGGCCACAGCCAGACTGTGGCATGGAGTAGAAGTGTCAAATCTTCAGACCTTAGGAGAATTCCAGAAGTTGCTTTTGATAATTCCCCAATTTAATATTAGTAAAAGGAAAATTTAGCGTTGAAAAATTCAGGCTGTATATACTAGAAGAAAATAAGTATAATGTTTCAGATTTAGATGGTAAGTGGACGTATTGATTCAACTTAGTTGCACATCATCAATAAGATACATTTATAGCAGTGAACATTCTTTTTTGTTTCCATAGTAAAATAAAAATGAGACTGGCTAGTTTCCCTACAATGAGACTCAGAATGCCATTCACTTTTGAAGGACAGCCTCCCTAAACTAGATTTATTGGCGTCTCTGAACCTTGCTGTGTTTTGAAAATTTATACACAAAGAAAGTATCCAGAATTTCTTCAGTAAGAATTACTTGTACCTGTTTTGAATTATCACAGAGTAGAATTTAAAGACATCTGAAGTAGTGAGGTTTTCTCATTTTTTTAAACAAATGAAAATTCTGATACATGGATGTCACTAGTTGAAGAAAAATGAAATGACAACGGTTTTTTGTTTGTTTGTTTTAAATTGTCATTTTGGAACAGAATGAAGAAGCCTTGAAAAAGTGTGCTCAGGATTACTTAGCCAGAGTTAAACAAGAGGAACAGCGATATCAGGCCCTGAAAATCCATGCGGAGGAAAAACTAGACAAGTGAGAGCTCACAATAAGATCTGTTTCATGTTTCGTGATGTTGTGGGGAGATTGAGAAAGGCCAAAAAACCACCCAACATTGTTTTGCAACCCTAGGTTGCATTGGTGTGTGTGTGTGTGTTTTATTATTTAATTTTTTGAATAGGTAGTAGCTTCACATTAGACATTAAAAAGAATAGAAAGATCTACAGGATCTGTCTCCCACCCTTTCCCTTGTCCTTCCCCGCTTTCCTCACCCCAGGTGATCAGTCGTTGGTTTCCTTCATCCCTGCAGGTAAACGTTTTCCCTTCTTCTCCCCTGTCCCAGCTAACAGCTCCATCACATCACAGGATCACCTTTTTTTTTTTTTTTTTTTTAAATGTGATGAGAATCTCCTTTTTTATACAGATAACACAATACTTTGTGTTGTTCATTTAGTGCTGTGTTTTGGAGACTTTTCCAAGTCAATGCATCAAGAGTGTCCGTGTTTTTTTTAGCCTCCATATGGTGTTCCAGTGTTGAAATGTGTCATATATGTAACCAGCCCCTTCCTCCGGGACGCTCGGGGCACTGTAAACAGTGCTGCAATAGGTGACCTGGTTTAGTTCTCACTTGGCCTGCATGTGAGTTATCTGTATGGGCCAAAGAACATACGGGCTTGTAATTACGATAAATATTGTCAGATTGCCCTCACCTGACTTGCGTCAGTTTATCCCTACACGAGGTGTGGGAGCATGTCTTCTCCCTGCAGCTTTGCCCACAGATCAAATTTCTGGTTTTCCATAAACCCAGTAGATAGAAGATGGTATTTCAGTTTCGTTGGAGTTTTCTTTTTTTGACAAGCAAATAGGGCATTTATTTTTTTCAATGTAGTTTTGATCGTGTTTACCTCATGAAATTGCACCTATGTTAGCAGCTGTCTGTACACATAATTTCTGTACCCTGAGTGACTCCTCTTCGCCGGGTTTTCTATTGTCAGTTTATATGTTATACATGTATAAATACATTATTATGTTTATGTACTAAGGATGCCGGCCTTTTGTGATATGAGTCATGTATAATTTTTCTGGTTTGTCTTTTGTCTTCTAGTGTTTTTTGATATGCATAAATTTGTTTTTATATAGTGAAATTTATCAGTCCTTTGTTTTATGGTTTCAGGATTTTCTGTCATGGTAACAAAGAGCTTCTGTGCGCTGAATATAAAATATTCTCCCATGTTTTCATTCTAGTACTTTTATGGCTTTATTTTTTTAATCCTTAAATCCAACACGTTTGGAATTTATCCTGGGGAATGGTCTGAAGAATGCATCCAACTTTATTTTTATTTCAGGAAAAAAAATTTTTTTAATGTTTTTATTTATTTTTGAGAGAGAGAGAGAGAGAGTGTGGGCAGGGGAGGGTCAGAGAGAGAGGGAGACACAGAATCCGAAGACAGGCTCCAGGCTCTGAGCTAGCTGTCAGCACGGAGCCCGACTCAGGGCTTGAACCCACGAACCGTGAGATCATGACCTGAGCCCAAGTCAGACGCTCAACCGACTGAGCCACCCAGGCGCCCCACAACTTTATTTTTTAACTAAAAAGTAATACTTGTACATTTTGCTGTCTGTCTTCATATTTGTACAACGTTTTAGGTTCCCCTCTCACATTCCCACCCCCAGAGGTACTACTATTAAAGGTTTATTAACAGGAGCACCTGGGTGGCTCGGTTGAGCATATAACTCTTAATTTTGACTCAGGTCATGATCCCACGGTTCATGGGTTCAAGCCCCGGGTCAGGCTCTGTGCTGGCAGCACAGAGCCTTCTTAGGATTCTCTGTCTCCCTCTCTCTCTCTCTGCCCCTTTCCCGCTTTGCTGTTTCTGTCTCTCTCAAAAAAATTAAAGCTTCTCTCTCCGTCTGCCCCCGTCCCCGGCTGGTGAATGTGTGGATGCTCTCTTCAGGAAAAAGAAAAAGTTTCATTGTGTATTCTTCCATTTTTTTCTTTACACCTTTATAAATACTACCCAAAATGGCTTTGGACTTTTTTTTTTTTTTAAATGATACTGGAGTCCTAGAATACAAATTTCCTTTTTCACTTAATAGTTTATCATGGCCCTTCTCCACGTCAGAACATATAGCTCAGTCTAATTATTTGTATTAGGTTGTAGGACTATTCCATTCCTTTACTGAGGGGCATTTAGATAGTTTCACAGGTTTTCAGTTGTAAACACTGCTGCAGTGAGCATCCTTGTGCACAGTCATTTTGCAACGTGGAAGTATTGCTGTGGATACTTAAGGGAGTTGCTAGGTCAGAAGGTGTATGCATTTTGTTTATTTTTAAGATGTTTCTTTTGTGAGAGAGAGAGAGAGAGAGAGAGAGAGAGAATCCCAAACAAGCTCTACACTATCAGTGCAGACCCCAGTGTGGGTCTCAAACTCACAAACTGTGAGATCCATGACCTGAGCCAAATTCAGGGGTTGGATGCTCAACCGACTGAGCCCCCCAGGGACCCAGGTGTATGCGCTTTAGATCCTGATAGTTACAACCCTATCACCCTCCACGAAGATGCTGCCAGCTGTCACTTCCCCCGTCAGCTTGTGAGCCTATTTCCTTGCATCTCGACCATAGTGGAATAATATCGTCCTGGTTTATATTTGCCAAACTAATAAAGTTTTAAAGTTTATTTTTTAAATTTGCATGCCTCTGACTACTGAGTTTTTAGCATCTTTCATCAATTAATTGGCCATTTTTCAATTGACATTAATAGTTTTAAAATTTTCTTTTGTATCCCATTAATAAAGTCACTTTTAGGTCTAGCATCCTAGATGTCAGTGGTTAGCACCCTGACTCTTTAGCTGTGATAATCCCACAGATGTCCCTGCCTGCAATTGTATTGGATTAAAAAAAAAATCTAAGATTGCTGTAGAAAGTGTCACATGATTCCATTTTCTAGTGACATATGAATTTTGAAGTCACTATGGCCTATGAGATTAATTCTATCACTAGTTTGCACCTTGGAAATTTCCTTAGCAGTTGTGGGTCACCGGTTTTTCTCTTATCATGAAGTCAGTCCTGTTTTTCTGCGTCTCACAGATGTCAGCAGTTAGTATCTTGCCTCCTTAGCTGTGACCTATAACTAACCATGTGCTTTTTGTCCCTTTACTCCACAAACAAAACACCACAAACAGAGCCAATGAAGAGATTGCTCAGGTTCGAACAAAAGCGAAGGCTGAGAGCGCGGCTCTCCATGCTGGACTCCGGAAGGAGCAGATGAAGGTGGAGTCCCTGGAAAGAGCCCTTCAGCAGAAGGTACACAGAGGGGTATGGGCTGACGACCTGCAAGACACGTGGTTTTCCTCTGTGGCCGTGACTACCTTGTCATGGATTGGGATGAAAGAGACGTATCCTGGATTTGCCTGGACACTTGGATCCAGCTGCCCTGGGAAGTGATTCAGGTGGACACAAACAAGGGAGACCATGAACTCCTGAGCCTCTGAGCAGGACCCATCTGCAGGCAGGATGCAGAGAGGAAGCTGCATTAACTAAAGTTCACGGGACCAGACGCTTCTTAGGCTCCAAGGCTACCTTTTTTTCTTTCTTTTTGTTTTTTATGTAATACATGACGCCATCTTCCCCCTTGATTGCAGCTTTACCCTCCCGGGGACCTTGGCAACATCTGGAGGTGCATTTAGTTGTCATGACTGGGAGATGCTACTGGCGTCCCGTGGGTGGAGGCCAGAAGTGCTACTAAACATCTGACAGTGCACAGGACAGTTCCTACAGCAAAGACCGACCCGGCCCACAGTGCCAGTGGTGCCGCGGTTGAGAAATTCTGCTGTAGGTAAATAGAAATCAGGCCCCTATTTCTCGCTCCCCAGTGGTCCTTACACTTCATTTTTGTGTGCGCCTCTAGTGTTTTTCTCCATGTGTCTCCAACTATGCGCTCACACCTGTGGCATCCTTCAGCTAGGGCAAGGGTTTCTAGCTCGAGGTCTGCTAACCCCTGACCGTGTTCCCTGGGGTACTCAGACTCCAGAATACTTGTGTTTTTAACAAGTGTCACATATCATTCCCGTGATAGCGAGAGAATTTGGGAACTGAGACGTTCATGGACAAGCTGCAGAGGGCCGGTGGTCACCCTCATCCCCTACTCAACTGAAGCATGACTATTTTGAACACAGGAACATTTTTCAGGGGACAAGGTGCCCTTTCTTTAAAGGGTCTCTGACATAGAAAAGTTACGAACCACTGTCCTAGATGTCAGGACATCTAGGCAGAGTGTGGCCAGTCTCAGGACTATTTGAGTGTAATTGCTTGATCTCAGGATGCAGAGTGGCCTACATCACCATGTCATTTGTCTTTCAGAACCAAGAAATCGAAGAACTAACGAAAATCTGCGATGAGCTGATTGCGAAGCTGGGAAAGACTGACTGAGTCTCCCCCTCGTTAGCTCAGCAGGTCTGCATTTGGCTGCTTCTCTCTTAACCACAGTTATCTTGCCTTATCCAGGAAAAATTGCCCCTTTGCAGAGAAGAAAAAAAAAACTTTAAAAAAGCACATGCCTACTGCTGCCTGTCCTGCTTTGCTGCCGACACAACAGCCCTGGAAGGATCCCTGGAGTATCGCACAGGCCCGGAAGGAGAGGCGTCTGGCCACCGTCCACTGACAGGTCCGGTCAGACGGGCTGCTAAGTTTCTCAATCTTTAGTCCATTTAAAAGTCTTATTTTCTTTTCCAAGCACGTTAAATTTGGGATGTGGGGCCTGCTATTTGGGCTCATCTCTGTCCACCACCTGAGTTTTTTGGTGACCTATTTATTTCATCTTTTAAATTTAGTGTTCAACATTAGTGGTTTTATTTGGGGGAAATAATTTGGCATATTGTTACTTCTGGTTTATAAACAAGAAGGGACTCTGAGTACCCGCTTATGCACACACACACACACACACACACACATATACACATACACACCTTTATATATGCTGCTGTTTTTTCTCTAAAGCATAGTCAAATAAGAGCTTCTCCACAGAAGATCATATTTCCATAAGTGTATAACCCTATCTTGAAAGAGAATTGTGGCTCAGAATGCCAACCTCAGAATTTAGGGAATGGAAGGTGTGAAGACCCCAGACTCAGGTTTTACATCTAGGGGAGACATTTTGCTGCAGTGTTTCATTGTCCTGGTATTGGGACCTTCCTTGGCCTCGACAGGTGTGGCCCCCTTGGGGTCAGTCCTCAGACTGCATGGCCAGCAGCCCTGGCAGGCGGGACTCCCTCAAAGCTGGGGTTCGGTGAGTCGGTCCAGAGCAGTTCAGTCTCCTCTGCTTCTGTTTGTTGCTACAAAATCACCATTTACTCTTTATTTATCATCTTGGTATTTGAAACATGCAAAGAAAATCTATGTGTAAAAGGCTTGGGCGATCTCCTTTAGTGAGAAGGTAGCTATAGCCACGGTAGCAGTCAGAAGGTGAAGAAGCAGGTTTTTACACGTGTGACATGTCGTTCTTCAAAAGCTTTTTAAGGCAAAAAAATCCTTTCAAACATAGATGGTAGAATTTTTAACAAAACGGGTGTAAAAATCATGTGAACCGCTCCAAAAATCAGCGCATTTGGAATATTGTTGAACAAAGAGCATCGAGTCCCAGAGCAGAGGAGTGCGGGAGCAGAGCCGCGCACAAAGCCAAACTCCTCATGCTCGTCCTGCGCTTGGGTCACAGAGTGGGGGCCTTTAACCCCAAGATGGAAATTTCCCCCGTAATGCCGGTGAACTCCCCTCCATGTGGTAGGCAAAACCAAATCCATGTAGTGTTTTAAACACTCTCGTTGTCTTAATCTTACACCCTGTTCACGGTGATACGCACTCTATTCCGTACAAGTAAGTTTTCGTACCTTTCTCGTAAAACTCTTGCATGATCCAACTTCCGCAATGAATTGTGCCTCGTGGAGAACCTCTATAGATCTTTAAACATGTGTTTGTTTTCGTTAGCCGTGTACTGTTCACATGGGTGCAATCTTCAGCCCCAGGAAGGTCACTAGTGTCCTTTAGAGCTAGAAGTCACGTCTTACCGATATGGATTTATCGTAATTGGTGCTTAGGCTCTATTTTAAAGCCTATTGTCTTAATATTTTGTACAAAAAAAGAACAGCAGAAATGATCTGTGGTTGGAGAAGTGACTTGACAATCAACTGGGCTTTGAAAGCAGTCGCTGTGGTTCTGTGTGGTCGCTGCACACGGTCTTAGTGCCCATGGACCACACGTGTCTCCAGGTGCTGGAACTGGTTTCCACTGCCAGTCCTCCGCTCCTAGGGAAACTAACTGCATTTTGCAGAAAGAAACGTTGCTAAACCTTTCTCCTGCTTTGTTTTGGTGAGATATCCATGTTTGTTTTATATTGTTCTGTTTTGAGCATAAAAGGCTTATACTGGTCTCCATTCTAAATCCACGGTCCCCATTCAGGCTTCCTGTGTATATTAAAAAAGTAGCTGTGTGTTCAAAGCAAGGTGATGACAGTTCTCCCCTCGCATGCTGGTGGGAGAGGCCCCCCAAGGAAATCCCAGGGAATGAAGTTGTTGCACAAGGATTTCGAAGGGCCCTGGTCCAGTACAAGGGACTGTTCTCCCTCCTCATTTAATAGATGGATATTCTCCAACAAGAATAAAAATGGAGCTTGTTCAACTGGCAAATCAAGAGAATATCCTGGGCAGAAAGAAGTTATGTTTGTTTCTCTTTAAAAATAAGCAAAAGCAAAGAAACAAAAAAATAAACTTTCAGAATTTTGGAGAGTAAGAGTTTAGCCTAGAACTTTGCTTCAAAGCCTGTGAGGGCTGTTACTTGTTGGGTAGGAAGTAGGAAATCCTGTCACCAGAGCGGGAAGCAGAGGTGAAGGGAAGCTGAAGTCCCAGATGGCTTTGGGAATAGTAGGTGATCGACCTTGTTAAAACTATGGGCCCAGAGCCATTTCTTAAGTTTTTAACTTTGCCAAGATGTGGATAGATAGTCTTTATCTAGAAGTAATTTGACGGGAAGATTTAGTGTAAAACAGACCGAACACTTTGTCACTTGGTTGGCTAGTCAGTTACAGTCAGACCTCCTGAGATTTACTTTATTTGGAGAAGCTCCTGGAAGCCAGTGACCTACCCAAACCTTTTGTTCTGTAAAAGTTGTTCTGGAAATATTGAGAAGCCCAGTTTTCTCACGTGGTTTCTAGCTTCTTCAGACCCAGCCCAAATTAGGAAGTGCAGAAGCACATGATGGTGAAAACCTCTGAGGATCTGGCAGCCTTCCAGAATGATATGGAATCCAAGGGGAGATTCGTGGTGCATCTTGGACGCTAGCTCAAGCTGAATTCTCTGTCCAGCCAGTCACCCTTTCTACCTGTCCCACACTGTGTTCAATCCTCACACAGATAACTTAGATATTTATGAGATAGCCCCGAATTAGCACTGTTTATAAACGGGGAGCATAAAGTGCCCCGAATGTTCCTGGGCTGACTGAGCAGCCAGAACAAAGCGCTCATTTTAAATAAAGGTAACAGGAGGCCCATTGGTGGCTCTCCAAGCTCAGAATGGAGTTTTAAAGGGCAAGTGTCAGTAAGTCTTGTGTGCTGTGGTTGGAGGTGATTCCGCACATCCTTTTTTAGTGGATAAAAGCTCTAATGCTCCCTTTTAATTTCCTTTGGTTCTTCCCTACGACTGGCAGCCATGTCCTGACCTGTACGTGACTGCCGTCCCTGTCGCCGTTGTAACCATGTGAGCTTGCTCTCGGACTTGGGTTTCTTACTTTAGCGTCTTGTTGGGAAGAGAGAAACTAGGTGTTGAAAGATTAAATGATTCAGGCAAAGGATTTTAAAGATGTATATATTCTGAAGAATTTAAAAGATAGCAGATTATTCTTTGCTTATTAAAGAATAAATATAGTCTGGGAATCCCAGAATGCCAAGCCAAAGGTCTATGAAGTCATCTTCTTTAAAGATTTTAATAAAGTAGTATTGTGAGGAGACTTCTGTCCAAAAAGGTTTGACTGGCCTCCAGATTCCAGTGGTTTTGGAAAAGCAGTGTGTCACTGAAACCTTGAGTCTCCCATATAGTAAACGTAAAAAAGAACTGATACACTAGGCAACTTCTCTCTGAGGATCTCCTCTGGAAGATACCGTAAACGGCAGCATTTCCAGGGAAGACCCACTCCCTCGTGCCCAGAGCTAGCATTCTGGAGACTAAAGATTGCACTTTCCGTAGTTCTTCGTCCAAATGCAATCCCATTTCTGTGCCTCTTAGCATGCAGTTAGATTTGGACAAACAAGATTCCTAAGGAATGACTTTATTAACTATAATATGGTTACAGCTATTACTTATAGATATATAGATATATAGATCCTGGTTATAGTTCTAATATGGAGATGGCGCGCGTGACGCCGGCCTGTGGCAGTCTGAATAACGCTTTAACCCATCTGGAGGAGGCCAGGCACAGAGCTGACGTGTGGCTTGAACCTTCCCTGTATCCATTCTTCACTCTAGAGCTGTGAAGGTGTCACTTTGTCCCCCTCTGCCTTTCAGTGGTATCTGAAATACACAAAAGTCTGCCCCACATTGTTAAACCGATGCTCTGTGAAGAACTTCCACATGGACATGTGAAAATTTGAACCCCCGACCCCACCCTCCGTCTGGATACAGGGCAGCCTGCAAGTTCCCAGCCACACCCGCAGCCTCTGCCCGGCCGCCTCTCACACCAGGGGACAGGATCTAGGCGTTCCTTTTAAACCTCACAGGTAGCAGTAAGCTTGTCGGTGTTGCCATTAGCAAGCGTGTGTTTGCCAGTAGATGCCCATTTGTACTCACGTGCCAACAAGTAAACGTCAGCTGCCCATCTGCTTCCGCTGCGTCCCCGCGGGTGCCGGGAAGTGTGTGAGGAACCTCGCGTTGGGAGGCGTGAACACTGCACTGACTACTGCTGTCAGGATCGTGTCGTGTGGAATAATCATCTACATAAATTTTATATGCACAGTACTTCCCCTTTTATATGTCAGGTAAATATTTGTAAAAGTTATACTCACACAAATGAAATGATTATAATGATTACTAATATATTTTTTCCATGTTTCATTGCCTGAATAAAACCTGTTTACCACTGTTAGAGCTGGGTGTGTGAATGTTTTTCCCTGGTTATAAGTCATCTGCTCCCTGAGTGTGAAAATTTCTGACAGCCTTGCTTTTTTAAGAACTCCATATTTCAGTCTAAAAATAGAGAAGATGACATTTTCACTACACTCATTTCGTGAAATTTTATGTATTTGGTTGGGTGTGTAATTAAAACAAACAAACTTTGGAATTCAGACCTTGCTGTATAAATTTCCATGCCTTCGCATCTGTGCAAACAAAGTTTTTAATTGAGTGCTTCTTGGTTTTGCTTAGAGACTGCCTGTCGGCCCTGGCATTTTTCAAGTCCTCCGAACCTAAGTCAACTCCAGCTCTCTGACTCCTTGGAGGACACAGGATAAAGCCATAACTGTGCAAACATTGCAGGAGAGCCCACAGAAAATAGTGGATGATTTAGGTTTCTTCTAGGTTAACACCAGGAAAAACTTTTTCAGTCCTGGCCAGGTCAACTCTGCTTTACAGGGGTAGGGGACTGGGCAGGACATTTCATGAGTTTGATTGCAGGAAAAGATCAACGAAAAGGCTGCTTAGGGCTCCACTTCACAACCTGGTGGGGAACCACTGAGGAGGGTCAGAGCACTGTCACCTTCTTACTGCTGGCCGCATCGTAACACATCACAGCCTATAAAATTCCTAAAAGGAAGGTTTCTCATTAGTGTGCTTTGGAACCGGTGGGAGGCGACAACTGCCTTTCACTAAGTGCTGGGGACAGTAGAAATCTCATCATTTTCTAAGAATTCTTGAGAAGAAGATGGAAACTACCTTTCTACTATTACAGAATTTTATTCTTAGATAATATGAGACTAAAAGTGATTTTCACACTTTTGGGAATAGGGGATCATGGGATCATTTTAGTGAGTGGCAGTCCGTGTTTTCCTAAGAGAACCCATGACAGGAAGTAAGGTATCACACACGGATAAGCAGTGTTTCATGGAATCTGTTTTTAGATAGAAGTGTGTATGTACTAGGTCATGATGAAAAACTTAATTTCTTGCTACGGCTGGTGGTCAAAGTATGAAAAAACAGTCTACCAACTTAAGTCCTTTTGCGTTTATAGAAACTGAGTCCTGGGGAGAAATGTGGCCAAGATTGTGCAGCACTCAAAATGGGCAACAAAATTGTCACTTCGTCCTTTTCAAGCTCTTCAAATCTAAGACCTCTCATGTTTGGATAATGTTGTAAGGCATTTTCTAGGTTTGTAGGCATTTGAGGACCAAACAAAATGCCTTTTTTTTCCTGCATGCATTTGTTCATTAATCAAATAAATACTTCCAGCCTCTGCAGAATTCAAAGTGAACTGTGTGAAGTTTCCAAGGCTGGTTAGCAAAAGAGAAGTTGTTTTCACGTTTGACTGAAATTTCATTGAAATATAAGTGATATGCTAATTACAGTTTCTTTCCTAGCAGAAAGGTATTCCTAACCTACATTTCTTTGCCCAGTTGTGGTTTGTAGGTTATTTTATCTAAGTTATTGTGCCTGAGGATTGGGACACAGTGGTGCTTACAGATAAATCTAACCCCCCAAAACAGGACAGGAGGGCATGGAACTGTTATGTACTGTGGCAAGCACCAAGTGCTGAAGAAATCTGGGAGGAAAGACAATGTATTGGGAAGGACACACAAATCGAGTAGAGCACCAGGCTGTGCAGACCAACACTTGACTCAGACTGGCTTTAGATCCAGCCTCTCCCATATGTCACCTGCCAGAGCTTCAGTTTTCCTAACTAATGATAATAGTTCCCACCTCCTGAAGAGGAGGGAGGGCTCTGCAGGAATGCACGCATGGTGCCTGGCCCTTGGGTCCTTAAGGGGTAGTGATTATCATCACCTAACACTTGGAGTTGATGAAAGTTTCAAATGGAGACTCCCACTTAGAGCCAAGTGACTTTGCTGTGAGACATGTCTAAGAGAGCTTCAGAAACTTCAGAGTTACCTAACTTCTTTTATTAGAGATTAATAGGAAGTGGAAGTGTGGAGGATTTGGTGAAGACACATCCCAGAGTTAGGGTGATTGAGTAATTAATGGAAACGGGAGCCCCTGTTTGTGCCACACACCGTTCCAAGCCCCCCGCCTCTGCCACACCTGTACCAGCTGTGAAATCATAGATGTCTGATCTCTAGTTTTCCTCCACCAGAATATGTAGGTCTCCATGGGAATATATATTATGCAAGAACAGACCAAAGATATAATTCAGTTAACATAACTTCACTTTTTAGCTAATTTAAAGGAAAAGGTAAATGACATTTGAGTCCTCCATGCACCAGATAGGTGCCTTTACAAATATGTCATGTCAACAATTCCATGCAGGTAGAATTTTTTTTTTTAACCAATGGGGAAAATGAGGTTGAAAAACACTGACCATGAAGAGGTTAACTGGAAGGTGGCGCTGGCATGGACCCCAGGTCTCTGATCTCAAATCCCATCCACCTTAAGGCCAACTCTGTGTTGAGGGACACTTTGGAACATACCCTTCAAGGATGTGGAGGATGACTTTATTCACCAAATGAATTTTCTCGCTCTTTCCTCATCCCAAGTGGGAACATTTCAGTGGAAATCAGAGAAGCCGTTGCAGAGCGTCCCCACAGTTCAGGAGTGTGAGACCATGAAACCTACTCAGAGATGCATAATCGGTTCCTGTATTGGAAAGGTGCAGGTAAGGGAGAACAAAACTCCAGGTCTACCTTTTCAGGGATCCTGGCTTTGCAGAAAGAGCTTGGCATGGGAGACAGAGCCATGGGTCCTAGTCCCAGTTTTTGTCAACTGCGTTTAGTCAGGCCTCAACCCCCTCCTTGGACTGAGAATACTAGCAGGTCCCATCCTCTGATTTCTGATTTCACAGGTCTGCCCAAAGTGCTGACTGTAAGGCAAAAGGGCTCCCAGTTTCCTTTTCAAAACCATTCTGGAAAGGCCTATCTTCAGGTGTACTGATAATAGCGGACTTGCCACAAGGTGGTGGGTCCCAGGGGCTGTTTGCAGCATCCACTGTGGCCGCAGCATTCAGAGAAGTGAGCGCCAGCCCGCACCACACAGGAAGGGAAAAGGCCTGGGCCCACGCCCCAAGCGAACATCTAGGTTTGTGCTCATTTTCTCGGGCCAACTGCTCCAATCTAGGGCTCGGTTTTGTCCGCAGGATGAAGTAAGGCTTTATCCTCCAAGCATCTCCCGAGAGTGTCATTACAGCCATTGTCCCCAACACACCCATGACTCAAGCTGACCTGCGCTGAACAGTTCCTGGGCACTATGCCCACAGACTCCGGTGTTCATTTGTGCACCCTGTGGAGATGGCCAGCCTGTATCGTCTTGCCTTTCTGGAAATAAAGTCCATTGCCAAAATGTGTTGAGTTCTCAAGATGTGCACACTCATAATCACAAGTATTCAACTGTAAGACACTCTATAAACATAGGAATTTTTTGTTCCAGACATCAAAAATGACAGTGCAGTTGGCTAATTTGGTGCATTCAGGCATAATCACCATATTTTACTGAAATCTTAGAGTCCAAACAGACCCATTGAGACCTCGAGGTGCTGTGCAGTGAAGAACGTACCCAAGATTCCACCGAAAAGGGTGGTGTTTACTGTAATTTGTCATTTATGAAGTTCTGGTTTTTCCAGACATGTTTTTTTTCTTTCGCCCTTTCAATTGATCTTTGTAACAGTACCAGTTTTCGGCAAAAAAATAAGAGGTCTGTAATAGTACATCCTGCAGCAGCTTCGAGTGCAAATGTGTGTGAATGGTCACTGGGGGGCTCCACTCAAACTGTGAGTCAAAACCCATTTGGGAGGATGTGAAATAGAAACCTGAAAAGAATGCTCACTGTAAGAACGAACAGTGAAGGGAAGCACAGAACTGTGGAACTTGTATTTCACCTACACATAGGTGTGTGTATTGTGTTGCAATTTTAAATGACTTAGTTTGACGGTCTGAAAAGTCAAAACAACAAAACAAAAAACAAAGACAACTTGAAATTTTGAAAGCCACTAACTGCAGGTTAGGGGGAAGGGGGCTGTGGAATCAGTCATGTGTTCTGTGGGAGCAAAAAAAGAACTTACAGTTGCAACGTCCATCTCTTAAAAGCAAGCTACAGGGTTAAAGCACTTAGTAACCAACAACCACGGTTTATAGTGACTTGAAGAAATCAAAACTTTAGAACAGGAACATGAAGCTGCGTTCAGAAAAGAGGACATAATAAAAATTCCTTCCTAATGCTCGGTTGAGAAGGAATGAAAAGAGGAAGTTGGGGGAGAGCATGTAAAGAATAAAAGCCTGCAAGCCCAAAAGTGCTCTAAAAAATAAAATCTAGTTTGAAAAAGTATGAAAGCAAAATTCTCTCCTTTCCCCAATTCCCACCGTCCTGATCGCTTCCTCCTCTGTGGCAGCAGAGGGCGGGCTCCTTAGGTTCAGAGACACATTTCTGTTTTGCTACCAGTACGAAAAGCTAACCTGACTCACGTCCAGAAAAACAAAACCTCCTCTGTTAGAAGCAAGACCTCTCCCCGATTTCAAGTTCTTATCCTAAACTCCATCTGCACAGTTCAATTCTAAATTATATTTTTAAAATTTTTTTAATGTTTATTTTTGAGAGAGACAGAGCATGAGTGGGGGAGGGGCAGAGAGAGAGGAAGACAGAATCCCAAGCAGGCTCCAGGATTCAAGCTGTCAGCACAGAGCCAGACGCGGGGCTCAAACTCCGGAACCATGAGATCATGACCTGAGTTGCTTAACCAACTGAGCCACCCAGGCGCCCCTAATTCTACATTATAAATGTGTGTACGCAGTAAATTACTAAGATCTTAACCAGATTTGTGATTTTCTGTTACCATGAACGCTATTCTTCAAGTGAGTAACACAAGCAATTAGGATGCTTGTGTTAAGCCAATAAGTAACTAACTCATGAGGTTACAACATGTTTTTTTAGAAGTGTGATAAAATTTGAAGTTGAATCCGGGAGTTTGAGTTAGTGAAATAGACCTAAGGAAAAAAACCAAGAAGTTTCAGCACAGTGTCGCACAGGTGGAAATTAGAGAATTCCAGAGGTCTGGTGAAATAATGGGTCAACTGGAATGTTTATTGAAATAACCAGCAGCTTCTCTAAACATTTTAAACCCAGTTTGGAATAATTTTAGATTCACAGGCAAGTTGCAAGGATTCTCTAGATGTTTCTTCCTTCTCTTGTGGTTAGCTCTCTACATCTACCCTTCCCTATTTCTTATCCCACTGTTACAGTGTTCCAAGAGGGTCTGAGTGTTTACTGAGCATTTATTATGTGCTAAGTCCTAGGTAGGGGCTGATGGGGGAAGCTTTATCCATTTCTTTCTCCCTTTTCTTCCCCAGGGTTTCCCCCTTCTTTTTTCAAGCATTATTGTACTTTTGTGGTGTGATCCACAAAGGGACAAGGAAGGACTATGAGCTCTTCACCCCATCTTAGAAATAAGCATTACTGTGGTTATAGCCGAGTGGTGGTATCGTGGGCCACCTCTTTTCCAATAAGATACATTACTTTAATACATTTTTTAAAGCTACAAATTGATGTATGATGATTTGGCATAGATGAAAGAAAGTCCACTTTCCTTTTCTTCCCTGCATCTTCTTTGCAAAGCACTCGAGTCTGGTTGAGAAGAGAGCTGGGTGTCAGACCTGGCCTCTGTGCTGGGGCTCTGATGGACCCCTTTCCTCACCTTACAAGACACCAGGAGTTCAGACTCGCTCTGTGACTCCATGTTTTTTTTAAAACTGCATATCTGTGTAGGTATACTAACGCTTTATGTGTGCCATTTAAACCTGAGCTCTTTTCCAATTTCTGTTCGGATTTCCTTCCTATTCCTGATCTGTTCTCCTGACACAGCACTTCTCTTAATTCATTTGGTCACAGTTCTGCATTGAAAAATGCTTTTTATGGAATTCTTGTTTGAAAGTCCACCATCCAAATTAACATTTGCCTGAGCCCTAGATGAAATCAAATCATAAACAGAAATACAGCTGTACCTAAGTGTGTGTATCTTTAGTACCTCGGTGTTCATGGGCTCATGGTCTTCAGGGAGGACAGGGCTCACTTGGCTGGAGGCAAGTGCTTTTTGTTCTGTATGGGAGACGATGTGAGTGAGGGGGAGGGAGATGTGAACACCGGGAGGCAAACCAGGCAGCATGTGTAGATTCCAGCTGGGTCCGTTTCAGTTCTGTAGGTGGATCAAATTCTGGGCCTATCTGTGCTTTTGGCCCCCGATCTGCCATTTTCCTAATTCTGGAAAATTCCTAATTCTGGTCTATGAAATTGATCATTGCCAATATAAGATAGTCTGACAGTTTTTCTAGCCTCCTGTAATGTGATTCTGGTCTCTCTCTTTTTTTCTTTTTTTATCAGTAGATATTGTTTAGACTTATTTCTGTTTCTATTTTGTTCTAAAGAAGGATTTAAGGTAGTTTACAGGCAGGGTATAAAACCATTGGCGTCACTTAAGATTTCAGTTAAGACTGATTATGATAAAGGACTTGGTTGGTGCAGTTGGGTCCAGTCACTGCCACCCCACCCACAGGACAGGCTTGGCCAAGACAGCCATCAGCCTGTCATCACTACAGATTGAATATTTCTGAAACGAGTTAGCAAGTTACTCTCCTAAAATGTCTCCCTTTTGCCTTTAACCATTTGCTGCTTACTTCAACATTTTTCGAACATCTATTACATGACAAGGACCAGATTAAAGGTGATATGAGGGGCGCCTGGGTGGCCCAGTCGGTTAAGTGTCTGACTTCAGTTCAGGTCATGATCTCACAGTTCATGAGTTCGAGCCCCACATCAGGCTCTGTGCTGACAGCTCGGAGCCTGGAGCCTGCTTCAGATTCTGTGTCTCCCTCTCTCCCCCTCTCCCCCTCACATTCTATTTTTCTCAAAAATAAATAAACGCTAACAAATTTTTTTAAAAAACGGTGATATGAATAACGCATAATTCTTGCCCTTTATGTACCTGTTATCTAATTCAGAGGTCCCCAAACGATGGCCTGAGGCCAAATCTCGCCCCCTGCCTGCTTTCGTATGGCCCTCAAGCTAAGAATGGGTTTTACGTTTTTAAGTGGTCAAAAAAAATCAGAATACTTTATGTCATGTGAAAATTATATTAAATTCAAATTTCAGTGTCTGTGGGTAAAGTTTGATTGTAACACAGCCACACTCTATGGCGCTTTCACATCACAACAGCAGAGTTGAGTAGGTGTGACAAAGACTGTTTGACCTGTAGAGTCTACGATATTAACATCTAGTCCTTTACCAAAAAAAAAAAAAATTGTCGGCCCCTGTTATATTCAACTAATCTATTGACTGTCTACTGTGTTATTTCTTTCTCTATTTTTAAATTTTTAATGTTTATTTGTTTTTGAGAGAGAAAGAGAGACAGAGCATGAGGCAGGGAGGGGCAGAGAGAGAGTGAGACACAGAATCTCAGAATCTGAGCTGTCAGCACAGAGCCTGATGCAGGGCTCAAACTCACTGATCTCGAAATCACGACCTGAGCCAAAGTCAGATGCTTAACCAATGGAGCCACCCAGGTGCCCCTACTCTGTCCTTTCTTGGTGTTTGTTTCTGCTGTTCTCTGTGCTGGAGTTACAAAGGTCCTGTCCTAATGGGCCTCACACTGTAGAGAGAAAGACCTTAATACTGACATCACAGTGAACTGTGTGTATGATAGATAATAACAATCGTCATGAACACTTGATGCTTCTGCATGCCAAGCACCGACTCTCAAGATTGTACATGCATTTATCCACTTGGTCTTCATAGTAGCCCTATGAAGTGTTAAAAAAAAGTTTTAGAAGAGGGTATAATCATGACTTTTGTTCAGATATATAAAATGAACACACATCAGAGATTTTATTCAACTCATGAATTAATGAGGGAACCTATAAATGTTTTAAGTGGCTCGGAAGGGAACCCAAAGAGCCTAAACATATAGAGACAATAGGGAATTCTGAAATAAATTTATAGATACAAAAAGGGGTCTATCCTCAAGGCAATAATCAACTGCATTCTGTCTGACACAGTTCATTTGCATTTCTGTGGACAAAAATTGTTTTCATTGGTATCAGTTTCCTACAATTTATAGAGTTGAAAAGAAGCTCAAGGACGAAAGATGGACGTAACACAGATGAGTGAGCTAATCCCTAAGCTTTTCTTTGCCTATTTCAAAGTCATGATTTTTTTTGACAGAATTCAGTATTACAGTGTCCATAAAATATACTTTTTATAGATGGAAGATGTCCTTCATGATGTCATGTATATTTCCTCTGTTTCCAGACTTCATGGACACCTTGCACTATTATCCCCATTTTGTAGATGAGGAATCTAGAGCAAGTAAACTTGTCCAATGACCCAAAGTAGCATGTGGCAGAATCGGTTAAAATTCAGACAGGCCGGCTTAGCCCGTCTACACTATGCATGTCGTGAGTGATGCTCATCTGCACATATACTCCATTGGGCAGGATGCCTAGAATCTGCACGGTCTCTCCTGGGCACTCCCTCTCTTCCATTAAAGACAGATTGAATGGGATAACTTTCTGAGACCTACGGGTCTCCTTGGTGATATAGGTAGGATTGACTTGAATCTGCATTCCCTGCCTTATGTCAAAAGTCCAATTCTCTTCCCTAACTTACTGAGAATTCTAGAGGCTTACCTTATGCTGAACGTTGGATCTAGCTTCCTTCCTCCAGTGAATTCTTATTCTTCATCCTGAATCTAATTCTATATCTTTATACTTGCATTGGCTCAAAAATGTACCTTAGCATCTTATTTATTTCTTTTTAATGGTTTTTTTTTTGAAAGAGGGAGAGAGAAAAAAGAGTGAAAGTGGGGGAGGGGCAGAGAGAGGGAAAGAGAGGATCTGAAGTGGGCTCTGATCTGACAGCAGACAGCACAATATGGAGCCCCAATCCACCAACTGCGAGATCATGACCTGAGCTGAAGTCAGACACTTAGCCGACCGAGCCTCCCAGGCGCCCCCCACTTAGCATCTTTTTTAATCTTCACCAAAGTAAAAACAACAACGATAATAAAGAACTCTTGTGGACGTAGAACTACTGCAGAAAAACAAGTTAACATCACAGGAATGCAACAACTTACATTTTTTATTAGACATGCCCAGTAATATCTAGCACTTATGGAGTGCTTGTTATGTGCTAGGTATACCTATATATTTATACACACAGTAAACCCCACATAAGAAGTACTTGGGGCCCAAATTTTGCAATCCCAAAAAGGCAGGATAGCATTATTGGGAGGTTTAATGATAGGACTGGGGTGAGCTTGTGCTAGTTGCTGGCCTGGCATTCCAGACATCCAGCTGTGCTATCAGATTCCATCCTGTAGGCTGACACCAACCACCAAGTGGTGACTGACCCCTCTGGGTTAAATATCGGTAGGGTCAGTCTCTGGTCCTGTGGTTAGCTGGACTTCCAGAATGGCAATTTCAGGAATCTCCTGGTTAGATGGTGCCAGGGAGGTGGGCTGGGAGAACACCAGGAATGCCAAACATTCCTTCTGTCTTTTGGGGTTGGGTCACCCTTCCTTCACACACTCCCCTCCCCCAGAGAAAATAAGAACCTTAGGTCACCACAACCATGTGAATGTTCTCAATGCTACTGAACTGTGCACTTAAAAATGATTAAAGTAGTAAATTCTGTGTTATGTGTATTTTACCACAATTAAAAAAAAAGAGACTTAACCCAATCCTGGCTGAGAATGGGAGATAGGCATAGGGTGGAAGTCAATCTCTTTTCTCTAAATTTGTTTTGTTGCAAGATGCATCATGATGGGTCTTACAGATGTGAACCTAAGTGGCCTAACTCTGGAGTTCCCATTTCCAGTCACATTATCTAGACCACACTACCATTCCACCTCTTGGTTTACCTATTTTCAACAACGACAGCAAGTGAAAAAAAAAAATAGATGCCATCCTCTTTATTATGCAGAATAATTCAATAATTCCTCCATTGGATCTGTTCAGGCTCTGTTCTGTGTCCCATCTTTTTTTTTTTTTTAATGTTTATTTATTTATTTTGAGAGAGAGAGAGAGAGAGAGAGAGAGAGAGAGAGAGAATCCCAAGCAGGTTCTGCACTGTCAGCACAGAGCCTGATGCGGGGCTCAATCTCACCAACCATGAGATCATAACCAGAACCGAAATCAAGAGTGGGACACTTAACTGACTGAGCCTCCCAGGCTCCCTGTCCCATCTTTTAAAATCTAAATGTCTGAGGAGGGCACTTGTTCGGATAAGCACTGGGTGTTGTATGTAAGCCAATTTGACAATAAATTATATTCATTAAATAAATAAATAAATAAATAAATAAATAAAATCTAAATGTCCCTACAGGGTATTTTCCTAAACAAAAATAATTCTCTCTTTCAGAGGGGAATTAGCAGTCCTGCAGAGGACTTTTTTTTAAAGAAGTTCAATATTGAAAGATGACTTTAAATCCACTCTAATTTATATTTTCAAAACAATCACTTTGAAACTTCAGTGGCCTACGTATTAATAGTGAATTACTTGCAATGTAGCCCTGAGTGACTGAGAAGCACTGCTCTCATTTTCTAATTTTTCACAAGTGTTAGATTACAAATTGATTTCAAGGTTCAGGAGTATTGTTTCCACTCTTGTCTCCTCACAACCAGAGCCCCTGACAAAGCCTTGTTGGATGCAGTCAACTGAAAAGAGCCTTCTCCTCTGAACCTCCTTTCTGGGACTTGCATCGCAGAACTACTCCAGGATTGGCCGAGTAAGTGTTTCTCCACTGTTCTCCATGGCACTGGGTTATGACCTTTGCCAGAAAATGTTGGCCACGTTGTGATTTGATAGGAAACAAAACCCAGGAGGAGCTGTGATTCAGCCCCTGCAGCGAAAAACTTAGAATGGAATGCTTTGTTTCCTAAACTTCCAAAGTTATCTAGTCAACCTTCTTGCCACTTTTGTTTTGACTTCTATGCAAAAGTGAGACCCTGAAGGGCCACAGCTGCTATATGACCTCAAGTGACCACCTCAGTTAATTCCTCAAATTAGTGCCTCTGGTTTTAATGGTGCAGAAAAGATCCAAGCTCAGAAAATCAAGGAAGGGGTTTGGCCCAGTGAGTCCACATTCATTGGACTTCAGACTCCGAGGCATTGCAAGGAGAGAGCTAATGTCAGAGCCAGGCTGAGCAACTTGAAATGTCAGAGTGGCAACACAAGAAAATGATTATTCCAAAGCTCCCCATCCTGTACCGTACTGATCAGAGCAATGTCATTTTCTGCTGATCATAAAAGATTATTGCCCGAGGGCAAGACCTTAGAGATGATCCAGTCCCCCTCCCTTATTTTACAGCTGAGAGGTGTGGGTAGCACGGTGACCTGTCCAAGGCCACACAGTAACTTTATGGCACTGGTAGAACTACTTAGGTGTTACTTCCACACAAGCATTTCACCTTTCTTAATGTATAGAAGAAAAATAAAAGATGTCTCTAAGCTTTAAAGAGGAGAAATGGCTTGTTCTTTTGAAAATTATATTGTAGTCTGTGTGACTGGTGTTCCCTGGAGTCGTGACCAGCCCATGTGGCTGTCCCTCCTGATGAGGGGACATGTTTTAAAACTGAGAGATGGGGCACTTGGGTGGCTCAGTCGGTTAAGCATCTAACTTCGGTTCAGGTCATGATCTCACCGTCTGTGAAATCGAGCCCCTTGTTGGGTTCTGTGCTCTCAGTTCAGAGCCTGGAGCCTGCTTCGGATTCTGTCTCCCTCTCTCTCTGCCCCTCGCCCACTCATACTCTCCCTCGCTCTCAAAAATAAACTTTAAAAAAATAAAAACAGAGAGGAAGAGTGGGTATAAGGAAAACCGCACCAAATTAGACAAAACTTTCAATGGCAATGTTAGAAGAAAAGGCTTGAGGAGAAGATATTCGTGTGGGACTGTTACAAGGAGCAGTTGGGTTCTTAACAGAAGAGGATGCAATTTGCCTGGTTCTCTGTTTCCGAATGCTAGGCTGCCGTGAGTGTCACAATTAGACAGCTGCTCCTCCATTTGCTTGGTCTCAATGCTCCAGGTCATTCTAAGCCTGTCTTGTTGGTCCTGAGTCGCCTTTTCAGGGCAGCTCTGGCCTCCCGCTGACCGCCCGTGGGCAGAACAATGATGGCTTGCCTTTCCCGACCCATGCTGCCTTCGTCTGTCTTAGTGGACCTAGCCTTGGCTGCAGCTCAGGGGAGAAAACCTTGAGAAATGGAAATTCCAGAAAGTTGGGGAGATATTTTAATGAACGGCAGAATTGGTTTGAATTTGAGCTGTTGAGAAATGGGGAAGTTGGTGAGTGAGAGAGTCGAGTTGAGGGTAGCGAAGGGAACAGAGTAGGAATCAGTCTGACTGGACACTTGAAAGAAGTTGCCTTAAAATGTGAAAATAATTTGCAGAGGAATGTTTACACAATAACTGATCTAAAGAAAAAACAACTTACACACCGGAATCTAAATGTCACTTGGTTCCCAGAGGGAATGAGCTCAGAAGTTAAAAGGAGAAGGGAGCCTCTCCAACTATTAAATGTATTTTTTAAAGTCTCTGTTGGGTTTAAATTGGTTCCAGGAAGAACATAGGCTCTGATCCCAAGGGAGGTATCTGTGCGGATGCTAATAGAAGGACTGAGAGGCTCAGTGTTCAGAATGGGGGTGGCTGGCGCAGAGGGCAGAAAGGTCAGCCAGAAGTATTCTGTCAATGGTGGTTTCAGCTGATAAATTCCACCAGATTTTGAGATCAAACATTTGGAACTTGAGAAAGTCCCTCTGGGGGTGCTTTTGTTTATCATACTTCCCTCGCCATCGGAGTTCACAAAGAGTAATGTCGCTGGGAGAACTTGGAAAGTGGGTCCAAGTTTTCTAAGGCACAATCTTAGGAATGGAAAACAGCTATGTGGTCAGCCCAACAGGGTCATAAATAAACCCAAGTAGGCAGTCTCAACGAGCACCGCCTGGCAGTGATGGAACTTGCAAATACAACTGCCCAAATGCAGGCAGCTAGCTGGTCACCGGAGGAGAAAGGGGAACCAGGCTTCCTGGTTCCCAGTCTACCTCTTTTATTATAGACATGATCCAGAAGTATATAAGTCAACCTTGTAAGTATAACAACTGCTTCAAAAATGGAGTTGATTGATACCCTAAGTGCACTAAGAGAAGCATAATGTTCTCAGAAGCCACACAGAATCCGGACTTCTCGAAGTGTCTTGTCACCATCTAAGGCCACTCAACTAAATGGGATGAGAAAGATGCTACCACCCAGCCTGAAAGAAGGGGGAGCTCAGGGAGGTAAGGGCCTGGTGGGTAGGCCCCTCTCACGGGCCACTGTAATTTCAGGAGGCTCCTACTTCCCCTTCTGCAAAACCTCTAACTTCCTCCTCATGGGCAGGCCAGTGTCTACAGTTCTATCTCTAAAACTTCATTTGTTTGCTTCTGAACGCACCTTCGTCACTGTGCTTTAGAAAAGCAAACGCTGGAGGAGTTCATCTCACTGTGGGTGACTTGCACCCATCCCTCTCTCCCTTCCCTCCCCTCCTCTTTACCTGCAAACATCCCCCACCCCACATTGTATCAAAAAGTGTCCCAGGTAAGAGTGATTACCCATCCAGTGTGTGGTCTGCTGCTGCTGAGTGCTCAGCAATTTCCATGCATTCAACAAACCTGCTGCAAACTCCTTCTGTGATGCCGGGCTGTATGCTCAATGTTAGAGATTCAAAGGCCAGTCCCGGGCCCTCCATAGCCTGGTGGAGTGAGTCAGAGAGCAGAGCACTGTGATACCAGCTCTGGCCAGTTCTGGCTTCCTACGCAGGAAGCAAGAACAAGGGAAGCATGCTTTGGTTGGGCGTCTAGCAGGGGTGAGCCCTGTGGGTAGTCGGATGCAGCTGAGAGGAGACAGGGAAGCCCAGGGGAAAGCTTGTGCAGAGGAGCAGGTGAGAGAGGTAGTCAGGGAAGAGATAGGCAGGAGTCAAACCATGAAGAGTTTGCCAATCAGGGTGAGGCACCCCTGAGCTTGGACTTTTTTGCTGGAGGAATTAGGGAGCCGTCGAAGGCTTTCAAGCAGGAGACAGAGATGATCAATTTCTGATTTAGAAAAATCACCTGGGCTGGAGGGAGGAGAACAGATTGGGGGAGAGGTGAGCCTGGAGGCAAGTTCAGTTGGGATCCCCAAATGGTTTCTCATCAACCTTTTGTCCCACGCTGGCAATTTCTAAATTCTAGAGAATGCTGTGCTGAGAAATCTGCAGAGGGCCTCTCCACAGTTCTCTCCACAGACTCCTAGGACTTTTCTTAAATCCTCAAGCTCCAGGTAAGAGAACCTGAGACATTTCTTATGCACCCTGATGGCAGTGTTTCTCAAAATGGGCTCCCCACACCAGCAGCACCAGCACGTGAGAACTGCGGCCCCCATTCCTGAGCCCCATCCCATAGCTACCAAATCAGAAACCCTGGGACCTGGCTTCCATGTGGCATAAGCTCTCCCGGTGGCTCTGAGGCAAAGCTAACACTGGACAACCACAACCATATGGTATCATACCCTTCAAGGGGCTATGTGGGAGACCCAGCCACCAGACTCAGCAAATTCTCTGTGTGTTTGTGTTTGTTTTTTAATGTTTATTTATTTATTTTGAGAGAGAGAGAAAGAGAGCAAGCATGTATGTGCACACACATGGGAGGGGCAGAGTGAGGGGGAGAGGGAGAGAGAGAGAGAGAGAGAGAGAGAGAGAGAGAGAATCCCAAGCATGCTCTGTGCTGTCAGCATAGAGCCAAATGTGGGCTCGAACCCATGTACAGATCATGACCCCAGCCAAAATCTGGAGTCAGACGCTTAATTGACTGAGCCACCCAGGTGCCCCCATTTGTTTTTTTTTTAAAGAAAGAAATGCTTCAAGCCTAGTTCACTCACTACCAAGCAGGTTAGAAGTTCTAGGTGACAGACATAGAACAATTATAATCATCATTTATTAATAAAAAATTTAGCAAATGGTTTTGAAATGCTACTATGTGCATTATACTCTCTGGGCAGAGGGAAGAGAGAAATAGAAAAGGTGCAGCGGTCCTGCCCACAGTAGAATTCTGCCATCCTCCTCCTCATCGTCGTCAAAAACCCTTTCTGAGGGGCACCTGGGTGGCTCACCGGTCAAGGGTCCGACTCTTAATCTTAGCTCAGGTCTTGATCTCAGGGTTGTGAGTTCAAGCCCCACATTTGGCTCCCTAAAAACAACAGCAATAACAACAGCCACTTTCTTAGTACTAGTAAGAGTCACTTATAAGAATCAATGTATGAGAACCCACAAGGCTTACTGAGCACTAGTTTTGCCCCTAGCTCTGTGCCCTAAAGTTCCTGCCCTCAAATGCTTTACTGTCCAGTTGAGTCAGAACTTGAACACAAGGAGCGATCACAGTCACCCACGGTAGCATACAATCACGCGCTAAATTGGGGTGAGGCTAGGTAGTTCCTGCCTGTTTATTCAGGTGGTCTTCATTCTCACTCTTTCCCCAGGGTCCTGGTTTTCCTCTTTTTCCTTAATCTAGATAGGAGTGATTCCATCCCACCAGACATACAAAGTCAGTCTCTTTTTGTCTTCTCTCTTACTCTAACAACAACTTCCCAGCCTGCTCCTCAAAGACCCCAAGGGGATCATCAGACCTACCAGCCCTCAAATACCATGAGAATGAGACCAGAGGTTTGCAGGAATTTTGACTCACACTCCCTGAGACCCTGGGTCAGGTGGCCCAGCCAAGAGCATCTGACTGTCCCGCTCTGGGGCTGTGAGAAAGTTATAATGTTCAGTGGTCAACCATTCCTAGGAACTCGGGCCTCCTTGGGTTTGTCCCATGGAGGTGGGGGGAAGCAGCCCTTTGGTGCCGACTCCAAGAACTCTGGCCTTTACCTCAGCACGGGCCTCCATCACCTATCTCCCGGAGGGAGTTTTTTAGGCTCTGTCAACTGCCTTTGCAGACAATTCAGAGAGGGAAAGGAAAAGGCCTGTTCTATAAATAAATACCACTCCTGGATGATGCACTGTCCTCCTCCCCATTCCCACCCCCAATCACCCTTGTGACTGTCAGAGCAGGGCAGCCTCAAGCCAAAGGATTAGTGCAATCACAAGGTCACAATAGATACCCTGGTCCATAAATACTCCTGGAGAGCTTTAGTCATTGAATAAGGGCCAGGAGGGGAAAGAAAGAAGAGGGAGGAGGGAGAGAGAGCTGGAAACCTGCTAGGGCTAGCTTGAAAAATCTACAGTTTAAAAAAAACCTGGCTTTCCTCCAGAATGTGAGAATCTATAGAGGGAGTAGAGCAGGGAGGGGAAAAGGGCAGTTCCCACAAAGTACTCATGGTTTTCGGATGGTTAGCCTGAACCTCGGAACACAGATCTGTCCCCCAAATAATGTAAAAAGAACCCCAAGAGCTCGTGCTACCAGAGGTTTCGGAATCTCTATTAATAGAGTCAGCATCAGAATTACTGAAAGTTCAAAGAAAATCATTTTTTGGCACCTTTGCCGTGGAGAATCTGAGACACAGGAAGAGAGAACAAGACTCCTACACTGATAAAGCTGGGAAATAGGTTAGGATCTAGTCTCCATGGATATGCAGCCATCGCACAAGGCTGAGGGTTCCGAGGACCCTAGGGATCTGTGGGTCCTTCCCCTCTTTTAGGGCTCACACTGTTCTGGGTGGCACAGGAAGACGGAAACCATGGGGAAATGCGATCGGGAGACGGAGAGCTCTGTGTAGGAGCAAGTTGCCTAAATGCATCATACCTAAATAAAGAAGGGCCACAAAGCGCTGGTTGCAGTGCCACAGACCGACGTTCTGCATTTTCACCAGATAGAGGGGAGGGCAGAGGGTGGACCAGCTTTACTGTCACCAGCAGAGACAACTTCCAGAGCAGCTTGGATGAATCATCTGGCGCACACGCACACTCAAAATTTTTAAATATGGACGATGGGGGTGGGGATTTGCTAATGAACAAGAGCTGAAATTTGGGCACATGATTTTTACACCAGGTGTGTTGAATTCTGTCGTAGTTAATGAGGCTTTTGGTCCCTTATCAAGTGAACGTTTTGAGTGACTGACCTAAAGGCAGACTACTGCTAAGCTTATGATAGAAGGCAAAGACCCAAGTTACACAGGGTGATGTGGTTAATATAAGCACCTAATCAAAAGACAGATTAGCTCACTGGGATGTGGTCACACATTTTATCAACATCAAATGCTATGCACTTTTTTGTTTTCCTTTTCAAACCAAGCTTTAGGTCCTTAGTTCCAGAGTGACTTTGCGTTTACAGCTGATTTTCAGAGGAGAGATTTGGAACACGGTGTGCCCTTCCCCGCACTGCACTTGGAGCCTGTTAGGAGACAGGGTATTTCCCTGAGTGCACAATAGGTTTTACACATTGTGCCCGTTCTTCTCTGCAGAGGAGAGAGATAAAGGGTTAAATTCCCCCTCTGAGGATGCAGGGTCTACCTGTGCAGAAAAGAAAGAAGATTATGATCAAGCAAATGCGACTACAAAAAAACTCTTAAGAGGTTCAGAGGGTAAAAGCTAGCTAACAATAGCTGTAAAGGACCTTTTGCGTGCAATGAAGTTTTGTGAATGTGGACTCAATGTTAGGTGATATTTAGCCAATATGAAATGTCTTGCAGTGATCTAAAAAGTGAAGTCTCGGTATGTCAGCCAAGCAATAGATATTCAGTATCAGTTTCTTATGTGCAGATGAACTGCCCAGAGCCCGGCCCCTGTTCTGAAGACACCATGTCTCCTTATGTGTCAAATTAGATTGGTGAGTTAAGAAATAAATGTATGGAAAGCTAAAAAGTATTCTTTTTAAGTCAACTGAAATTTTGTACCTTTAAGTGAGGAGATACACTGACTTAATAATACTTCACCAAGAAGCTGCATGTTGCTTGGGTGGCTCAGTTGGTTAAGCGTCCAACTTCGGTTCAGGTCATGATCTCAGTTTGTGGGTTCGAGCTCCATGTCGGGCTCTGTGCTGACAGCTCAGAGCCTGGATCCTACTTCGGATTCTGTGTCTCCCTCTCTCTTCTTTCCCTCTCCTGCTCATGCTGTGTCTTTCTGTCCCTCTCAAAACTAAATAATAAACATTAAAAAAAAAAAGAATGAAGTCACCACAATTAGGTTTTATGGAAGGATGAGCCATCATAATTTGTAGTTGGATTTAAGTTTTCAAATCTTTCTTCAGAAACTGGTAATGGTTGCACCTCATCTGAGCTCCAGCCAGCTGCTCTCTCCCAAGCATGTCTACTTGTGATCCCGGCTCAGGCAATGATGTCTTCTTGGCAAAGCCTCTGGATAAGCTGCTACAGCTGCCGCAGTTTGGGGAGCAAGAGAATTTACTACCATTGATCATCTTCACAAGGATCACATTTGCCTTTGGGGTCCAATTATGACTTTTTTCAGTGAGAACTTATAAAAAAAAAAAAGGAATCAGTGACAACAGCTCTTTTAACCCCGGACAGCAGCATGTACAGACCACACTCATCCCATATATATTTTCCAGGGCTCAGCAAACCTTGCCACCTCGTCACTCTTCTGGGTCAATTTTGAATCACCTTCTGAGATGCAGCTGCTGCAAAGGCAGGACAGGCATACGTCCCAAATGTGTTTCTCAGTACACAGCAAGCACTCTGAATCAGCAGCAGAGAAACTGCTCCGAGCACTTTTCAGAGTCATTTCTGGATTCTCCTTGTGGCCCAGCCTATGAGAAGCAGACAAGCTGGCAGAAGCTACATACTGGCTTTCAACATCAAGGTCAAGAGACCCTGGAAAAATCTGCAGCAATTACCGCCTAGAACACTTCATCCAGCTCTTGGTGACATGTTCCTAGGTTATTTTTTCCTTATGTCTCTAATGCATCAACTGATGAATATCAACGTTTTCTATAGATAGAACCATGTTCTCCCTTCCCTAAATATAGGGAACAAATTATTTGCCTCTTTATTTTCTGCAGCCCACACTCTACAGTGCTGACCACGTAGCAGGGAAGTATAAAATGATGAGCTTAGTCTCCAACAGTCCCACACCCACCAGCTAATGGAGCCCTTGTGCCACCTGTTACTGATCGAGGACTACAGACATGTCCAATGACGTGGCCACTGCAGTACGCTGAGAGGTGCCTGACAAAGAAATAAGTTTCAAAACCTAGATATTTTAACCCGCTCAAACCTCTTCCCAGGTCCATCCTTGCCAATGAGAATCAACATGCTGATGGAGCTAACGGTGGGGACACTCACAGCTCAAAGACAGGTAGATCTGCTCTAAGTCTCATCTGACATTATCATTAAAATTCTTACTGAGCTCCATGCATCTGGGCTCTTCCTACTTTGGCAGAACTGTCATGTGTACTCTAAATATGCACAACGGAGGGAAACTCATTCTCTTTCTACAATAAAGTATTCCAAGATCTAGGCTAAGTGGTAGGAAATGAACAGGAGTAAAAGAGGCTTATGTGTAAACAGAGAAAGATGAATACAAACTAAGAAGTGCCATTAAATGATATAGGGCTTATGCTAGAAGTTCGTCCAGGGCACACTGAGGACCCAGAGGAGGGAACGGTACCTTCTGCTTAGAGGTGGTAATCAGGAGAGATTACACAAATAAGGTGACATTTGATCTTAAAAGATGAGCAGATGATGGGGGTAAGGAACACTGTGCTCAGAAGAGACAAATCATGAGTGAAGATACAGTGGTGAAATAGCAGACCCCATCAGGGGATCTGGTAGTCACACTGCATGGCCAAAGCAAAGGGAAGAAGGAGGCACAGGGAGAATTAAGAATGAGAGAAGTCTGGGCAAGGCCATGGAAGGGCTTGTGGGCCAGGCTCAGGAGTTTGAACTGTAGACAAATGAAAGCCTTTGAAAGATTTAAAGTTCTTTTTCTTTTTTTAAAAGCTTATTATTTATTTCTGAGAGAGAGAGAGAAAGAGAGGAAGAGAGAGGAAGAGAGTGCACGCACAGTGGGGGAGGGGCAGAGAGAGAGAGAATCCCAAGCCCCAAGACTGGGGGCTTGAACTCACAAAACGTGAGATCATGACCTGAGTCAAAATCAAGAGTCTGACACTTAACCAACTGAGCCACCCAGACATCCCAAGCCATTGAAAGATTTAAAACCACAGAGCACTCAGGCATCCCAAGCCATTGAAAGATATAAAACCACAGAGACTCACAGATTTTGTTACCGAAAGAGCCGCTTGGAAGCCATATTGAAGAAGAATTAGAGAAGTAGACCCAGGAAGACATCTCACTCTCCTGCTTAAAATTTTCCAAAAGATTAAAAAGCCAGACTTCTCCTTAATGCCCAGAAGGGCCTGTCTACTTCTCCATGCTATCTTGAACCACTTCCTTCTCAAGGAAACTACAGCTTCAGGGCCTTTTATCAGTATCCTTCTCAGAGGTGGCAAGCTCTTTCTATCTTAGGACCTTTGCATTTATTTCCTGTTTCTCTTGCCTAAAGTGCTTGTCCTTTGGATCTCCCCTTAACGCTACCTTCTCAACCATGAAGTCTCAGTTTTAATCTCACCTTCTTTTACTTTAATGTGATTCTTTTGGTTTTTTAATTATTGTCTTTCGCCCTCTCAAATATCCTTCATGAGGAAAGGAATCCTCCTGGTCTTGTTCACAAACATGTCCTAGATCCTGAATGAATGAATGAATGACATGTCAAACAAGAGATGATAAGCACCTGAACTCTGGCGAGGTCTAGTTAAGGGCAGTGGAATAAAGAGATGTAAAGCAGTGAGAATTGATACAGCTTGGTGACTAAATGGATGTGGGTGGAGAGAGAGAGAAGGGGTAAGAATGATATTGAGAACTCTGGCTTGTGTCATCCTTGATATACAGGGAATGTAGAAGAGAAATATTTATGAGGCAATCTGGGAGCTCAGTCTTAGGTGTATTAACTTTGGGACATTCATGGGTAGAAGACCAGGAAGCAATTGATATAGGAATTTACAGTTAAGGAGAGAAGTCCAAACCAGAGATACATATTTAAGAGTTGGCAACACATAGAGTACTTGAAGTCAAAGGAAAGACATTGGTTAAACTGGGGAAGGAAAGACTCTGGCTGTGAATGGGAGAAATAGGAGATGATGGCTGGTTCTTTCTGAGAACATGTCCCCCCTGTGGATAGAAGGGAAGGGCCTTCTCCAAACCTTTATGGGATGGTTGTCCCCACTGCTGGCTAGGAGGTGCCCATGATGCCAGAACTCAAGGAGGAATTTGCAAAGGGCCACACGAGAGGCATCTTTCCATGCTTGGCCTCTCTAACAGCAAAGGGTTCAGTCACCTAGGGGGCCAGCCAAGGAATGAAGGACAGAATGGTGTCTAACCTGCTGTTTTGAACATTTGAGCAGGAATTTTATCAATACAGTATGTGTAGTTGAGATGAAGAACCAAATCCTCAGTCTAAACACTATACCTTCCTTTCTGAATTCTCTGCAGGGGTACATTCTATGAAGGCATGTAGGCCCACTTACCCCATTCCCTATTTTACTGTTTATTTGAATAAGGTATATTTCAAAGAATCATAGTTAAATTTTATTTTTAAATATTTGGTTTTAAGAGAGAGAGAGAGAGAGAGAGAGAGAGAGGGAGAGAAAGACAGAGCATGAGTGAGGGAGGGGTAGACAGAGAGGGAGATACAAAAACGGAAGCAGGCTCCGGGCTTTGAGCTGTCAGCACAGAGCCCGATGTAGGGTTCAAACCTATGAACTGTGAGATCATGACCTGAGCTGAAGTCAGACACTCAACCGACTGAGCCACCCAGGCACCCCTCAAATAACCATAGTTTAAAGTCATTAACAAAGAAAGGAAAATATAAATTATAATCTTCTAAAAGTTATGCCATAATTAGCTTTTCTTTTTCTAATTTTTTTCTCCATAGGCTTTACAAAGCATAGTTAAATTGTATGTATTTATCACGTGTATGTGTGTGTGTGCATGTATTCACTTCCTTCAGAGAAAGATATATATGTATGTGTATATATATAGTTGTATCTTGCTTTTTCTTTTTCTTTTATTTTTTTTAATGTTTACTTTTGAGAGAGAAAGAGAAAGGGGAGGGGAGGGGCAGAGAGAAAGAGGGGAACACAGGATCCAAAGTGGGCTCTGTGCTGATAGCAGAGAGCCCGATATGGGGCTTGAACCCATGAACTGTGAGATCATGACCTGAAACGAAAACAAGAGTCAGATGTTTAACTGACTGAGCCACCCAGGTGCCCCTATAGGGGCTTCTTTTGTGACTGAAAGAGAAGTCTAGAGGCAGCTCCATGATACCACCAATGTCCTGGATACCTTCTTTGTTTCTGCTCTTCCGTACTCTCCTGTCTTTGGCACGCAGCTTTCACGTCTGTGGCCTCTGTTCTTACTGTCCTGTCTGCCTCTTACCCCAAATCTCCCATGCGGGCTCCTTCACTCCTTTCAGATTCTTATTCCAGTATCACCTTCTCAACCAGACATTGGCTGGACACTCTTATCTAAACTCCCCTCTACTTCCCTGCCCTGTTTCCTGCTTTATTTTTCTTTCTTAGCACTTACTGTTATTTAATATACTACATTTTTCAATTATTTATGTTGTTTATGTTCTTTTTCATGCACTGGAATATAAACTCCCTAAGGGCATGGAGTTTGTCTCTTTTGTTCTTTACACACACCCACATGCACACACAGTTCTATTCTCAAGGGAAGACTTAGCCCAAACCAACACCCCTTCCTTCTTTCCTTCCTCTCTCTTCCTCTCTCCTTTCCTTCTTTCAACTTCTGTAGTGGCTTACCCAAGGTCATATGGGAAGTTGGTGATGGAGCTAACTGAGCCCTAGTTTCTTGGGTTTTCTGCCCTTTCCATCATCCCTCAACAAGAATGGCGTTGACTCTGAAAAATATGACTGAGGTTAATACATATAGATTGCTGGTTGACTTTAGATTTCACAAAGCTGTTAAACAGAACATGGCTGACTAGGCCATCTCTTAACGTCGGCAGTATAGTATTTCCAAATCCTTTAGTATATTTTCTGACATTTCTGGAGAGATAGAAGGGAGAGACTAAAGTGTGTGTTTGTTCTGCCACCTTTATTCAATTCCTGACTAATCCTGAGCCAACTTTCCTAAAATTCCTTATAAGGTAAAGGATGATATGCATAGTATGTTAACACTGATGTAACCACAGGAGGTTTAAAAAAACATATTGGAATGTTTTTGCAGATGTGCAACATATCCCTAGAAGGACACACAAGATATTAAGGGGGATGGTGGGGGGGGGGGAAATAAGGGGCTGGGGGCAGAGGTGGGAGAGGTGACTAGTCACCATGAAACCCAATTATACTTTTAAAAATGGTTGCAAAAAAGATAAAATCAACAGAAAAAACAAACTCTTAATGTTGATGCATCACCCTGAGTATGAACTACTCATTGTTTCAGATGTGCAGTGTACCAATCCTACACCCTACCATGGCCCCACATGATGTGGCCCTGCCCATCTATCTGACCTTGTCTCCTACACATCTCGCCCGTATACTCTGCAGAACTCAGTGCTACACAGGGCCTTTGACTTGTGTTCCCTTGACCTGGACGCCTCTTCCCCAGATCTTTGCATGGCTCACGCCTCAGCCTCACTCAGGTGTTGGCTCAAATATCACCTCCTATATTTTATTTTATTTTTATTTATTTTTTTTAAATTTTTAAATGTTTTATTATTTTTGAGAGAGAGAGAGACAGTGTGAGCAGGGGAGGGTCAGAGAGAGAGGGAGACACAGAATCTGAAGACAGGCTCCAGGCTCTGAGCTAGCTGTCAGCACAGAGCCTGACGCGGGGCTCGAACCCACAAACTGTGAGATCATGACCTGAGCCAAAGCTGGACGCTCAACTGACTGAGCCACCCAGACGCCCCTCACCTCTTTTTTAAATGCACCTCAGATCTTTCTTACTCTCTGCTCCTCTCATTGAGTTTTTACTCATAGTGTTTGCCATGCTTATGTCACTTCTTTGTTTCCGTGTTCATATAAGCGCCCCCAAATCAGTCCCTGCTTTCTTTACCACTGTGTCCTGAGCACCTAGAACAGGGCCTGCCACACACACACACACACACACACACACACACACAAAACAACACAACAAAACAAAACATAAGTGAATATTTTCTGAGTGAATTAATAAGTACATGAGTGAATTCCATGGAGGAGCTTAATGCAAGCTAGTATTGAAGCTTCCTAGTTCAGAAAAGGCAAATAGGTTTTACTCATTTACTACCTCTCGTCAACTCATGGAGATGCTTGGAAAACTGTATTGAGACAACTCGGAGACTCCAGTTTAGGTGATGAGAGCCCTGTAGTCCATTAGTAGTGTCCACCACGGGCACAGGAGGGATAGAATGGCCCATATGTCCTACAACAGCAACCTGGGTTATCTGGCAGGCTTTGCTGGAGAAACAGTACGGGTGCCTGGATGGCTTGATCAGTTAAATGTCTGGCTCTTGATTTTGGCTCAGGTCATAATCCTATGGTTCATGGGTTCGGGCCCCCATGTCACCCTGCTTGGGATTCCCTCTCCCTCTCTCTCTGGCCCTCCCCCACTCTTTATTCTCTTAAAAATAAAAAAAATAATAAAAATAAACCCAGCAGCCATAGCAAAAGCATTCAGAGTCAAGTGTTCATTTTGAAGAATGAACTTGAAAAACATGACTGTGTCACAAATAACAGAATAATGGCTTTGTTTCACATTTGCCTGACTGTGTTATTTTATCACTGGAAGGTTCACTGTTGAAGAGTTTAGATCAAATGTTCATTGAGATGAGCACAGTGTTCCTTACCCCATCAATTGCTCATTTTTTTTCAGAAAAATCTTAAATATTAATTTATTTTTAAGCAAAATTATTTGGTTGGCTCTACCAACTCTAGAAACTGATTCAAAATTGAAAATTGTCCAATACATGAGAAATTCTGGCTTTTTAAATATTCAATTAGATTTGGAACATTAGGTAGGACTCTTGGTTCAAAGTAACAGAAACAAGTCAACTTAGCTTAAGGAAAGGGGAATTCTGTGTGAGGCTTCCAGAACCTCAAATGGGGGCTTTACTTTTTCAGATGTCAGCTCCCCTACGGCTACAGGGAGCCAATTGCTCAGTAGCTCCTAGAACACTTAATACTCTGTTTTTCCTGCCTGAGAGCTTCATTCGCTCAGAGAAACTTCTCCACCAGCCATAGGTTGGCTCACACGAAGCTTTGACACACACAAGAGGTTCTGGATTTTTTTATACCCAGCTGCAACTTGAAATATCCTAATTAAGTTGACTAATTGGCCAGACTTGGGTCACAGATTTATTCCCTGGCCCAATCAACTGAGCCAGGTGGGTGGAACACCATGATGGGTTCAAGGGAGAGTAAGTATCCATTGGCAACCAAATGACCATACCTGGGAGACAGAGTTGTGGAAGAACATGGGAATTCCCCTTTGACACCAGAGTTGGGGAGAAGGGAGGAGGAACCTTTCTCAGGAGAGCTGTAGTGTGGGGAGGGGGCCTTCTCCAAAGGTGAGGTGCGTACAAGTGTGCCGGGCAGACTCAGCGCTGTGACTAGTTCTCCATGACTTGTGATTACACAGCTGCTTTCCAGATTTCCCCTCCCCCCACCTCAGCCCCTCCCAACCCGCACACCAAATGCTTCCTGGCTTTTTTCCCCACATAGTTACCAGTGAGCCTCTTGAAACTCAGTGACTTTGATGGAAATAATATCACCACTATTTTCTGGAATTACTGAGCTCCACGGTGGGCACAGACTGTACACGTGAATGGCACCTTCTTTCCAAAGTCACCTGAAGTGAAATGGGTGGAGATACTCTTCTCTTCATGAATTTTTCCACCTGCAGTTTACTCGCACAGCATTTTACTTCCCTTTTCACAGCTGTCGCTTGGCTCAGCCCTCTGCCACCTGGTGCTATTATTCCTTCTTTTCTATATATTTAACAATGCCATTGTCATTCAGGCCGTTCTCTTTCTGAAGGGCATCATGGGGCCCCCCCAGCAGCCCATCAGTGTGTCCACTTATTTGTAAATAGTCATGATTTCTACAGTGAGAAGGGCCTGTAGCATCCGGTCCAATCCTTTTATCCTTTGGAAGAAGAAATGAGGCCAAATGACCATATCTGACTTTCTCAAGGTCACCCAGTTTATTAGTGGCAAAGCATAGCTAAAGTTTTGCTGTTTTCTGGTTCCTAACCCAGTGATGCAGCCAGGAATTGGACAAAGCAACCAGCAAAAAATAGAAACAGGGGTAGTACAGAAAACCACTCAAGCAGTGTCTCAGGCTCTTTGACCACAATCCCCCACCATCATCCTGCTCGTCTTATTCTCTTTTAAAATAAATATGTCCCTTTACAGTCATGTGGACTGCAGGACCTCTCACCAAGATAGGACAGGCCTCCCTCTGCTTGCTCAGCAGATAGTTATCAAACCACTATCATGTTCAGTGTGAAATTCAAAAACAAAAAAACAGAAAACAAACCCCAACCAAACAAACAAACAAAAAAACCATTAATTATGGTCCCTACCATCTGAAAGTTTTCAATTGGTTTGGGGAGAAAGGCCAAAAATATATTTTTTTATTAAAAAAACTTTTTTAATGTTTATATTTTCTTGAAGAGGGAGAGAGAGAGAGTGTGAGTGGAAAAGGGGCAGAGAGAGAGGGAGACACAGAATCTGAAGCAGGCTCCAGGCTCTGCACTGTAGGCACAGAGCCCAACATGGGGCTCGAACTTAGGAACTGTGAGATGATGACCCAAGTCCAAGTCGGACGCTTTACTGGCTGAGCCACCCACGTGCCCTAGACCAAAAATATTTGATTGGATTTAGGATACAAAGACTGTCAGAGAGCAGGACATGATGTCATCAAAGAAAAGAGGCAAGGCTCCCAATACTGCCCTTACTCTTTGTATCTAACGATCATCTTATATAAAAAAAAAATGTATTAAAAACTTCCTCCAAGCTCCATAAAGATGCCCCCAAATCTCCAGTTTACTCTAGTGGGTGAGTAATTATTATAATTATTGTGAAAAAGGGATGGACATCAAGTGCCAAGAGTTCAGACGAGAAGAGTGTTTGGGGAGACTCCACTGACTGGGCTCTGATTACTCCACCATTTTGAGAAAGGAGGAGGCATCCATCATCAGCCCCTCATTTAACATACAAGAAACTGAGATCCTATAGCATGGGAGGGAACTAGAACCAGAACTCAGAATGCCTGTTTTGTCAACTTTCAAATCCCCAGGATGGAAGCAAGAGATGCCACCTTTTAAAAAAATCAAATAGTACTACAAGGCTTATAACAAATAATAGCTCCTTCCTTCACGTTTCGTCCTTTCCTGGGAGGCAATCACTTAAACTGTTAGCCTTTTCTTGTGCTTTTTACCATCTTGTTTCATTTATCATGCTTAAGTGGCTAGTTCTTGATTTTTCCTTCTATGGACATCTTACTATGGAATATGAGATTTTAGCTTCCTTATGCCTCTCCCTTCTAGTTATATAGCAATTTTTATCAAATCAATATTAATGTTTACATTAGTATTTATGTCAACTTTGTTCAAAGAAGAGCACATAGTACATTATGATTACTTTGTCTTTCCTGTATAAGTTTTTGTTTTTCATGGAATTAATAATTGCCTTTTCATTGTTGTTATTGTTGTTTAATTGTCTTTCTATGTAATTCATCTTTAATTCATCTTCTAATTTTCTGATAGAATTATAAAATTCTTCCAAATACATTCAAACACATAAGATGATATCCCAGTTTCTTTTCTTTCATCCCTTCTTCCTTCCTTCTTCCTCTCTCCCACCCTCTCTCTCTCCCACCCTCTCTCTCTCTCTCTCTCCCACCCTTTCTCTCTCTCTCTCTCTCTCTTTCTTTCTTTTTTTTATTTGGATGTCTCCAATATCCAGAATCTTGCATTTATTTGTCTGCCAGCTCTGATATGGACTATGTTTTCCTTAGGATTGATGTAGAACGATTATTCTAAAACTTCCCTTCATCCTCATCCAGGGAATTATCTCTCCTTCGTTCATGTATTAGGCCTACATTTTTCCAGGGATCTTAGTTTGTATCTTCTAGAGAATGGATGAATGGGAAGTGAATTTTTGAAACAGTGTATGCCTGAAAAATACCTTTATTCTATCCTCATGATTAGTTTATACTTTGGTTGAATATAGAAGTCACAGTTATAAATCATTTTTCCTTTCTAAGGTCTTTTGAAGGCCCCGATGTCTTTGTCCCTTACTGTCCAGTACTGCTATTCAGAAGTCTGGTGCCATTCTGATTCTTTTACTCTTCTGAGTATGACCTGTTTCTTTCTCTCTGGAAGTTTTTGGTATCTTTTCTTTATCCCTGAAGTTCTGAGATTTCACAGTGACGTGTCTTGGTGTAGGTCTGTTTTCATTCACTGTGTTGAGTACCCATTGGCTCTTTTAATTTGGAAATTAATGTAGTTCAGTTCTGGGATTCTATCATGAATTCATTTCTCTGTTTTTTTCTTTTTGTAACTCTTAATAAGCAGATATTGAGCCTCCTAGATTTGTATCTGTTTTCATCTTTCCTACTTCCTAATTTGTCTTTCTGTTTTACTTTTCCTCAGTAGATTTCCTCAACTTTATCTTTCAACTCTCCTATTGAATTTTTTTCTGTCATATTTGTAACCTCCATGAGTGTTTCTTATTCTCTGAATGCCCTCTCTCTCTTTAAAAACCATCCTAGTATTTTAAAATAAGTATCATTATTTTAAGAATGAACACAGTATCTCTTTTTACTTCAATATGGAAGTATTTTTCTCTCTCCCTGTATTGCCTCTGTTTCTTCCAAGTTTCCCTCCATTTTCCCTCATGTGTTTATTTTGGTCTATCTTTGATGTTGGAGGACTCCCTCAAATATATGATGGTCCTTGATGATCGGTTCACAGTTATAAGTGAAAAAAATCTGTTTGAAAGCATTGAGCATGTGTAGGAGGGTTGAAGACAGGGGGGTTGCACCAAAACCATTGCACTGGTAGACAACTGATTCTGTAGAGTTTTTCTCTTGAGCTGGACAGTTTCCCAATGAGATGATTCCTCCACATTTCTGCCTAGGGGTGGGGGGTGGGAATTGAGGAGGTGGAAGCCTTTTTCAGCATCATTCCAGCTAAGTTGGGTAAGGGAGATGGGGCCTGAGTGGTGGCATTACTGTTCAGTACAAGCTTTCAATGAACCCACCTCCATTAGTAAATTGTCTTATTTCTGTCCTCGGTGGATCCTAGCTCCTAAGCCTTGAGTCTATCTTGTTCAACCTCTCAGTCTTCTTCTTCCTCATACAAGCTTTCAACCAACCTTCCTGTTGTAAGCCCCACCCAAACCTACCTGGCCACCCCCTTCAGAGGTTACTGGTCCTCCAATTTCCCTCAGCTTCTCTAGGGCCTGGACATATCAAAGAGCTGGTTTCTTGTTGTCTTCCAACTCTTGCAGGTCTAGGTTTTCCTGTATGGTAGCTGAGTTTCCACTTATTATGGCTTTTGTGCTTCTGTAAATTGTAAAATTTATAGTCGGTTGTGGATGCTTTCATGTTCTCTTTGTCCTTGAGGGTTTATATGCTCCTTTCCTCCATTGATTGTCATTTTAGTGAAAGTTTAGTGAAATGATGTGTTCAGTTGACCATGCTTAACTGTGATTTTCATGTGCCTCCTTTTATTTATTATTATTATTTTTAATGTTTATTTATTTTTGAGAGACAGAGACAGAGTGTGAGCTGGGGAGGGGCAGAGAGAGAGGGAGACACAGAATCCGAAGCAAGATCCAGGCTCTGAACTGTCAGCACAGACCCCGATGTGGGGTTTGAACTCAGGAAGTGTGAGATCATGGCCTGAGCCGAAGTCAGATGCTTAACCGACTCAGCCACCCAGCTGCCCCTTATGTGCCTACATTTAAATCCACTCTTCTAGCTTTCTTTCTTTTCTTCCTGTTCCATTTTCTCTCCCTCCTTCTTTTCCCCTCTCTTCCTCCCTCCCTCCCTTTCTTTCCCTTCCTTCCCTTTTACTTTCCTCTCTCCCTCTCTCCCTTTCTCTCTCTCCTTCCTTCATTCCTATCTTTATTCCTCTCTGTATTTCTTTTAGAATGCTGGCCTTCCCTCCTTGAAGGGTGTTGGGGAATCTCATGTTTTCTGCTCTTTGAAATACTTTGACTATAAATATCACCCTGGTCTCTGGCTTTAATTTGAACACATCACATTTCTGCAACGGACTTAGAAATAACAACATCCCACAGACTTTGTGCTTCCTAATCTCTTCCTTTCTGGGTGCTTGCTGAGAAAACTCCCTCTGGTATTTCGAGGAAGTGGAGAATGATCATTTCATCCATTTCAAGTCTGGCAACTTTTATTCACAGCTTGAGTTCTAGAACCTTGTCCAGGGAACACAGGAGAGGGCAAAGAGCATACTCTTGACCAGCAAGGAAAATGGAACCAGGATAAGGGTGGAAACAGATATTAACTATTTGATTAAGCACATTAAAAAGTATGTTTTGGGTGTCTACTTTATTACAGGCACTGTCGTAGATAGAGGGGATATACCAGTGAGTAAGACATTCAGAGTTTAGTGGTGAGATAGACAGGTGAGCACACAGAACATAATGTGATAAGTGTACTTCCTGCTCAGCAAACGTTAGTTTTGTATCTGTTCTATGTCAGGTACTCTATAAGCACTTTCATTTTATTAATTCCTCCCCATATCATTGTGTGTTAGGCATTATTATACCTATTTTACTATAAGGAAACTGCTAAAATAGAGGAATATACAAATATTCTGAAAACAGACGTGAGACCGCTCTTTGGTGCCTCTCTGGCCAGGCATCCAGGGGTATGCTCTCCCTGGGCTCTGCAGCCCACTGTCCCCAGAACTGAAGACAGAGGCTCTGGTAAGCACAGAACATCTGCCTTGGGCATCTTCAGCCTTGGGCATCACTCCTTCATCTCCTCCCTTCCTACTCCAGATCTAAGGAGAGTGTCTTCTCTAGGACCTGAGGAAGAAAACAAGGTCCACAGGTCAGCAGCAGTGTTTCTGAGTTCTGTCTTCAGTGTGGAAAAAACAAGGAGAAAATAAGTCATGAAAGCCTTGAACTAAAACTGTCCCAAACCACAGGAAATTCTTAGATGTGCAGTCTTTTTGTTTTTCTCATTTTTCCCCCTTTTCTTTTTTTGTCAATAACAAAAATGTACCAGAGTATTGAGACACTAGCTAAGGAATGGCCATGGTGACAGCCCGTGGGGAAGGGGGAGGAGGAGGGGAGGTTAGGTCTACACACACACAAACACACACACACACACACACACACCCTCTGAACTTAATCAGTTTTTAATACTTCGTCTTTGAAACAGGAACTTGCCTTGGGTCTCCTGAAACCGAAAAACACAGCTCTTGCCTTCCTCCTGGAAGTCACCTTGTCCTTTGGAGCCTTCGCCTGCAGGAGGTGGCTTCCTCCGGCTGGTGAGAAGCTGGCTCCTTTGTGCAGAGAGTTCTTGTTCTTCCAAAACCAGGGGCGGGGTAAGTGGAGGCTGCAGACCACTAGGGCCCCCCTGGGGGCTCCTCTCAGTTTGGTTACCTAAGGATTAGATAAAGGAGGTTCTTTGTGGGGTGGGGGACACCCGGACTCCTATGTATTAAGAAAAGGAAGTGGGGGTGGGGTGCAGACAGATTTTGCCAAAATACAGATGGAGTCGACTAGATCCAGAACAATTCCCAAAGGAGGTCCTCCCACACCCACAGGAAGGCCAAAAGAAAAAAAAAAAAGCTTGAAATTCAAATTATTTTTGGTGCTTGGGAGATGAGAGGGGAGTGAGAGAAGGCAATGGTAGTAAATAGGAACAGAATGGGGCAGAAAAAACGGGAAGTTCTTGTTGGTATCTTTCCTAAGAAACAGCTCAGGAGAGCACCAAATATTAGAGGAAATGTAGCTGGGCTTGAGTAATATTTTTAATTATTTTTTAAAATTATTTTTAGTCCATAAAGGAGAATAGGCACAAATTTGATACATGTGGTTTCTGCCCTGAAAGAAACGGCTGCTCCCGCCTCTCCTTTTTTTAGCCTCTGTTTTTGAGATGACAGGACAGAGATGTTTTGCTCACACTGTACCCACACGCGCTCTGCTTCTCTCAAATGCGTTTCACTGCCCCGATTTCCTCCAAAAGCTTCCCTTCTCTCATGAATATTGTCGTGCTCTTGTTGTTTCTTCCTACCTTCTTGCTTTGGGTTAGAAGCGTGGAAACAATGTTGGGGGAGAAAGATGGACACCTTGATGAGAAGTGAGAAAACAGAAATTACATTTAAGAATTAGGTAAAGGGAGAAATAAAAGACCCTACTCCCTGGTTGAGGACTTGAGTCTTGCCTAGTCTTGGGTTTTGCCATTTCTTAAAGAGAATTGGTTTGGATGAGACAGGGTTGCCAGAGAGGTTGTACAGGACACCCAGTGAAATTTGAATTTCAGATAGCCAGCAGATAAATACCCCCAAAAGCTGACTTTACAGTTCTATGTATTTGAAGAAGTTCTTAAACCACCTTACTCCAGTGGTGTTTAAATGGTGGGTGCCCCCAGGTAGAAGGTTCTAAAGGAATCAGTTTCCGGATCCCCCTGAGGTGAAGTGAAGGTGGAGTGTCACACTGGGTCTTCTTTGCTCCCAGCCCCCCGGAACACTAGCCCTTCCTCACTTCTAAAAAAGGAAAGAAAGGCATTTGTCCTAGATTGTAAAAACCTCCAGGGCCCAGACAAGGAACAATTAGAAATATTTGTGTTTGTGTTGAGAAAGCAAAAGCCTTTATGACTGAGATACCAATCATTTCACAAATTAGGTGGTTTCCAATTTATTGTTTTCCATAAAACTTGGAGAAAAACCTAATAGAGTTGACCACTGATAGATCACTAGAATAATTTTTTAAAATCTATCTTTAATTTTTAGAGCACGTTTTGGGTTCACAGCAAAATTAAGCAGAAAGTACAGAAAGTTCCCACATACCCCTTGCCCCACACAGGCACAACCTCCCCCCATAGGATAATTATTGAAGGAAGGTCTCTAAGTGATATCTGACCTATAATGTGAAGGAGTCCAAAGAACTGAATGACATTGACAGATTCGTCCATGCTGGAAAACAAATCTCGAGTTCTCTGGCAAAGGTGAACTGGCCATGATTCTCCATACAGGGTTTGTATTCATGAACAAGTGAGTCATTCCAGGTGTATCTCTGAAGCCATAAGGCTAGAAATATGTCCCTGTTTTCCTTCCTTCTTGTCAGCCCTGGACATTGTCATAACAAAGCTCCTTGTGGCCCCATTTCCTTATTAAAGTGAACAAGGTTTCTCGATGTTTACATTCATAAAAATGAGATATAGGATAATATTGATGCTAAACCTGTTCATTCTTGCAGTAAGTAATACTAATTGATGGATATTTCAACTAATTACATATATATGTAAATATATACAAATGCATATATGTAAAATTCCATCCTCATCCATTAGGAGAGATAATTCTCACTAGGAGAATAATTTTCAAGGGGTGTCTGGGTGGCTCAGTTGGTAGAGAATAATTTTCAATATTTTACTATTTTATGTTTAATGAACAATAAAGTACATATTAATCGTGTTACTAATAGTTATAACAATGGCTTAGTCTCAGGAAATGTTTTAATACCTTATGGTCACAGGATATTTTTTGAAGTTGTAAAATAAATTTACACATGCATATTTGTTTCAAAAAAGATGATAGGGTAATCAGTAAAAGATGTCCAAAGGATAGATGTTCAAGTAATAAAAGATGTCATAAGAATATATGACATTTGGATGCAAATCTTTAAGGGAAGTGGAATAAAGATATAGCTTGTGGAGGAAAGGGAATGATTTAACATTTCTGTTAAAGAACTTCGTGTTCATTTTGAAAAAAGAATGATGGTGTCAAATTACTATAGCACTTAGATTCTATTGAGTGCATTAAAAAGGGTGATATGACAGTTTTATTTTAAAACATTCGATGAAAACAATCTACGGACTACATCCTCTGCCAGCACTCAAACCTACCATGAAAAGCTATAGATAACAGCTTAAAATGTGTGAAGGGATACGTAGTTTTCAGCATTTTTTTAGGGGGTGTAAGGGAAGAAAAGTTCGAGGACGTCTGCTTTATATCATTCTGTTACTAACACTTCCGCTCAAAATATAGTAGTTACATTTCCAGATCCTGTTTTACAACTTGGAACAACAAAAATCATAGGCACCATTCTACCTGCCATTTCAGGGGCGCCCTTGTCCAAAGTTCTGTGTACCTGACCATGCTGCTCATCTAACTCTGAACGGAACGGTAGTCACAGGGTCATGCACAAGGGCTTAAACTGGAGAAACCAGAAATAAATCAGCCCCTCGACCTCACGGCTGAACTATTTCAAGAATACGCAGTTACATTTCAGTGGCCATGATTTGACTCATGGCGTACTCAGTAACATATAATTACAAGCCGCCTTCCACAGACTTCTGCACTGCTTGCTTCTCACCTTCTGAATATAGGGGAGCCACAGCAGCATTTTCTGGTGACTAATTGAAATGATCTAACCACTCCTTCTGTGCGCCCTGTCATAGGAGAGTGACTTTCTCGAACACGAGCTGAGGTCCTGGAGTTTCTCCAAGTACCAAAACCTTGCTTTTTAAAAGGAAGACAGAAAACTGAATGGGAGCAGCCATGTGCCCCGATGGCAGAGGAAATGCACATGTGGGAAGCTATGTGACAGGAACGGTAGCAGTTGAGGTAGGAGGGCAATGGAGCCCCGCTTTTCATAACAGAGCTAAAAACTAAATGTTACTTCACCACAAATGAAGTACTGCCAGCCACAATATGTGAAAGTGTGCTTAACCAGTGTGTGGGCTCCATGAGTAGCGGTGCCTCTGTTAATCTAGGGTCAAGAGGGATACGTTGCATCCCAAGTGATTTTTAAAAATAGATAATATCTATTTAAGCACAAAACTCTCCTTTTTTTTAGCTTATAATTTTTCTCTTTAATTAAACGTTTTATTTTGAGATAATTGTAGATTCACATACAGTTGTAAGAAACAGTTAAGAGAGATCCTATGTCCCCTTTATCCCGTTTCCCCCAGTGGTGGTATCTTGTAAACCATGGTGCAGTACGAAACAACAAGAATATTGACACTGAGACAGCCAAGAGAAAGAACATTTCCATCAGCACAAGGGGCCCCTTGTTGCCCTTTTATAGCCCTACCCCCTTCCCTCCTCCTCCACACCTTTCTTGACCTTGCAATCGCTTGTCTGTTTCCCATTCCTATCATGTCATTTTTAAAATGTTATATAAATGGAATCAATATACAGTATGTAACCTTTGGGGGACTGGCTTTTCTTCACTCAGCAGACTTTTCTGAATATTCACCCTTTTTGTTGTGTAGGTCAGTAGTTCCCTTTTATTGCTGAATAGTATTCCATTGTAGGGATCTACCACAGTTTACCTCTTTGCCAGTTGAAGGACAGCCAGGTTGCTTTCAGGTTTGGGCTGTTATTAATAAAGTGGCTATAATTATCCATGTACAGGTTTTTTGTATAAACAGGTCTTCACTTCTCTAGGGCAAACGCCCAGGAGGGCAATTACTAGGTCATATGATAGTTGCATGTTCACTATTTTAAGAAACCGCCAGACTGTCTTCCAGAGGATCTGTACCATTTTACTTTCCTACCAGCAATGTATCGTGAGCCGGTCTCTCTTCGTCCTCGCCAGCATGTGACATTGCCACTATTTTTTATTTTAGCCATTCGGGTAGGTGTGTAGTGTTATCCCATTGTGGTTCAGTTTTTTTGTATCTTTTGAAATTGTTTCCATTTTACTGAGATATGACTGAGATATGATTGACATATAACATGGTATTAAAGTATACAATATAATCATTTGATATATATCAAAATGGTCACCACAATAAATTTAGTTAACATCCATCACCTCATATAGCTACAAATTTTTCTGTGATGAGAACTTTTAAGATCTATTCTGGAAAGTTTCAAATATACAATACAGTGTTGTTAGCTCTAGTCACCACGCTATACATTATATTCCCAGAACTTATTTATCTTAAAACTGGAAGTTTGTATACCTTTTGACCATCTTCACCTATTTCCTACCATCCCAACTACTCTGCCTCTGGCAACCACCAAATGCATACGTGTGTGTGTGTGTGTGTGTGTGTGTGTGTATGTAGTACAATATATATGTGTACCTATATATATATATATCACATTTTTTTCATCTATTTATCCACCATTGGACACTCAAGTTATTTCCACGTCTTGGCTACTGTGAACAATGTTACAATGAACATGGGATAGCTCACGCAGATAGCTCTCTGAGGTAGTGATTTTGCTTCCTTGGAATATATACTCAGAAATGGAATTACTGGATCATATGGTATTTCTATTTTTAATTTTTTGAGGAACCTCCACACTGTTTTACATAGTGGCTGCCCTAATTTACATTTCCACTAAGAGTGCACCAAGTTTCCCTTTTCTCCACATCCTTGCCAACAATTGTTATCTTTTGTCTTTTTGATAATAACCATTCTGACAAATGTGAGGTGGTATCTCATTGTGGTTTTGATTTGCATTTCCCTGCTGATGAATGATGTTGAACATCTTTTCATATACCTCTTGGTTTTTTGTAGGTCGATTTTATAACATTGTCTAATTTTTTAAAATATTCATTTAGTTTTGGGAGAGCACAGGTGGGGAAGGGGCAGAGAAAGGGGGACAGAGGATCCGAAGCAGGCTCTGCACTGACAGGCTGACAGCAGAGAGACCAGTGTGGGGCTCGACCTCACGAACTGCGAAATCATGACTTGAGCTGAAGTCAGACGCTCAACCGAGCCACCCAGGTGCCCCAAAAATATCTAATTTTTAATCAGACTTTTGGTTTTGCTATTGAGTTGTGTGAGTTCTTTTTATATTTTGGATGTTAACTCCTTATCAAATACATGATTAGTTGTGGCGCCTGGGTGGCTTAATTGGGTAAGAGTCTTCTGATTCTTGATTTTGGGTCAGGTTCATGGTATTGAACCCTGAATCGGGCTCTGGCCTGTGTAGACTGCTTGGGATTCTCACTCTCCCTTTTTCTCCTTCTGCCCCTCCCCTGCTCATGCTCGCTCATGCCCACGTTCTTTCTCTCTCTCTCTCAAAATAAATAAACATTTAAAAAAATACATGATTAGAAAATATGTTCTCACATTCAGTAGGTTGGCTTTTCATTTTGTTGATTGTTTTGCTGTGCAGAAAGTTTTTAGTTTGATGTAGTCCCACTTTTTTTTTTCTTTTGGTGTCAAATCTAAAAACATCATTGCAAGAGTGTTGCCAAAGAGCTTACCTATTATGTTTTCTTCTGGGAGTTTTATGGTTTAAAGTCTTCAATATTTTTAATTTTTGCAATTTTATTTTCACCAACCTTTTATTTGTAAAGTCTTTTGTATGGGCATTAAATATTTTTTAAAACTTTTGTATTATTAAGCAAAAGATACATAATGCACCTGATACAACGTTTTAAAAAAGTAAAAGAGCATGAGTGAATCCTGCTTTCTCTTAAGCACCTCCCTCAGAGGTGGTCTGCTCCCCACAGGCCACCATTCCTATCAGCAAAACTACATGGAACTTTCCACCTAAAATAAAGGCACCGATCACAGTTCAATCACCTTTTCCTACCCCAAGGTCTTCACCAGGAATGACAAAGATTGTCTTGAACACATATAACTTCTGGGAATTCTTTTTTTTTTTATTTTTTTCTATTCATTTTTGAGAGAGAGAGAGAGAGAGAGAGAGAGAGCGCTAGCGCACAAACGGGGGAGGGGCAGAGAGAGAGGGAGACACAGAAATGGAAGCAGGCTCCAGGCTCCGACCTGCCACGCGGGACTCAAACCCACGAACTGTGAAATCATGGCCTGAGCTGAAGTCAGATGCTTAACTGACTGAGCCACCCAGGCACCCCAAACTTCTGGAAATTCTTAACTTTTCTTTCCGGTCCTTTGTTGTCAGCTAAACCATTTACAGACATAGGAATGAACCAAATAAAATAATTTCCTCTCCATCCTGCCCCTCCTCCATCTCTAATATCGTCTCCATTCTTCTGCTGTTTCTAATCTTCTGAGGACTGTGAAACCACATAACTGGACCTTTAGTAAGCAAGGCTAAGAAAGGCTCTCCTTAATGCAGGGACTTTGGCTACAAAGACACCCTTTCCCTCTTGTTTTCTGTGTTTGGAATTCCATTCTGGAGATTCAAGTTGCTAGAAGGGTGACCTCCAGATCAGTGCCACATTCCCTATGTGTCTTTTCAGCAAGACTGTGACATCTTCTGACATCAGATGCTGGAGGGTGCATTTGGCTATTTATCCAATTAGAACATTCACAGCATCATTAAGTATTAGGTGTAAGGATAAACTTAGCTTGTTATTGTTTAATTACTAAATAAAGAAGTTAGGCTGGATGGGGGCTTAATTCTCCAGCTTAGTGTTATACTTAGCTTTAATATAGTTTGATAGACATGTGGAGCCATCATAGAAACTATGATAAAGTCTGAAAGAATATCCCTGAGCAAATTACCTATTTCCAGTGAATCATGAGTTTCACTAGATCTCAGGGTTCAGATTGGTACATCAGGTTCTGTATATCTTTTCCAGTGGCAGGAATTTTAATGTGAATGGAACAAAAGTGGCTAAAATTTTTTGAAAAATGTATCCACAGACTGACAAGTATTTTTAATTTGAAGATAAAGTTAGTTCTATGGTTTTTACTTTTAATTTACTTTTTGTTTTTCTTAAGTTTATTCATTTATTTTGAGAGAGAGAGAGAAAGAGAGAGTGCGAGGAGGGGAGAGGCAGACAAAGAAGGAGAGAGAGACTCCCAAGCAGGCTCTGCACTATCAGTGTGGAGCTGGCTTCGGGGCTCCATCTCACCAACAGTGAGATCACGATCTGATCTGAAATCTAGAGGAAATCTAGAGTCAGATGCTCAACCAACTAAGCCACCCAGGCACCTCAGTTATATGGTTTTCAAATCACGAAGCAGCTATGAGATCTCTGAAGTACTTTTATTTCTTTATTTTTTAAAAAAAATGTTTATTTATTTATTTTGAGAGAGAGAGAGAGAGAGAGAGAGAGAGACAGAGAGACAGAGAGAGGAAGTAGGCTCTGTGCTGTTAGCGCAGAGCCTGATGCGGGGCTTGAACTCAGGAACCATGAGATCATGACCTGAGCCAAAATCAAGAGATGGACACTTAACCAAGTGAGTCACCCAGGTGCCCCTCTAAGGTACTTTTAAATTAAAATCTATTTATTTACTTTTAAAACTAATAATTTTTTTCTAATAACAAAATACTATGGGTTCATTAGAGAATACTTGGAAAATTCACAAATACAAAAAATTTTTAAAAGTCACCTGTACACCTAACTCAGATAATTACTTTTAACACTTATAGTATATCCTCACAAAACTGATTTTTTTTTTTTTTTTATTAAACACACGCACACATTAGTTATCTCTGGAGAGGAGAGCAGTGTTTGGGGGACATGAGCGGAAGAAATATTTGTTCACTCTTATTCTTTTGCACCTTCTGAACTTTGTACTGTGTATGTATTTCCTATTAAAATAAAGGAAGGACCAGGACGCCAGGGTGGCTCAGTTGGTTAAGCATCCGACTTCGGCTCAGGTCATGATCTCACGGTTTGTGGGTTCAAGCCCCGCATTGGGTACTGTGCTGACAGCTAGCTCAGAGCCTGGAGCCTGTCTTTGGATTCTGTGTCTCCCCCTCTCTCTGACCCTCCCCTGCTCATGCTGTCTCTCTCTCTCTCTCTCTCTCTCAAAAATAAATAAAACATTTTAAAAAAAATAAAGGAAGGACATAAATCCATATTCAAATGGATTTTGGTTGTGTTGTAATAGTTCAGCTTATGAGCTTGTGTTAAGAACCACTGATATAAAAGTCCACCCACTTCACTACCATAGGCATCTCTTGGAATAAACTGGACAGAGTTTATTCCAGTTAACGACTTTGACTATATTCACCCATAAGAATTTGCTGATAGCAGCCCCTCTGTAGGCTTATTGTCAAGGAAATTAATTGTGTAACTAGTCTAAGCAAATATAAAGTTAACTGTAGTGCTAAAATGTGGTCATGGATACAAAGCTAACATGTCTATTCATTCTCTCTCTGATTCTGTGGGCCCAGTTCTTCCCATATAATCACAGGGCATCGCTGGGGATGCAGGAATCCTAGCAGGGCACTGCACTTATTCAAACTGACGGGAAAACAATGCCATCAGCATGAATCAATAGGAATGGTGCATTTGGCCAGCGGACTGTTATTTCTGGGGAGAGGATGTACACTCAGTTTTGAGGTTTATTCGTGTCAGGTTTAGCTATATAGCAATATTTTCCATACTTTGTTACTAGGAAATAACCCTTTTGATATATGCATTGCATGTATATATGTATGTGTACATATGTAAATCAAAAAATACTACAGACTAGGTGGCTTAAACAACAGAAATGTTATTTTCTCCCAGTTCTGGAGGCTGAAGTCTGAGATCAGTTGGCCAGCATGGTTGGGTTCTGGGGAGAGCTCTCCTCCTGGCTTGCAGATGGTCGTTTTCATGCTGTGTGTTCACATGGCCTTTCTTTGGTGCACAGAGAGAGAGAGAGAGAGAGAGAGAGAGATCTCTTCTCTTCTTATAAAGTGACCAATCCTATCAGATTCGGGCCTCGCCCTTATGACCTCATTTAACCTTAATTACTTCCTAGAAGCCCTGTCTCCAAATGAAGTCACATTGTCAGGTCTTCAACATATGATTTTTTTGGTGGGGGGCACATAACCCAGGATTTATATATTTATATTTTACAAGTTTAATTTTATATACAAACTGTCAAGTGTCTCACCAAAGTTTTATCTTTTTTGAATTTACTTTATTACTCCCCTTCACCGCTGTTTCCCTTAACCTATAAACAGAAATTGCCAAAGCTTCTTCCATTCCCCATTTTTCCTATTCTCCAGGTTCTGAGAGTTTGAGCTAAGAAATAACCCTGGGTGCTGGGCAGGGCCATTTTATCTCTCTCCTTAAAACCTAAATTCTTCCATCTGTAAAATGAGATTAATAATCTCTAATCCTGTGAAAGGGAAAAGAAGGAATAGTTAATAATTCACCATGTAATGTTAGCACTTTGTAATAAAAGCTTCAAAATGAAATGCAAAGATCTTAATCCAAAGGTACCATACTGATTTTTTAAGTTTAACAGACAAACTCAGGGCTTGCCATGTGCCTTAGAAACATTAACTCACTCAGTCTTAACAACAATGGTATGAGATAGGTTATCTATTATGACCACCTTCCCCATTTTATGGAAACACAGAGAAGTAAAATAACTGGCCCATGTCTTTGCAGCTAGTTAGTGACAGTCAGTAGGCAAATCCTGGCGCTAGAGTCCAGTTACTATGCAGTCACTATGAAATTGCTGCTTATTCACTGCTAATTGTGCCACTTCCTGATTCAAAAAACCTTCAGGGGATCTTGAAGCCTAAAATAATAAATACAACTCACTAGTTTAGCAATAAGGACCCTCCAGATACCTTTCTTTCCCATTTTGTTCCCCATGAAAATCCTTCATCTCCCTACTGTGCTCCAGCTGAACTAGACTGCCCATATTTCCCTGAATGGATCCCATGCATTCTTGCCTCTGTGCCTTGCCTTTGATGCATTCTTTATCTAGGGTCCGCCTGCTCTCACCCCCTCTCTGCCTTCTACATCTTGCTTTTCCTTCAAGGTCCTTCCATAATGCCATCTCCTTTACACATTTTCTCCTGCACCCCTCAACCCTAGCTGGTCGTGATTTTTCCCACAGAATTTTCTCTCTCCTCATCAATCTGTGCCTATGAGTTTCTGGCTTTTATAATAGTTACTTCTGTATATGTTATATTCCCTCCTTATTTCTGTATATTTCTGTATATTTCCTCCCAACCTCAAGGATGGGTTCAGCTACAATATGCTTTCTCATAGAGCTTAAAAAATTTTTTTGTTAAAAACTTAAATCATTATTTGGTTGTTTTTTTTACAACCAAATGTATGCCTGCTTATTGCAAAAAATTAACCATTACAGAAATATATCTCTTAGAAAGTGAAATACAGTATTATAATCCACCTTCCCCCACCCTAAGAGAACTGCGGTTACAGTTTGGAATATAGTCTACACTTTCTTCATAAAATAAACACGTGTAATTTTTATTTACAGAAATAGGACTATACCATACAAACAGCTCTGTATCTTTTTTCCACTTAAAATATTTAGTATTTTTCATTTTTATATAAAGAGGTACATCTCATTCTTTTTTAAAAAATTTTTTAACGTTTTATTATTGAGAGACAGAGAGAGACAGAACATGAGCATGGGAGGGGCAGAGAGAGAGGGAGTCACAGAATCTGAAGGAGGCTCCAGGCTCTGAGCTGTCAGCACAGAGCCCAACACAGGGTTCAAACTCACAAACCATGAGATCATGACCTGAGCCAAAGTTGGACGCTCAACTGACTGAGCCACCCAGGCACCCCACATCTCATTCTTTTTTAACAGTTGCATAGCATAGGATCGTATGGATGTACCAGTATTCACCTGTTCAATCTGTGTTGATGAACATGAGGGTGATTTCTAATTTTCAACATTATGAACAATACTGCAGTGAGTATGTATGTATATATTTCATATTTATACATGACATATGTACACATACACTAATATACTCCATATAAACTGTGTATGTCTCCAGGTGACTTTCTGTAGCACATATCCTTGGATATGAAATTACTAGGTGAAATGGAATGGAGGTTCTAAATGATGACAGTTATCGACAATGTGGATGGGAAAGAGTCTGGTGTTATGTCTTTCTGTACGCTTTACAAACTCAGTGGTTAAGAGGGCAGTCTCTGGCTTTAGGCTGCACAGGTTTGTATCTAGGTTGGGTCTCTATGCCTTAGTCATCTTATCTATGAGAACATAATAGGACCTTGCTCCCAGTTAAGACTTAAGTGAGATAATCCAGGTAAAACAATTAGCATTTAGCAAGTACTTGGATAATAAGTAAATGCAATATACATGGTGGGAGGAAAAATGGTAATAGGTTCAGATAATTGTTTGTTGAATGAATAGGACTGAATAGAACAACAGTTAGTTTGAGTAATCTTTCCAGAACTGGATGATACTTCTCTATGGAAATGAATAGTAACTATTTATGAAATGACCAGCCAGCATTAGAGGTGTTATGGCCTTGGAGAAATCTATCTCTGTGCAAAATTAACTGGCCTGAACCAGAATCAACTAATGACCTTGGCTTTTCGAGTCTCACACTTTCCACAATGGAACTAATGGGCCCTGACTGCAGTCTGGTACCTTATATAATGTATATCTTTAAGGACAGAGAACAGTGCATTTGCCCAGAGGGTGTGCTGGCTCACCACCGAAGGTTATTAGGTCATCTAGGTACCTAGCCATTAATAATGAAAATAAATAGAAAATGCATAAATAAATGGCTAGACTATAAGGGTACTATTTACAGATTCTTGGGTTCTGGGCCAGAAGTCTCCATCTTCAATGGAAAGGTTCCTATACCAATAATAGAAGATTCTGGGGGTAATCAACCCTGGGTTCTAGAAGCAACTCTGCCACTAATTAGCTGTAAAACCTTGAGCAAATTGTTGAACCTTGTCTTACAGACACAGTGGGGGGACTGAAACAGCTGATGTGAAAAGTCCTTTTTTGACATTCCTTTCCCCATAGGCGGTTACATTTTAGACATCAGGACTATTTATTGCACTGAAAAAAAAGAATAAAATCAGATAATGGAAGTATTTTTTAAATGTCCAGGTCAAGAGATGGCAAAGGGGCTACAGCAGGGCACAGATTCAACTGACACCTGCTCTGTGGTGCTCAATACAGGAGGAGGTGGAGGGAGTCCACTGAGAAAGCACCCAGAATCCTAGGAATAAGGGAGTGGAATCAGGGCAGAAATTGTAGCCTAACAGGGGCTAGGTCCTGGCCAGATGCAAATGTGGTGGTAAATGGGGCTCCCAGTGAAATATGAGCATCACCCAAAATACACCGATGACCCTCGTTCTAGCCCAATGTATTCTTGCTCCCGTCCAGGAAAATTGTACCCATCTTCTCAGGCTCATTTCAAAGTCCATCTCTTTTTTGATACAAGTCCCCTTCTTACCTCTCCCCCCAGGTGTATTGTTCTTCTGAAGACGCTGTACTTATTTTCTGTGCCATTTTTCAAAGCACTTCCAGAAGGGATACAAGGCTGCCTCAGCCTTCCAGTGACACTTGTATCCTCCTAATGAGACCCAAGGCCTTTGGCTCCCTTTGCTTCCCAGGCATCCAATACAGTAGTGCACAGAAAATATTTGTGGCTCTGTGATTGAGTGACTCAGGCAGGCCCCATGGGGAGTAGAGTTTTATGGGTTTTAATATGAACCATACCATGGAATCTGAGACTTTTACCTCATTGCTCATACTGGAAACTGTCAGTTCCAGTCAGATTTGCTCGGAGCTGGGTGGGATTTTATTCCTTTTCACGATGAAAACCATAATCTAATTTTTAAATAAAAAAAACATTTACATAGCATCTACTTCATGTACCACAGTAATCTAAACAGTACAAAAGTTAACTCTGTTTACTTTTCATAACAACCCAGATAGGAACTGAGGCACAGAAATGTCATTTGCCCAGAGATCAAAGCCAATAAGTGGCAGGCAGAGCTGGGATTCAAACCCAGTCCATCTGGTTCCAGAGAACATGCTCCTTAACACGCTATGCTGCCTGAAACTTAGGAGTAGCAAAAACTTTCTCGCACAGAAAAAAATTGACGTTGATGTATTTATTTCAAAGGAAATGTTTTCTTTTTCTCGTGTCCCCCTTTCCTTCCTCATTCGAAGCAAAATGCTCTAAAGCAAAAAGGCTTTTTTTTTTTTTTCACACCTGAGAGAGCGGGTGGCTCATTTTTGCTTTGGCAATCAAAATGGAAGAGGAAACTTGTGTGGTTTCATCACTGGTGCTTTCGGGGTGTGTGCTGCTACCTCCCTCCGGCTCCAGGTCCCCTCTCCCAGGCTTTGTTGCCTCAGCTCCTGGAGACCTTTTAGCATGCCTTTCCCCCCAAACAGGGGGATGTGGACCAGCCTTTCCGTCCCTCCCGCACAGCCAGTTCTGTGCCCGAGCGAGGCTCTTCCGTTGTCCGCTTCCCTCAAAGCCTCAACACGCCTGCATCAGAATCCCCAGAAGCAGCATCTCTCCGTCCTCCATCCCCAGGGTGAATCCACTAGGTGTCCGTGTTTTCGACGTTTTGCGCCTCACTCTCTGTATATGTAAATGATCTCCTCACGTGGGAGGCCTGCGTCAGAACCTGACAGACCTGCCATCGATTAACTGCGGGACCCAGGGCAGATTACTTAACGTCTCTGAGTCTCGGTTTCCTCATCGTGAACAGGATTGCTATCCATAGGGTTGCCGTGTGAATCAAATGAGATAAATGCAGGGGCTGCACCAGCACACAGTAATTTTCTTAGGTTCCCCTTGGCATTATTTATTTAATGCATGCTTGTCTGTTTCCCTTTTTTTTTTTTTTTTTCCTCAGAGCACCCTCCCGCTCTGAGGGCAGGAAAGGCGTCTTTGCGTCGTCACACTCAGAGAAAGTCCCCATACCCCTCGTTAAAACGTCCGGTGCCAGTGGGCTCTTCTGGCACATTCATGACAACTCAGGAGAATCGCTGCTTCTCCTGACCCCAACCATAAACTTTCACCCGGAGGCCCCAGAAAGGCTAAGGGCTCCGGATCCGAGGGAGGCCCGGCCGAAGTCTCGGGGCGGGGCTCTGGGAAGAAGAAATGGGGTTCAAGAGAGAGCCCGCGCTCCGGCTCGCCTCCCTCCTTCAAGGATGCCCTCAGCTCCGGGGCCCCTTTCCGGCTCCGGACACCTGCTGCCCGGGGCTCGGCTTCGGAGGCAGGCCTCCCCCGCGCGGCAGTCTCCGAGGCCCGGGTCCCACCTGCGCGGCAGCCGACCCCGGAGAGGTGGTCCCGGCCCGCGCCGGGCCCGCCGCCACCAGGGCAGCCTCCCGGGCGCCCCGCCCCCGCCTCCTCTGCGCAGCCCGCGGCGCCCGGCCGCGCCCCCTCCCACCCCACGGCGCCCCGGCACCCCTCTCCTCCCCCGGCGGGCTCGGCGGAGCATTGTACTCACATCCGGGGCTGGGTTTTGCTTTAATGCGAAACGTAATTAACCCGGAAAAAAGAGCCGCGAGAGACAAGAGAGAAGGAGGGGTGGGGGTGGGGGGTAGAAGAGCGACAGGAGCGAGAGGCACCGAGAGTTTGGCAGCGAGATAAAGAAATCCCCCGAGAGCGACGGCCGGGCCGGCCGGAGAGGCGCGTTCCACCCCGATGTAAGCCATCCTGCCCGAGCCCCGGCCGCCGCACGGCGGGGTAAGTGGGGCGCCCTGGCGGGTCGGGGAGCCGAGAGGAGCAGAGGGGCGCGCGGGGGATGGCGAGGCTGGGGAGCAGGGAGAGCACGGAACGCGGGCGGGGGCGCCGAGGGCGCGCAGGCGGGGGCTGGGTGCGCCAGCACTGGTGGCTGACGGCGGAGGGAAAGGTCGCCGTGGCCCGTGGGCGCCTCCGGTAGCCCCCGGGAAATCCCGGAGGGCAGCCCCTCCTCCATTTTTCTGGAGCGTCGGGGGTGGCCAAGGTCGCCACCGCCAGGGGTCGGGCTGCGGGGGTGGGGCCGCGGGAAGGGGGGGCGGGTGTTCTGCTGAGCTGCATTTTCTCACGTTTGCAGCGGCGAAACTTCTCTGCGGGTTCTGGCGCTGGAGCACGGACCTCGCAACGACTGCCCGGGCTGCGGGTAGGGGAGGAAAGCGGAGAACGTCCCAGGCAAGTCCCGTGGGCTCGGACTGGGCCAAGGAGCCCCATTTCTCTCTTCCCCTATTACCTTATTACGTGACAGGCCTACAGTGCTCCCCTAAGGAGATCCCTTCCTTTCCACGGGGTCCAGCTCAGGCCCTCGGGCTTCTGGAACTCCAGGCTGTGGGGGTGACTTGAAGGAAAAGTGTCCTAAGATACAAGTTCGGTGCCAGATTGGGAAAGCAGCCTCGAGAGAGCTGTCTCTGGCTCTCACTAACTTCTTCCTCACCTTACACGCTTACGTTTTCTGCTCTAGTTCTGAAGACTGTTACTTCATCAAATTAACAACAAAAAATAACACCCCCCTCCCAAAAGAACAGAAAAGAGGCCGTGCAGGAAGGAGAAGTGTACAGGCACCTCCAGACAGAGAAGAGGCGCGCCAGCCAGGGCCACCTCCACTTGGGCCTTACACATCTCCTCCCCCAGGCCAGCCCTCCCCCATACCCCCAGCTTTTTGCCTGAAAGTTTCCTTCCTTCTTAGTGAGTTTGGGGTCAAGCCGAATCTTCCGCTTCTTACTCCGTCTCCCGTTCCTCTTCTTTCTTTCTTTAGGACTCCACATGGGGTTTTTCAGAGGAGAGTAAACAGCAGAAAAGAGGGAGGGGAAAGAAAGCATTTTACCAGGACGCCAGCTGTGGCTCTTGGAGGCACCTCAGCCCGCTGAGAGGTGCTTTGCACTGGGGTTGAAGTTCCAAAATTGTACTCATGTTCTTAATATATCTAAGGCAGCCCCCTTTAACCTCCTTTCTGGAGCTTCATCATTTTTCTTTGTTTGGTGTCAAAGCCTTCAGAAACTGTAAAGCCAAAAGTCTTGAAAGAATAGAAGTGTTTGTGTTCTGTTTCACGGTCGCGTTCCGTTGACATTTAATGGATAGTAAGGATATGGAAGGCAGTGAGGAGCTAAACCCAGCCTCTGTCTTCTGGGAGCTTACAGTCTGATGGAGGTCGAAGGCAGCACATGAGTGCCTAAAGTAGAGATCCTGCATGATTTGAGAAACCAGAGGAGACTTTTTGAAAAGCATCCTCATTCCAGATACTTGTCTTCTCCATGTATGCCAGTTGAACACGCAATGACTTTTGTCATAACAAAGTCTAGCTTGTAGTCTAGACACTATGGGCAGCCCAATGTATGACATCTCCTAGGTGCTTAGCAAAGTGTTTGTTGAATGAATGAATGAATGAATGAGTGAGTGCAGGTACATGAATTGCTTGCCTCTGTCCAGTTGGAAGGGAAAAGAACAGTGTGGCAGTACCTCAATCCTGTAGAGATTTGGTTCACCAAGCTGGTGCATGTGGATGTTGCCTTTAGACCTTGTCTCCCATTTGTAAGCCTCACTTTCTACAGGGTGTCTGTGGCGCCCCCAGTGGTGTTCCAGCTAGTTAACATGGGAGCCTTGCTCACCTCACACATGGGGGATAATCACCTAGGTATTGATTTGTAAACCAGCTGCTCCTTGGTAGAGAGTTTGCAAGCCTGTCTTTTCCCTTGTCGGTGCTTTTCTTCTCTCTTCTGTATAAGGAAGTAGGGCCTGCATGTCCCGTCTTGTCATCCTAGTGAGCTGAACCATATTGCGCTCGGTATTTTAGCAACGTTAAAATAAATCCTGGAGACATGCAGGTTTTGGTTGGTGCCTACCTATAGAGAGATTCTGCAAAAGTGGGACCGGAGAAGTACGTTAGTTCTATCAGTCATGTCCTCCCGAACAGCCAGCCCTCCTGCTTGCTTGCTGGGTGTTTGCTGAAAGTGCTGGAACGCTGTGAAGTAGCTCCGAACAGCGGGAGCATGGTCTTCATTGTGTGCGTCCAGCTGGCACTTCATTGATTTCCTGTGTTCATGAGGCTGGTGGACAGGTGGGGGGTGCCCCTGTCAAAAGGCTGGGGTGCCTCAAGTTAGATCTTGCTGTGCGCCACAAAGCAGTAAATACTCCCTCTGATTCACCGAAGTTACTGTGGCTTACTCTGGCCCGTATAGTCCCAGCGCTTGGAAAAGAGGGTCTGGGTGCTGGCACACTGGACTTCCTCACCTCTTCTGTCTTCCTCCCGTGAGCAGTCTGGGTCGCCTTGCTTTCAGTTTTCCATCTGTCTTAGTGAGCTGGATAGGACTCCTGCAATCTAATCTGTTAGGCGTTGGAAAGGAAGGAAGCAGAGCAAATATTATAGTGTGACAGCCTATGGGGAGAGAAGAATCCTAGCCCTGCCCAGTAGAAACCCATCACTGAGCCCGGGAATTGGACAGGGTGGGGAGACAGGGCAGCTGAGAGGTGGGAGGGATGGGGTCCCTTCCTTCCTGTTCTCAGGAAGCCTGTGGTTGGTGCAGCGGGACTGTAACTGGAAGACTCCAATTGGCCTTTATTCCGAACCTTGGGTTGCTCCGCTCTCCCCTCCCCTGGCCCCTGCTGTGAAGCCCATCCAACCTTTTAGGCTTTATAATTTATCTCCTTTGTGAACGCCCCTTCTCTGTTGACTGAAGTGACTTGCAGAGGATTAAAAGCTGAATCGAGCTCTTTCAGTGTGAAGGTCACAGCCTGCTGAGGCAGGAGCTCCTCACGCTGCCCAGAGTGAGCAAAAGGCTTTCAGCGTTGGGCCTGTGGTGTGTGTGCGCCTTTCTGCCCACAGAGGCTGGCAGCTGAGATAAAGAGAGTGGGAAGCTAGGTCCTCTTGTCCTCACACTCTTGAGAAACACTGTAGTTAAAGGCCAGGATTTGCTATCCCCTCAGCTAGGACTTAAATTTGGCCATCTACTTGCACACGGGGTCTCTCTCCCCCTTTGTGATGCTTCCGTGGGCGGAGCGGGAGGAAGGCCTGAGACCCTTCCCTGGAACCTGATCTTTGAGCTTGGGTTCTGTTAACTTTCAGAAGTTAACTGGCCAAGATGGAGTCTGTGGATCTCTTGGATTGTTTTTTAAATTCTCCTGGAGAATTTGAGAGCTGTAAAATACGACAGTTCTTGGAGTAGAGGGAAGAGCAAGGGAGGTTTATGCCTTTCTTTGTGGGGGATCCCAGTGTTACAGCCTTTCTCTTGACATTTGCTTGTTGATATTGGAGGGGTAGAGACAGCCCGTGCAGCTGCCTGCCCTGTAATAAGCAGCTTTGCGGTAGTAATGGTAACCGTATACTACTTGTTAAGCACTTCACACACACACACACACACACACATACACACACACACACACACGTCATAACATTTACGCGGTGCTAACTCTTTACCAGAACTCCTGTTGAGCACTTTTCACATATTATTTTATTTAATCTTCATGGCCACCTTTGAAGTAGGTAAAGCAACTCTCTCCATTTTGCAGATGAAGAGTTTGGCGGAGTCTGTCTGACTAAAATAAATGCTCTTTCATTTCACTCTCCCCACATCGATGGGTAACTGAAATCAGCACGCCCTTTTTAATGGTCACCTTCGTGCAAGAGTTTAGTCAAATGCCCTTGTACTGGTGGCTGTCACCTGCACATCCTCTTTGCCACACCCGGTCCCTCCTTCTCCCCACCTTCTCTTTAGACAGACAGGCTGAGGCCATTAGGTTTCCCCTGGCACTTTGCAAAAAGGCTAGGAGATAGAAGTAATGATGTTAGCTTTTCATTTTTCTACTGCCCGTGTTTTAGCGGGTCAAGTTTTAAATGAAGATTTTAGCTCCGGATTCCTATTAGGAAACCCTGCAGTGAAAACTGAAGTAATTGGGTCTTCTAAGTGGGGGAGGGGGAACTGCCACAATTCTGAAAGTTGGAGATCTCCGTTTTTATTGGCTAATGTATAAACCATGTGTAACTGCTCACCTACCTGGGCCTGTGATCTCTGGTGGAGCCTTGGGCCACGGGAAGGCCCTGGCTTCCTACCGGCTCCAACGGCCACATTTTCTCTGACCACAGATGAAGCTGCTGTTAAAAGACGTCATCGCTGTTTAAAATATTTTTGTTGCTTTTGGCATCTTGATCGCCGTGTATCAATGTTCAGTTTCTCCGGCCTTTTCTGTGAAAATTTCCCCCTTAAAAATTCCTACTTGAGTGTCTTTGGCTCTCCCCTCAAAGGTAAAGGGTCCAGGAGGGTTTGGGCTGTCCGTGTCATGTGGGCACGTTTTCTTAACTGCCCCCCCCCATTGCTGTGGATGTTTGCATTTCTCACTCAGCACTTCCGTTGGGAACATGCTCTCAGTACATGCCCTTCTCTCTCACATTACTCTCCCGCCTTCAGACTATTTGGAATTTGTTCTGAGGACACGTTCAGAACGCAGCGATAGTATAACAAGAGGAGATAGATGCTCCCACACTTCCTAAGTTATAACCTTTGGTTCATTCCCGGGAGGTGTTTTGAAATAGCCCTGCTTGTGTCTTGCTGTTATCATGGTTTTTACTAGGCCCTTGGCATTGGTGCAGCTGTGTAGGACACACTTGTGTGCGCTGCAGATTTAAACGTAGGTGAGTTCTGTTCTGATGATGGCCCATGCAGGTTCCAGGGATAGTGGAATGACTGCTCTTAACCTCCACACCCTGGTTCCTGTCTGCCGTGTTACAGTCCTCTGAGACCTCTGATGTCATTTCCCCGATAAACTTTCTCCTGTCGAAGTTTAGCAATTTCCTGTTGGTATCCCTCTCACTCACCTCAGACGCTGCCGTCTCCAGCTTCTGCCCTAGCAGAGTAACCAGACAAGAGATGTCTCTGCATGTCGAGAAACACCTTCCTGACTTTTTCGGGAGCAAAATCCCTGAAATTTCCCTGTCCTGCCAACGCAAAGTAACTTGAAAGAAAAATCTCCAAATTTAAAAAAGGAATTGTTTTGTTTTTTCATATTTGATGTTTTTTTTTTTTTTCATGTTTGAACTGTCAGAGGTCGTTTCATAATGAGGTCAATACCATTTGAGGTTTTTATCTCTATTATCACTTTCAGTCCCTTTTGTCTACTTCAGAAGTGTCAGGATGGTCAAGCAGGTGAATCTCCCTTATTTCACTCTATTTTTTCCTGTATCTCCAAACTGCACTAGCGATCTTAAAAATAAGACATCCAATAGAGCAAATTACTGCTTTAATGATGTAATAGCTCTATAGCTCTTTTTAAAGTTTTTTTTTCAGTTTATTTATTTGAGAGAGAATGGAGGAGGGGCAGAGAGAGAGGGAGAGAGAGAATCCCAAGCAGGCGCTGCACTGATAGCGCGGAGCCTGACGTGGAGCTCAGTCTCAGCAACCATGAGATCATGACCTGAGTTGAAATCAAGAGTCGGTTGCTTAACTGACCGAGCCACCCAGGCGCCCCTGTAGCTTTTCTTTTAAAAATAAATCTATTTACCCATCTCTTCATTCATCTATTCAGCCATTTATTTTAAAAATGTCAGCCCTGTCTCCTAAGTCTTGAGAAGGAAAATCCCACTGGGGGTCTTTGTCAGGGTTCCTTCTTCGTTTTCCCAGAGCACTGGGCATGGTGTGGCTTAGGTAGTATAGCATTAGAGGAATATAGGTGTTGATGTGGGTGCGAATACTGAGTTGGCTTGAAGGACAGGGGCTTCTCTTATGAAGACCAGAGAGTAAGGAACCAAACCTGCAGGGGGAAGAATGAGTCTCTCTAAGAGGATGTTGCAATAGTAGGTAAGAAACCCAAACCCAACTAGTTTGGAGAGTGTCAAAACCCTCTGGGTAAGGTACCTGGCTCTTGGGCATTTGTGATGGATAGTGCTTTATTAGATTTAATACTTTGGTATACCTAGATGGTTTGGGTGGTGTGACTCTTGATCTCAGGGTCATGAATTTAAGCCCCATGTTGGGTGTAGAGCTGTCTTAAAAAAAAAAAAAGACTTTGAAACACCAAAAAGTCCCAAGAGAGCTATAATTGAGGCAAGGTTTGGCTTGTTTGTGGAATCTGGAGACTTGACAAATTTATTCTCAGCTTCAGAATTTATGCACTGGGGTCAGGGTGTGTGTGCAGTTAAATAGCTTTCCTACCTGCTGAATAAAGGAGCACACATTCCCTGTAGAATATTTGGAAGATTTGCAAAATATACAGAAGTAAATAAAATTCACCCATAATCCATAGATAAGAACTGCCAATATTTTGATGGCTACATGTCAGTCTTTTTCTATCCAAATATAGAAATACAAAAATAATATTTAGGGAATTGAGGTCATAGTCTTTATTTTTTCAAGTTTATTTATTTATTTATTTTGAGAGAGACAGAGAGAGTGTGAGTGGGGGAGATACAGAGAGAGAGGGAGAATCTCAAGCAGGCTCTGTCCTGACAGCATGGGGCTCAAACTCACAAAACTATGAGATCATGACCTGAGCCAAAATCAAGAGTCAGATGCTCAACCGGCTCAGCCACCCAGGCACCCTGAGATCATATTCTAAGTCATATTATATATTTTAAAAATTTATGGTATAATGAGTTTCTCCCTAATTCATTTAAAATTCTTTGGAAACATAGTTTTTTAAAAATAATTGTGTAACATTTCCTTGTGCAAATTTCCCATAATTTATTTAATTATCCCCCAATCATTGGGATATTCAGGGCATTTTCAACTTGTTATTATTAGGAATTGTATTGCAGCTGCCATTTTAAAAATTTTACTCTTTTTTTAATATTTATTTGTTTTTAAATTTAAGTGTTTATTTTTGAGAGAGAGAGAGAGAAGAGAGAGAGAGAGAGAGAGAGAGGCAGAGTGAGCAGGGGAGGGGCAGAGAGAGAGGGAGAGACAGAATCCCGGGCAGCCTCCAGGCTCTGAGCTGTCAGCACAGAGCCAGATAAGGGGCTTGAACTCAAGCACCATGAGATCATGACCCGAGCAAAAACCAAACACTTAACTGACTGAGCCACCAGACGCCCCAAAATTTTAATCTTTATTTTCATCTATATTATTTACTTGGATCCAATCCTAGAAGTAGAGTTTCTGGGTCAGAGGGTCTGCACATATTTAGCTCTTTTGTTGCATATTGCCAAATCGCTTTCCACAAAAGTTCATGCTCCTCTCCTGGGTATAAGAACCCTAAGAAATCTTTTCAAGTAGATGACATTGGTTTCCAGCAGCAATCTTCTTTTCACATTCTTAACCTGCTAGTGCTTCTGTCTCCCATTGGTGCATGTTCTTTTTCCCCTAAGGTCTTGGTCACAGCTGTTTCTTATTTTAATCAGTCTGATAAAGATGTCAATTGCCTCAATTCGTAGGGGACAGTTTTAGTCTTTGATTTAAACATTCTCCAATAATGGAAACTAAGACACTGAAATGGGCAGTCAAGGAGATATTTTAGACAGATATCTCCCAGTGCCCTTCACCTCATTTGAAGGGAGAAAGCCCTTGAATCTTCTAATGAGCTTCATCTAGTCAACTGCAAATGTTGGCCAGCAATCTTGATTTAATTCACATTTAACCCATTTTCTGTTGCTGATCAATGGGTAATTCCATGCAAATTCACTTTTTGCTAAGTTTCACTTTTACCACAAATTAAATATTTAACATATTTTCAAGTGCAGTGCATACTTAGGAACTTATATACTGAAGGAATCTGGATCATATAAAACTTTCCTCTTTTCTTTCTTTTTTTTTTAAACATTTATTTATTTATGGGGGGGGGCAGAGAGAGAGGTAGAGAATTCCAAGCAGGCTCTGCGCTGTCAGTGCTAAGCCCGACACGTTCTTGAACTCATGAACTGTTAGATCATGATCTGAGCTAAAATCAAGAGTCAGATGCTTAACCGACTGAGCCACCCAGGCGCCCCAGCCTCTTTTCTATTTTACTTTTCATTAAAATGCATTATTCAGTTATTTGGATTATGGGAGGCCATGTTTTGGCTTGGTTTGATTGTGTTTGTGTGAGAGAGAGAGAGAGAGAGAGAGAGAGGACACACTACTGTATGTACACGTAATTTTGATTTGCATTTAACAAAGCAAGGAAGATGAAGCAGGAAGCAAACATGAAAAAAATGTTCAGCTTCACTAGGCATCATATATTTAAAACTAGCAACATTTTAAAATGAGAACATTCAATGTATATAAGAGTTTAGAGATGGTAACAATATATTGCTGACTGCAATGTTAACCGACAAAATATTTTTAGGAGGCAGTTTTGTAATAGGTCCCAAGAATTGTAAAAGATCATTACCTGTGACCTAGTCATATTATTGCTTGGAATTTATGCATGTTGTTTCCATGTAAAAGAAGAAACAAAACTTGAAAATAAGAATTTTAACATTATTTATGTAGTAAAAAATTGAGTATAATCTGTCTAATCGTAGAGAAATGGTTAAGTAAATTATAGTAAACGCAGTTCAGTAATGTTATGCAACCATTAAAAGCAATGGTTACAAAGACTATGTAGCAACGTGGAACATGTTTATGATATAATTTAGAAATTTAAAAAGGCCAATTATGCGGATAGGGGCATGAAAAAGCTTGCAAAAGTGAAAATGGTTGGCCAGAGTGAATTTTTTTAAATTCCAGCATTGTTATGCTGTGAGTTTTGCACCAAAAATTGGAAAATTCTAGGGAGGTTTGACATGCTTTGGAAAGAGGCTACCGAGTGGGATGGAATTCAGGTCCTTTCCTGCGCAAGTATTCTGTGCTTTTTGTCACCATTGTGTTGTAAAGTCTCAGAAGGTACTAGGTTTCATTATGCTACTAGAGCCAAGATTTAATTATGCTACTAGGGCTAGCCCGGGAGAGGGGAGACATCTCCCCAGGAGATGGGGAGGGAGTCATTCAGGGTATGGGGCCCAGGACATGTGTTGAGGGCAACTCCTGGGATAAAGCACCCTCTAAAACTACCTCCACCCAATAGTTTTACACCAGGGAAGTTGGATGAAAATGAAATTTAAGATAACAAGTGATTTTAGAGAGTCAGAAAACAGGCTAAAACTATATAATTGGAGGAATGTTGTGAGAGATAGAACATTACAAACTTTTACCTTGGTCTTAGGAGGGGACTTTGGGGTGACTGTATTTATATGTGCATCAAAGTGTTTTAATCCCCTCATTAACCCATTAGTAGCACTTCCCTTTCTCCCCTCAGTGCCCACTTGTTGGGGCTGGGCATGGGGTGGCAGAGATCACTCTATTAGGGGGGTCTTTCCAGGAAAAAGAGGAGGAGCCAGGGGGACTTGGCAGATAGTGGTGGCAGGTTGAAGAGCAGGGAGAAGGGATTGGGGGTCAGGAGTTGCACGCTCCCTGCACCAAATCTTAGCCAATGTTCTGACAAAGGATTTACAAATGGTGTCAGAGTGAACTGACAGAGGGTTGGGGGTTAGGACCTCAGGTTTGTGTCTGGTGCGCCATCTTGTGAGTGAGTTGCCTCTGTGTGGGTCGGCTAGTCATAACACCGTTTATATGTGATGCTTGGTTCTCCGGCAGCCCATCCTTTCTCCTCACCACCCACATTCTTGATGAGCTCCGTGACTCAGCTGCTTCCCAGGACATCTGAGCAGCTTTTTTTCTGGCGATAGAACCATAACCAGGAGACATAACCAGAATCCTTTTTGTTATCCTTCCTTTTGGCACATGAGGATCCTCTCCCACTCATGGATCACGTCAATGGGAAGCCCCTCAACAAAAGTAGACTGTTGGAGGATTGTAGAAAGAGTGCCTTCTCTAGTTTGTGACCTGAGAAAAAGGCTGGCACTGATGAATCCTGTAGTCTGTAAAGGGAACATTTGAAAGCCAGCATGAAGTTGGATGCCGTGCTTCCCAAATGGGGCTAAAGACAGTCAGCTTGATTATCCCACTACAGTTTATAAGCTTTCTCTTAGAGATGTCCCAGGAGTAGCAACAATCCTGAGCCCCCTGGAAATTTTATCTCTGTGGCCGGGCTGGCACCAAGAGAATTTAGCTAATTTTCCTGGGGGATGGGTGAGTTCCCTCATCCATCCTGACTGGGCAGCTCTGCGTGGGACCATGCATGGGATGCCTGGAACATTCTAGCCTTTCTGCATGGGACTCCAATTTTCCCTTGATTCTCTGGTAGGTGGGAACTGCATCCTGTCTCAGGGGTGTGCTCCTTCCCAACCAGCACTGCCTCCTGTCTTTGACCCAGTGTCTGCTAGAAGACATGAAATTCCTCCCATGGTGCTTGTTCCTGACTCTTGGCTCAAGCCCATCTCTTTCCCTTTCCTGACCTCACACTTGCCCCACTGTGAAACGGGAGGCGGGGTGGAAGCTCAGCTCAGGAAAGCACTGGGAACCAGGGGTCTGTCTGCAGGTACTGGAGACAGACGTGATGCTACTTCCACTTCCTCCACTCCCACTGTACCGCTGCTTCCTTCTCCTCCACTATCTTTTAAAACTCCTTCTTTTCACTTTTTATCTTTTCTTCACCTTCTCTTTTACTTCTCCTTTTCTTCCCTTTTAGCTGTGCTGCTTCATCTTTGTCTTGTTTTTCTGCCTGCTGTACTCTTTTGTCCCCCATCATTACCCAGCAAGTAGCCATTGGGTCCCCTGTCATCTGTCCCCATTGGGAATCTGGGCTGATCTTAACCTATAATCAAGGATTCATTGTTCACTGGTATCCTTGTGTGTGTGGGGGGCAGGGACACTTTCTTCTTGGGGCAGCCTCTCCACACTGCAGGGCCCCCTGTGGGGATGGGGGAGAGCAGACCACACCACCAGTAGCTACCCTTCGAATGAGCCTAATCTTGTGGGAATGTGGGACTGGCCTATGGGCCCATGTGGGCACACTATGGGCGCGGCATCTTGGTGGCTTACTTGCTGACCCAGTGTTGTGGTGCAGGCATGGCTGTAAGCCAGCAGCTCACCACTTTGCTTAGGGCCCTGGTGGGCTTGGGTCATGGTGAGTTTTGCTTGTCGGAGCCAAGCTGGACCCAGTGGTGGGTGGGGTCTGTCCTTGAAAGTCAGAACCACGTGGTGTTTTCTGGCCCTTGCATTCCACCTGTGCATCCGGATTGGGTGTAGCTGCTTGTTGGAAGGTGCTCATCCTCTTTGAGGAGGAGGATAGAGCTCCTGCCCTTTTGTTTGGCTCTTCGGAGAGTCAGAAGGAAATTACGAGGAGAAAGGAGGCCGGCTTGAAGGTGAAGCTGGTCTCCCATTATCAGAGACCCTGTTGGAGTCCGTGGAAGTGTTCATTGGTTGGAGCCTTCTTCTGACTCCTCATTCTTTCAGTCACAGGTGGCCTTTGGGGAACAGCAGAATGAAATAAGTGAAGCTGAGGATGTAGCCCTGCCACAAGGCCCCACGAGCCCCTCCGATTTAATTCCTTAGTACCTTCCTGGAGCTGGAAGGTTTGCTCTTTGTGGCTGCATTCCTGGCAAAGTTTTATGCAGGTATTTGAATTGGAGTGTAAATTCTTTCTGAGTTTCATTATGTATAAAATTGGGTTATGACCTACTTTACAAGGCCTTTGTAAAGGGTCATAATAATACCTAGTGTTCGTAAAATGCTTAATGTGAGCTGGGCACTTAATTCTCACCAAAATCTTATGAGGTGTAGGTACTACTATTATTCACATTTTACAGATGGAGAAACTGAGGTGCAGGAGGATTATATAGTTTGTAGTCACACAATTAATAAGTGGCTAAACCTGGAATTTGAACCCAGGCCCCTGACCAAAGTCTAGGCTTATATCCTCTTTTTATGTATAAAGTTGCATAACGCTCTGCTCGGCACACAGTGGCCCCTCAGGAAACTTGGTTGAGTACATGTTAATGCATTTTGATGGCACTTATGGAACAGAATTGATAGAGGTTTCCAGTGTCTGGTTGGGGTGGAACATTTGGTGCTCTGGGGAAAGAGACTGATGGGAAGGCTGACAGGAAAGAGGGTGGGTGATGGGTAGAAGCCTACCTTCTTGCAGAAGTGAGTCAAGCCACAGTGGAGTTCCTCCAGGTCCTGAGGCAGGACCTCATTCACTCCTCCTCCTCCTCATCAGCTTCACCCTCCTCATCAGCTTCACCCTCCTTATCAGTACCTCTCTTCTTCCTGCCATGCAGGGTGATGTGAGCAGAGCCCAGGAATGCCTTATGTGGATCGACAGAACCGAATCTGTGGGTTTCTGGACATCGAGGAGAATGAGAACAGCGGGAAGTTTCTGCGGAGGTACTTTATTCTGGACACCCAGGCCAACTGCCTTCTCTGGTACATGGACAACCCCCAGGTGAGAGGCTGCATGGGAAGGTGGCTGGCTGCCCATCATTGCCTGGGAGGAATGCACATGGGATTAGCCTCAAGCGCTTCATCTCTTGTGGGCAGCACCACACTGGTAGTCAGTAAGGAGTGAAACCCCCCACAACACACACACACACACACACACACACACACACAGCCATCCCAGATATTAGCCATCCCAGATATTAGTTTGAAGGAAAAGAAGCTCATCTGTCCTGACCCTGGGGATCTGATATCTTTTCTTACACTCAGGAATTTAACACTTCAGAAGTCCAGGAGGCTGGCCTGGCTTGTTCCAGGCTCCGAGGCATGGCTTACTTTCTTTCACCTCCCTTGTTGTGGCTGTGGCCTCATGGCCACTCCCACTCTTCCAGTCTGGGGCCCCTCCCTGGCAGGGAATGTGGCCTGGTTCCCTGAGCTCAACAAATGTTGGACTTCTTCGGTCTCCTGCCTCAGGGAGTTGTAGGATCCTGGGTTGGAGGTGACTTTGGTGGTCACCTAGTTTTGCTTCTTCATGCTAACAGATGAGAAACTGAGTCTCAGACATTGGGATTGACTTCATCAAGGACATGGTCAGAATTAGGTGATCTGCCTAGCATTTTGTGGCAGTGAGGCACAAAGATAAGGTCCCCTACTTTTTATTCCTGGGCTTGAGAGCCCCTGGTGTTGTCACTGGTATGAGAAAAAGTCTCAAGTCTTTTTATTTCTGGAGCTGTGAGTGCTGCTGGCTCTTTCCTTCCCATTGCCCTGGAACAATGGAAGTTTGGTGGAATGAGGCCCCAAAGATTGGCATGGCCCCTGAATGTCAAGTTCATGGGTCACAGCCACGTTGTGGCAGGGAGGAGTGTGGGGCTGAGATCTGGCTCTGGTTCAGAGACTTGGGAAGGGGAAAGTCTGAAGGTTAGGAGATGGATATGTGCTTTAAGATGTGCAGTGGAAAAAGATTACTGTGAATCTCTAGGTCATTATCCAGGGATTAACCCTCTAGAGGCCTTTGTCATTTGCTGTCTGGATTTGATCGCTGAAAGAACATGCTATAGATACAGAAAACATAGTCTGGTTAGCTGCTGCTAACCTTCTCCAGAAAAGACATAAACCCTAAATAGAACTGTGCCCTATGTGTCACCCCACATCCCTGATAACCCTTCTGTTGATCACTTTCATTTAAGATGCTGAGTGTGAAGAATGAACCCTATGGACACTTCCATCCTTGACTTAGCCTGGAATGCTTGCCTCTTCTAGTGTGTTGGTCTTGGGTTTGCCTTCTGGCCCTCCTCTATCGTTTTCTCTGCCTTGGCTCTGTACAGGTGCCCATAGCTGAGTTGACAGAGTGACTGCAAAAGGTAGTAGCATTGTTGGAGGACCTTGGGATCAAGTCTTTGTTGCTGGTAGACTTGGCCCCTGGCATGCCAGGGGTGAGTGCAGGGTGACTCATGGTCTCTGGGTCTTATCATTCCCTTTCTCTTTTTCTCCCTCTGTGTACCTTCTCTGACTCACCTATCGTATTAACTAAGGTAATTCAAAAGTATTTTTGTCCTGACCTACCCACTTACCACCATGCATCCTGCTAGGACTGTTCTTAATGCAGGTTTGCTTGCTTGGGGGAATCCTGACTAACTGTTGCCAGCTACCACCCCTGATAGCTGGATCCTCCTTCATATCCTGGACCACAGGAGAACCTTGCTGTCAGTGACAGATCACCCAGGGCCACATTGTTACCATCTCAGATGTCAAATGTTGCCAGTTGTCGGGATTCCCCTTGCTCTGTCCTGCCCACCAATTTTACTGTTCCTTGGTTCCAGAACCCACACTAACCTTGAATGCTCTGCCCTGGGCTGCCTTACAGGGACCGCTGGGGTCAGCGCTCCTCTGCCGAGGGCAGCCTCTTGCACTTCCCTGTTGACTGAGCTCTCAGATACACTTGGTGCTAGAGCCTTCTTTGAGTTTGAGTTACCAAATAGAACTTGTGGTCACTGCTGGGGAGTCTTTACAGTTTTCCTGGAAGCAGAGATTTCAGCTGGCTTGGCATATGCCTAAAAAAGCAGTCTTGCTGTTGACACAGTTCAGAACAATAGTTTAGAACATTTTCCTCTTTCAGCTGTTGGCTTAGCTCATCATTGTGTTAATGGCCAAATAGCCATTCTAAGTTTGAGAGTGGATATTTTTATAAGTTGTAAAATAGTATTAGTGAACATTTATTACCATGTGGCAAGCACTGTTCTAAAGCCTCCATGGGCTTTTCATTTCACTCTGACAAGTCTAATTGGTAGGTATTATTGTCTTCATTGTACAGGTGAGGCGGGAGAGGCAGAGAGGGGAAGAATTTGCCCATGCTTACATAATAAAGAGAGTGTCAGAGCCAGGATTCCGGCCCTGGCAGTCTGACTCCAGTTCCCCTGCCTCTGTTGCTGAGAGTGAGACCATCATTGTACTGTTGCTTACGAGGAAGGAAAGCTTTCAGAGGTAGTCTCTGATTAAGAAAGAGAAGCCAGAGGACGCAGAGGGCTGCGAGGTCCTCTGGGGTAGGGCGCTCATCTGGCTTAGGTTTTGATCCATAGTGTCCAGCATTCAATAAAGGTGTGCTCACTGAATGGATGAGCAGACCACAGAGGGCCAAATAAAGAGGCTGTCCGAGGGGAGGTCTTTGTGGAATGCAGAGTGCCCACCACTGCTCTCCTGGGGCTGGGCCTCCCTTGGGCCTAAATGGAGTGGGAGGTCTGTAGAGGCGGACAAAACAGAGTGCCAGAAGTCAGGAGAAGATGGATCAGAGACGGTCCCCAGGGGCAAATGGAGGGCTGGGGTTGGGAGGTCTGTCCCTGAGGAGAGAGGCATGGAACCGCGTTTGGTCACTGACCGTCTTATTTTTATAGGGCAAAGGAGATGCCTGATGTGGTATCTTAGTTAATAGGCACTAATAAGCAGGGATTCTTAAACCCTGATCTTTGCCTGATGAAGCCACTTGGTAGTTGGAGCCTGTTTTTACTATGGCTACTACTACTATTACTATTATCTGCTGGTTGGCTTACTGAGTGTGAAGTGCTTTACATATATTATATCTCATTAAGTCCTCCCAATAATCCTGGGACTCAGGGACTGTTACCACTCTGGACAAGGAGTAGGAAGTTTGGCGACTTTGTTCAAAGTCACACAGGTGTTAAGTGTAGAGCAGGAGTTGGAGCCAGGTATAGACACTCCCATGCCTGCCCTCTTCACCTGCATCCGCTTCCTCCTACTGACATCTGTGCTCAGCCCTGTACAAGGTCCTAGGGACGATGTGGGAGGTGAATTCAGTGAAGTCTTTGCCACCGGGAAGCTTTAGGTTTAGCTGGAGATATGAAAACATCACACACAATTGTAGTGCTAAAAATCTCAGTGCAGCTTTATTTATTTTTTATGTTTTATATGTTTATTTAGTTTTGAGACAGAAACAGAGCATGAGTGGGGGCGGGGCAGAGTGAGAGGGAGACACAGAATCCAAAGCAGGCTCCAGACTCTGAGCTGTCAGCACAGAGCCTGACGTGGGGCTTGAACCCATGAACTGTGAGATCATGACCTGAGCTGAATTTGGACGCCCAACCAACTGAGCCACCCAGACCCCTCTCAGTGCAGCTTTATAACAAGATGGCACAGTGTTAAGTTGAACGGCCCAGATGCCAGTAGTTTGGCTGAAGGAGAAAGGGTGGTGCAGTTTTTTGGTGCGTCTGCCCATCCAGGGAAGGTGTAGGGCCTCAAGGTGGAGTTTCACATGGAAAATTCTCAGGTCTGGGAGACAAGAGATGAAGGATCAGATTCTGGCTCTGCCACTAAGTGGTTTTGTACGTTAGGTAAGGTATTTGTGCTTAATTGGCTTATAGGTACTCAAGATGATCTTTAACATGGCTGTGAGCCCTTTATTTCCCGAAGGGCTAAGAATAGAGTGAGCTCCTGGAGTTTAGCATCACGACTTAACACGTACTTGCTAAATACGCCCTGTGTGTCATACGCCAGTGCGGATGCTGAGGCTCCGGCAGTGAATAGACTGAATCTTTACCTTCATGGAGCTTACGCTGTCAGTGAGGAGATGGATGATTAAAACAAAAATGTGGCAGGGAGAGTGGGACCCCCCCCCCTTCATGGAGGGGTGGTGGTGCTAGATCCAGATATGGAAGGATGGGTGAGATTAATCATTACCACAAGTGATTCCCATTTGTAGGGCATTTTATAGGTTTTGAAGTGTTTTCACTTACACTATCTCATTTGATTGTTTTTTTTTTTCAATATTTATTTTGGGAAGAGCACAAGTAGGGGAGGGGCAGACAGAGAACGTGAAGCGGGCTTTGCACTGACAGGCCGACAGCAGCGAGCCTCGCTGCTGGTTCCTGGGCCTCGAACTCAGGAACCGTGAGATCATGACCTGAGCTGAAGTTGGAGGCTTAACCTACTAGCCACCCGGGTGCCCTTCTCATTTGAGTGTTATGCACTCTGTCCTACGCAGAGCTGAAGGGGAAGAAAATCCCTTACAGTATTCTCTGTAAGGTTTCCCTTAGTCATTTGGGCGCAGAGGCTGCACCAAGGAGGAAGGTGAGCTCACCTTTGGGAGACCCCAAAACCAGGAGTCAGGCACCGAGACAAGGATTTGTGCCAAGTTCTTTCTTAAGGAAATGTTCTTCTGGAAGCTGTCGAGAGAGCTGGGAAGCAGGACAGGGAAGCAGAGGAAGCCAGACAAGGGTTTGCTAAGAAGTTGGCCAAGGGTATGCCTCAGCCTGACACCTGCAGGGGGCTCGCTGTAGGTTAGGCCTCAGAGTTGTCCAAGGGACGTGGCTTTTGCACGGCCCACTGGACAGTCACTGGTTTCAGCTCTACCAGTGTGGGCAAAACAGCTCCAGGGGCCTGAAGGCTGCCCTTGTAAACAGCTGCAGGTGCCAGCCATTGCCGCCCCAGCAACTGCGTCTGCTCACGGGACACACAGCAAGTGTGCACTCGGGGTCAGCATGCATGGACCTGGAACAGTTTCAAATGTCTGACAGAATTTAGAGTCAATGTGGTAAAGTTTTTAATACAGGCAGTGGTGACACCAGACCGATATGGGATGAAACCCATTAGCTAAAAAGGACCCCTATAAATGGAAAGTTTCAATATTATTATGGCCACTGATTTGGTTAATGCATTTAAAGGGGTGCCCGGATGGCTCAATAGGTTGAGCATCTGACTTCAGCTCAGGTCATGATCTTATAGTTTGTGGGTTTGAGCCCTGCATCAGGATCTCTGCTGTCAGCAGAGAGCCTGCTTCGGGTCCTCTGTCTCCTGCTCTCTCTGCCCCTCCCCCACTCTCTCTCTTTTTTAAAAATAAATAAACATTTAAAAATAAGATATCAGGGGCGCCTTGGGTGGCTCCTGGCCTGGGTGAATGTCTGACTTCAGCTCAGGTCATGATCCCGCTCGTGGGTTGGAGCCCCGTGTCAGGCTCTGTGCTGACGGCTTGGAGCTTGGAGCCTGCTTCGGATTCTGTGTCTCCCTCTCTCTCTCTGCCTCTCCCCTGCTCACCCTCGTGTGTGTGTGTCTCTCTCTCAAAATAAATAAACATTAAAAAAAATTAAAAAACATAAATAAAAAATAAAAAGGACTGCCGTAAATGGAGAGTTTCTGTATTATTGATTATGGCCACATATTTGGCTAATGCATTTAAAAATTCATATGCTTATGATACCAAGTACAGAAATAGTTCTTGAATAGAAACAAACATTGGCTGGATCTCCCTGAAATGTTACTATGATATTTTGGTGCCTGTATGTTAATTTAATGTCGGTCTCTATCTTGAGAGAGAAGAGGAAATACCTTAACTGGGCTGCTCTGTTTGATTACAGTGACCTCCAGAGTGACTATGTTTGAGTTGTACAGGGACACTTACACTCCACCCTTAGGATGCCCACTTGCCTAAGTAAATGCAAGACTCAATTAGATAGCCCTGAACAAAGGATGAGCAGAAGCATGAAAATGCTGTTGTACAAGATGGTTGTTCTTGTCAAATATACTCTGTGAAATGTGTTTTCTCTCTATTGACAAAAAATACTCACATGCTTTTACTTTGCAAAGGCTGTGATACAAATTTTGGATCAGTATAACATTCAGAAAGATTGTATCTCTCCTGGTAACTCTGAGACTGCAATGAAAGCCCTTTGCTTTTTTTTTTTTTTTTTTTTTTTAAGAGCTTTTAGTAGGTTCTCTCCATTGAAAGTGTCAAGGAGCTTTAGCTGTGTTGACGAAAACATGATTATTTGGTTTTTTTTTTTTTTTTGGGTAGTTGGATATATTAGCAGAAAGAATACAGAAGAGTGGTAGGAATAAATAGAACATATAAATGGGCAGTAGTGTTGCCTCTTTTTTTAATGTTTATTTTTGAAAGAGAAAAAGAGAGAGAGGGAGAATGAGTAGGGGGAGGAGCAGAGAGAGAGGGGGACAGAGGATCTTAGGTGAGCTCTGTGCTGACAGCAGAGAGCGGATGCAAGGCTCAAACTCACCAATTGTAGGATCATGATCTGAAGTTGGACACTTAAGTGACTGAGCCACCCAGGCGCCCCGACAATAGTGTTGTCTTAAAGGCTAGGTGAAAATTGCTATTTTTTAAAATTGTGTTTTCTGTATCAGAAGCCTCCTTGAACAAAATTTGGCTAAAATCCAACAGTATTTAAAAGATTTTTGCATCATATGCTTTACCCTGTCAAAATGCCAAGAACCAGTAAGATAACTTAAAAAAAATAGCCAATGCATGCATACGTACAAAATTCAAAATGTAGGACAGCTCATATATAGTGACAGGTTATTCGCTTCCAGTCCTGTGTGCCAGCTACGTATACCCCTAGCCAGAGGAAGCCTACATGACCAGTTTCTTGTGTGTCTATCCAGAGATATTCTCTGCATAAACAAGCATCATGATATTCAGATGTTCAGCAGTTGTTTGAGCTAAGTGTTTTTCATTCGTGGGTTTTGTGTTACTGGTATGTATATTAACTTTCCACGTAGACAAATGATTTCACGAGCTAAGTAGAATTTCTGGCATGCTTTTGTGCATACTGTGTTAGGGTAAGGATGCAGAATAACTTTGTGGAAAAAAAATTCTAAAAGAAGATTTCAAGCAACAGATCTGTGTTTTCACCCAAATGCAAATTCTAAGGGAACGTTTTTATTCAGTTAATGTTTTTAGAATTAAAATTATGCATTTGGAGAATGAACATAAAATACTATAGTATAATCTTGTGGTTTTTTTTTTTTAAACAATCCTCCTCTTCTTTATAACAAGACACTACTTTGTCTAAATTAAAAAGAAGTTAAAACTAAGAGGCACTTGGGGAGAATCGTGTTACTAGTTAGAACTAGTTAGTATTAAAGTCCAAGCAATTAAAAGAAAGGAAAGCTGAGAGATGTAGCCAAGGTTGCCCATGTGAAGCTGTGGAGAAACTGTTCTTAGTTTTCTTAAAAATTGTCTTTGGTTATATTGTTGTTAATGTTTTGCTTTTAGATTTCAGCCTTCAATATTTGCTCGAAGATATCTATCATATACATCTATTTTTATGTATTTATAAAACTATATATAAAAGAATGGCATTTTGCTATTATTTTTATTCAAATAATGCCTCTAAGGCAAAGTGGGCAATTGTATATTTGGGAGAGGACTGCCTATTAGATTTTGCTTCTGAGCCCTTTTTCTTAGTTCATATCAGCTGAGCACAGGACAACTTGAGGTATACCTTAATTGGGGAAACACCCATCGTTTTTGAGCCTCCTGTCCTCCTCTGTAAAGTGAGGGTAATGATATTAATTATCTCTCTCTCTGACATAGTTGCTGTAAAGATTAAATAATGTGTGTGAGAGTGCTTGCATAAACTCTAAAGTATCACTGAGATGCTATTTGTTCACAGCGAGGCATTTGTCCTAGGGTTTCCTGGAATGTCAAGCAGCAGTGGTGCACAGGGAGTAGAGTGGAAGGGACGGATCCAGAGGCCTTGTGCAGGAAGAAAATGACAGGCGTGGTGACTGACGGAAGGGTGAAGGGGAGCAGTCGGAGTTTTAGTGCCAGGCTGACTGGGAGACAGTGTGGAGCTGCGGGCAGATGCGGGGCAGTGGGGAACGGGGCCAATTCGAGGCTGGAGAGCAAATGACTCCTGAATTTGAAGCATGTGTGGAGGCGGCTGCCTTGAGCACAGGGGTGAAGGGGTTGGCTTTTTTTTTTAATTTTTAAATTTCTTAAAAGGTTTTATTTATTTGAGAGAGCAAGCACAGGGGAGGCAGAGAGAGAGAGGGAGAGAGTGAATCAGAAGCAGGCTCCACGCTCTCAGTGCAGAGCCCGATACGGGGCTTGAGCCCATGAAACATGAGATCATGACCCGAGCTGAAATCAAGAGTTGGACTCTCAACCAACTGAACCACCCAGGTACCCTGAAGGGGTTGGCTTATTGGGTTTAAGGTTTTAGAACCATTTTGGTGGCCAGTAGTTGGAGTCTTGGAACCTGAATGTGTCCCGGGGATTATCTAGAGCCCGGGCCTTGGCACGTGTCTTTTAGTCACTATCACTGGGATTTGGGGGAGGAAAATAAAGGGGCTGGAAATGAGGTGGCCAAGAAACTTACAAATCATAAAGTCTGTCCTGGCAGAAGCCGGTGCTGATGTATCTCAATGGAAAAGAGGCATCCAGATAATAGAATGCAAGTATTATACCAACACAGCAGTTTATGATACAGAGTTGAATTTTCTGGAAGGCAAAGACTAAATGCATATTTTGAACTGGAAAATGAGGAGAATAGCCATGGGCATTTCACTCTTCCTCAAGTTAGTTATCAGGAAGTGGAGCTACAGAGTAGAGGGGAGAAGTGTTTGACACCAGAGCCGCAGGTCAAGCCACTGTCTGGATCACGTAGTCCCTGGGAATAGCTTGGTTACTTTCCTTTTGGTTATTCTTTTTCTAGAGTGAGGGCTGTGGAATGTGGGGCAGAGGGAATTAGGTTCTCCCGTCTGTTCCCATCTCACGGGTCTTCTCAGGCAAGTCTTTCTTTTCTAAGAGTCTGTGTCTGGCCTTGGCTTCTCGTGGTTTGAGTTGTGGTTTCAGCCCATGGGCAGCCATGTTGGCTCTGAGCCTAGCTGTGGGATTTCCACATACATTCCCTTCCTCCTTCTCCCACTAGTTAACCAGCAAGCTGTTTTTGACTACCTGATGTGTTCTGCTAGGCACCACTGAGGGACATGAGAGAAGGTAAGAAGGCCAGCATCTCTCTTTCCCCCTTTCTACTCTGAGTCCCCAGTCTTCTGGAGTTTGGCACCCAAGAGCCAGTTTGACCAGTTCCTGCCCTGCCCAGCTTGGGCAACTATATAGGGCCTCTTTTGGTGTAACCCTGCTGGTCCTGCTTTTGTATTTACCTTTCATTGATAATCAACTCTCAGATAATGAGCAGGTCCTTGTACATTTGAAGGATTGTCTCACGGGAGGTGGCACAGTACAAAGGAAAGAGCATGAGATTGGAGAATCAGGAAGGGTTGGGTTTGAGTACTGGCCTGACTGCTCGGTATGTGTGTGACCTTGGGCAAGTTGCTTCACCTGCTCAGTCCGTAGTATCTTCATCTATAAAATGGGATTGTTAGGATGAAGCGACAATGTGCAGGAGTACCTAGCAGCAGGCCTGGTGCATAACAGACTCGACATATACATCGGCTTCCTTTTTCCTTTCTCCAGCTGTGCTTTGCCAAAGTACCAGACATGTTGGGAGTTACAAGCTCTGCCTTTATCTGGCTCCTTAAGGAAGTCATTTCCCCACCTTGACCCTTGGAGGACTCATGTGGTGGATGAGGGATCAGCAGAACCTTAGTGCTGCTGTGCTGTGAGTTTATGACTGTAGTTGGTCATTTCTGTGTTCCTTGTTGCTCTCATTAGAAGATGGGAAAGGCAGGGCACCTAGGTGGCTCAGTCAGTTGAGAGTCCGACTTCAGTCCAGGTCAAGATCCCATGATTCATGGGTTTGAGCCCTGTGTTGGGCTCTGTGCTGACAGCTCAGAACCTGGAGCCTGCTTCAGATTCTGTGTCTCCCTCTCTGTCTGCTCCCTGCCCCCCCACTCTGTCTCTCTGTCTCCCCAAATAAATAAACATTAAAAAAAAAAAAGATGGGAAAGGCAGCAGGAGACACATGGGTAAAATTTTCTATTTCAACAAGAAATAATGTTGCTTCTGGAAAACAGGCTTACTATGGGAGGTGTCTCACAGCTCTGTGTGGGCATGTCTGCTCCTTCTTTGGCGATGGGAAAGAATAAACTACGCTTTCCACTCATGGGAAGTGGGAGCTTCTTTGAGGTCCTTGGTGGCAGAAGAACACTTGAGCAAAAAGCAAGGTGTTGGCAGTATCTTCATTAAAAACTGTTGGTCATTCGGGGTGCCTGTGTGGCTCAGTTGGTTAAGTAGCCAGCCCTTGATTTCAGCACAGGTCATGGTCTCATGGTTTGTGGGTTCGAGCCCCGTGTCGGGCTTTGTGCTGCCGGCATGGAACCTGCTTGGGATTCTCTCTCTGTCTCTCTCTTTGCCCCACCCCTGCTGGCACTCTCTCTCTCTCTCTCAATAAATAAATACACTTAAAACAAAAACTGTCCATCATTTAATGGAAACCTGCCCTGTGGCCTACATTGTTCCAGAAAAATTATTGTTTTTAATTAATTTTTTTTTTTTAACATTTATTCATTTTTGAGACAGAGAGAGACAGGGCATGAGTAGGGAAGGGGCAGAGAGAGAGAGGGAGACACAGAATCCGAAGAAGGCTCCAGGCTCTGAGCTGTCAGCACAGAGCCCGACATGGGGCTTAAACCCACGAACCATGAGATCATGACCTGAGCTAAAGCTGGATGCTTAACCAACTGAGCCACCCAGGCGCCCCTATTCCAGAAAATTTAGAATGTTCCTCACTTAACAGACATCCTCACACATAATTGCTGACAGCCACGCATGTCACTGGAACCCCCTTTCCGTCTCCCTGCCCACTGCCCTGCCCTTCCCTTCCTCCCTGTTTACTGCTGGTGCAGCAGCCAGGGGCACCCTGGGCACTGCCCCTGGGCGTGGCTTTCTCTCACCAGCTGCTACATCGCCAGCGCACAGTCAGCAGGACCAGCCAGTGTGTGCAGCACTGATCCTCAAAACAGCAGCACTGTGGAATCCCTGGGGAGCTTGAGAAACATCCAGGTGCCTGGGCCCTACCTCAGATCAGCTAAAACTGTGGGGATGAGGCATAGGTATTAGTTTGTTTAAAAACATGCCCAGGTGGGGGCCCCTGCGTGGATCAGTCCATTGAGTGTCCAACTCTTGACTTTCGCTCAGGTCATGATCTCATGGTTCATGGGATTGCGTCCCACGTTGGGCACTGTGTTGACAGCATGGAGCCTGCTTGGGATTCTCTCTCTCTCTCTCTCTCTCTCTCTCTCTGCCCCCCCCTTCCTCTCTCTCTGAAAATAAATAAAATAAAAAATATATATATATCCCCAGGTGATTCACATAGCAGTCTTTCCACCAGCCTGTCTCCATTCCCCATCTGCTTAGATGCTCTCATCTCAGATGCTTCTCATCCCTCTCCTCAAGACCTTGACCCTCTTGTAGCTGAGACTCAGTCCTTTTATGCCCCCTGCACCCTATTGCTGTCCCTCAGGAACCCTACCCGAGGTCATGGGAACTGCAGACTCAGTGATAGTCAAGTTCAAAACATGAACAAGTCTTTCCAAAGAAACGTCATTCTCCAGTGGTGGATAGGAGGCCTTTGGCACTGTGACTGTAGCAGGCTTTTATGGACTGGTTTGGGAACTTGCCCACCATGCAAATGGTGTTTTTGTTTTGTTTTGTTTTTTTACGTTGAAGAGAGTCTGCTCTGTAGAGGAATATGATTCTACTCATGTCCTCAATGTGCTTAAAATCTAGGAAGAAGAGACAAACTCACAGAAAAATATACTCCAATACAGAATCAAGGGCTAGAATTTTTCGCGTAGACCAGTTGTTCTCAAATTTGGGCCTGTTTAGGGATCACTTGGGAACATTTAAAAAATGTGCATGTTTTGACTACATTCCACTTAACTCAGATTCAGTGTTTTTCGGGTGAGGCCTGAGCCTGGGCCTTGTCAAACAAGCTCCCCAGGAGATTCTGATGTGCACCAAAGTTGGAGAAGGATTGGTGTATAAATTCAGGGAGGGGAGAAGTCAGGGACAGACTGCAGTCAGGGTCCTCTCGTCCTTTCCCTGGAAGAAACAGCGCTGTGGCCTGGAAAGGCAGCTGGCATAGGCTCTGATGCCCTGCCCCTCCCCAGGTGCTGTTTCCTGGCATTCCTGGCCTGACAGCTGGCTGCCTGAGGTCCTCAGCTCAGGCATGTTGGCACATTCTTCCTTGACCAGGAAGTGTCTGCCTGGGGCTGTCACCCTGGCAGCGAGCTGTCACCATTCATCTCCTAAGTCCAGTAATTGGAGTGGACACGGAGCCATCACTCTGGATCAAGGCTCAGTGATCCTGGGGCTGTTTACTCCTGTCATTCATTTCCCCCTGGGTGGGGAGGAAGATGGGGGAAAACCGCATTTACAGACACTCATCATATTTTCCTGGCTTCTCATAGTGGAGGTGTATGTGAGCCTAGGAGCAGACTGTGGGGTGGGCTCTGGGTGAAGGTGGTGAAGACACCCCTCTTTCCTCCCTCCCCCCAGGTAGTCAGGCCTGGAGAACTGCTACTGTGTATTTCTTTAGCAGTAGAGCTGAGGCAGGGGGTGGCGGGGGGAGCAATGGAGAGGGTCGGGGGGATGAAGTAGTTGAAATCTGATCGGCTTGTATCTGTCATTACATGTGGGTTAGTGCCCGAATGGTTCCCCAAATCCCACTTCATCTCTCATAATTCCAGATAGCTCTGGAGGCCTTCGGGCTGTGGTTTGGGGTGAGGAGAGGGAGTTGTGCAAGACCGGCTCTGAGACTTGGCATGTGCATCTTGTAATTAGCCTTGTGGGTCGGGGAGAGGAGCTGCCATGTGCTGGGCTCTCCCTCGGTATTTTCATGCCGTTCTCACAACAAGCCTATGAAACAGGGTTTGTTGTCCCCATTTTATAGGTAAAGAAACTTGCCTGCAGTCTTAGGGCGATAATGTCACAGCCGGAATGCCAACCACTTACGCTTTTAATTTATTGTGCTGCTTGCTTCTAGGGCATTGGGTTGAAGACAGGAGACCTGAGCTTCAGTCCAGGCCCTGCCACCATTTATGTGATGTGGAACAAATGCCCTCACTCACAAATCCCCTCACTTTCCTCCCGTGCCAAAAGGGGGCTGGGAGTGGGCCAGGTGCTCCGTGTCCAGCAAAGGCCCTGGCTCTGTGTGTCTGTCCAGAGTGGCTCAAGTCTCCTTGGGGCAGTGTCAGTTGCTCGCTGGCCTTTTGGAGTCCTGTGGCTCCTTTTTGGACTTTGATTTAGGGGCGCAGGACCTATCTCTCTTTACCCAATAGAAGTTTCCTTGAAACAAAACATAATCACTGTGTATTTGAAAAAAATGTGTAAATCAGATCATCCATATTTGAAATGCTAATCTGGCTACTCACAAGGCAGCATTTTAGATTTATAGCCTCATTTGTAAAAGGGAGAGGAGGATATCCTTTCTGAATTTCTTACTCTAAAATGTAAGAGCTCTGAGAGTCCTTTTATCCTGGTATTATCCCCATTCCTTTTCTCCTGAGTAGAAAATTTCGTATCTTGCATTTGCCTCAAGTGATATGTGTTAATTTAGTTAATTGGGCCTAGAAGGACTTTTCCTGCCATCTACGATACTTAAGGGCAGTTTTCTGGAATGACCAGTCATTTCACTGCTAACCCTTTAGGAAATTCACTAAATTCTCATTATCCAAGATTCATCTCTGTTTATTGCTTTGAGATAACCCCAGGTAATGGGGACTTCAGGGTTATTCTTTGAGGCTTATGCAGCAGTTTAAGAGGTGACCAGGAGCTGTGGACAGGTTCTCAGGTCCATGGGGGAGTGGATTTTCCATGTTATAAATTAGAAATTCCACAGCTATGATTTCTAATCTTGGTCATTTCTTTTATTTGCTACCATCCCTGTGTCTTCATTGCTTCATTTCTAACAGTGGAGAAATTAGAAAGCCAAAGAGATCGTGCCAAGGTAGGCTATTGCCCGGCAAGGTGCCTGTGAGTTTCTTGCTGTTTGAATAGAACATTTACTTAGTGTTTTATGGTGTACAGACATCATTCCAGTTGGTACTCGTAATGCTCCTGTAAGATAAACCAAACAGCTATATATTTTTTTTATTTCTGTGTTGAGTGAATCTGTACCCTGTTTATTGCAAAAAGAACTTAGAGTGGCATAGAACAGGACGAAGCCACCAAGGGGAGCGGTCAGGAAGGAAAAAATACAGTAGCTAACACTTGTTGAGAGTCATCTGTGTACCAGGGACAATTCCAAGTGCCCTTGAATGTATTAGCTCATCCGTATGGCTGCCTTGTGAGGTAGGTACTATCATTATCCCTGTTTTTACAGAAAGGAAAGCGGAGGCTTAGTGGTTCAGGAACTTGTTCACTGTCAAATGGTAGAGCTCACAGTTTTAACCACTGTCCTAGAACACAGCCCTCTGTGGTAAGTAAGGCCAGGGGTAACGTTAGTGGAAACATGTTCATGGTAAGATTTATCGCTGTTTTAGAGAGGAAAGTGAACTAAAGAATGTGGGTAAGTGGCTTGCTCAAGGTGGCAAAGCCAGGACTAGAGTCTTGGTCTTCTGTCTCTTAGTGCTGTTTCCATTGCCTCACGTAGCATCATCCTTCTCAAAATGAAAACCATATGTCTTTCAGAACCTGGCAATTGGGGCAGGAGCTGTCGGATCTTTGCAGCTGACCTACATCTCGAAGGTAATGTTTGCCTGGAGCTCTGGGAATTCATGTTCTCTAAGTAGGTTTAGTATCTAAACAAGAAATGTCCAAATCTTCAGGCATTAGCATTTGGGGGTGTTCCATGGGCAGCGAAGGGCGCTCCTGTCCTCATGTTTGCCTTTGGAAGCTTTGCTGCTGACCAGGGCTGGGGGGGAGTGTGGCTCATAGGTTCTTAGAGTGTAAGCCTGAAGCCTCTTCCTTCTGGGACACATCAGTAAGGCTCCCAGCTCCTGCCAAGGAGGTATCAGTGGTGGGGGTAGGAGTGGGGCATGACCTTTTTTTTGTAATTGGGGCAAAAAGGAGCAGAAAAACAATTACAAATCCCCCTAGTGACTATAAAAGATTCTCCCAAGGGGTCTTGTTCTAAAGGAGCAGCTCAGAGTTGGGGCTGTGCTGGATTACCAGTCACCTGGACAGGATTACTGGAGGGAAGGCTAAGAGAGCCCCGGGAAGGCACTCAGTTGTGCCAGGGAACTAGTCAGCAGCCAGATGACTGCTGGAAGGTCTGGTAAGCGGGCCTTCCCCAGTCCTGTTAGTGTGGATGGTCTAGCCCCGAGGTCAGCCCCACTTCAGAGCAGAGACAGGGGTTGGGGGCAGCGGGCTGGGTGATGGCGCCCACGTGTAGCTGCTGAATTTAGCTTCTTTCAGTGGCCCCCTCCCTGGAGCAGACACCAGTGCTGACCTGTGATGCAGCAGAGATAAAAAATGCCAGGGGATTTAGAGCCTTGCCAGAAAGAGGAACTCTTTGTCCAATGAGAAGAGCCAGGTGGCGCCCAGCCAGCACAAAGGTTCCGGAAGTACTGCTTTCCTCCACGCACCCCTCACTTCAGGCCTCTTGGGAAGTCTCTACTTCCTTGTCCTCATTCTTCCACCCTCAAGGGTTGAGGCATGGTAGAGGGACCCTGATCTAAGTGACCATTGGCTCCTTTGCATAACGAGCTTTGGGGGCCCTTGTGCTAAGCCTTCCATCCCAGCTGGCCAGGGGGGTTTGGAGGTGGAGGCTGCAGGGGCTGACACAGCTGGGCACAAAGGCAGAAGATGCAGGGCAGGGTTTGAGCGGATTAGAGAGAGGAGATAATGACCTCAGGGGAAGGGGGTGGGGCTTTAAGCGAAGCTTTGCTAGCACAGCTGTGGGCAATTTGTGCTTGCCTTGTGGTGAGAGATGTGGCCCTCCCCGGGGCAAGGCCGGCCAGAGGCTTGGGCCTTCCCCTCTCCTGTTGGGTCTTGCTGTGAGCTCATTAGGTCTTTCTCCAGGAGGTTTGGAGGAACAGAATGGCGGCAGGGCGGGGAGCAGAGAACCTCATTATTAGTGAAACTCCAAACCCTCTCCTGTTTGAGAGGCTTTTGTAGGTTTTTTGGTTTTGATTGGGGAAAAGTGGATACAATCTCCTGCTGAATCATGATTTATAAATGCAGCTCAGATGAAGGCTTTTAGAATCCTCAGTTTCAGAGGCTGCCTCATTTAGAAAGGATGGGCATGACTTTTAGCCCTTCCTGGGAGATGCAGGCCTGGGTGGGTATTTTGCAAAAACCCACAGCTGCCACAGGGTCAGGTTACATGGAGCTGAGAGCCTTTAACTCCTGCCTGACCCAGTGCCAGAAAGCAGGGGTTTTCCCAGAAAAACATTTAGCTGTGATACTGGCATCAAATTCAGCATTCCAGGTTATTTCTTGTTAGCCCCTAGGAAGTGCCCCCCCCCACCCCCCAACCCCTAGAGTAAAGCGTTTAACCACAGCATTGACCTGGCTTTTCGTGTAAATGTGGTCTCTGTGCGGGGGCAAGAGGGGGTGCGTGCTCTTCCATAGTTCTTTCTCGAGGGCTAGTGTTGGGAAGAGGAGTTCCTTCAGAAAGGCCAAGAGATGAAAGTTCTTGATTTGGTGTCGTCCAGAGCCCCGATGGTAGTAGAACCAGGTGTGAGCAAACTGGAAAATGATTGAAGGTGGCCTTGGTGCCATCACCTTCCCACTTTGCCGGATGGCTCTTCTCTCGTATACGGCCAGCCCCAACGTGCCAGCCCCAGCTTGTGTCCCGCTTTGTCAGGGCCTTGCCCTCAGCTAGCTATAAGGAAGACCTTCCTAGAACACAGGTTCTTACCTTCTTACATAGGTGGGGGTGGTGATCACAGATCCTTCTAAGAGTTTTGTGAAGAGTGTGGACCCCTTTTCCAGGTAAAGTATGTATACATGGACACACCCTGGTTTTGCCTGTAATTTCAGGGCTCATTGACCCCCTGAAGCTGGTGCAGAAGCCCCTATGTAGAACCCCTCCTTTTTCTGTGTAGTTGACGGCTTTTTCCTCTGCTCTTGATGCCACCTCAAGGGGCAGGGTCACCCTGGACACTGGGGCAGAGCTACCCCAGAGCTTCAAGACCTTGTTCTGCTGCTTTTGCCAGAGGGGCCCCAGCGCTACTTCCGGCCAGGGGCCGACAGGATGGGGCCAGCTAGCAGTGCCCTAACACTGATGAGTTTGCTGCTCCTGTGGTCTGTATTTGATCTGATAAGAGCAAGTTCCTGAGAGTCTGTTGCGCTGTAGAGTGGCCTTATCTGCGTCACTCTGTGGGTGACCCGTGCCCATACCCTACTTCACATCCTGACCTCCTTTCATTGCTTGCATAATTCAGGACCCACCAGTCAACCACTGCTATGAAGCTACTTAACTGTGGCCACCTCAGGGCATGCAGATGGTAGCACTTGGCCACACCCACTATAGTTAAGCTGGGCACCATACTTTTTCAGGATCTTCTGTTTCTTCACTACATCCGAAGGAGGCTGCACAGTGTGGTCTGATCACCAGCATGAGGTGGGGTGGAGGCCAGAGGGCTTATCCTTCCCACGGGGGCAGGTATTGTGCTGCCACAGTCCCCAGGATGTCGGGGAGGCCAGAGCTACCTTTCCACAGTAAATGAAGCCCACACCGTGGCCCTTCTCCCTGAAGGACACAGCACAGCTAGAGATAGGATTTCCCTTTTCTCTTCTGCCGTTCTGTAATTATAAGAAGGGGACTAGTAATTGCACTCTGGCTTTGCTAATTGGGAAGCTGATCAGAAATTTTGAGGGTGTGATCCTTGCTAAATAGCCTATCAGGGTAGAACTAGAACTGATTCAGCGAAGAGCTAGCTGCTTGCCAGATATTCCTTCTGTGGTTAGGCATGGGGCAAATTATAGATGTGCATGCATGTAATCACGCACGTCCCCTGACTGAAAACTGGATAAACATATAAAAACAAATGAAAAACCAGATGATCTCTTAGTTTCAATTGCTGTAATAAGCATGTTGGTAGCAGTCTCTCCGTATAGGCCGCTAAGAAGTTGTGGTCAAAGTCGACTGTCACTCAACCTGGTGAAAAGTCTCTGCCAGTGGTGCTTTCTCTGGTCAGTGATAAATGTCAGTTTCTGGGAGAACAAGGTGTGTCTCCAAATAAGCCGGAGAGGGTCTCAAAGTGCCCAGCTTTTCAAAGCCACCCGAAAGCTTAAAGTAGCAAAGAAGCCATGAGATGGGTGGGTTCTGAGGGCCAGGCAGTTAGTTCTGTGATGGTCAGAGCTACACAGAAACTTCTGGAGGGTAGGACATGCAGGTATTTATGGGCACAGGGACCTGCAGGGGGGAACATGGATGCCAAGGGATAGAGCAAGAAAATGAGTCACTGACAGATCAGAACATCAGACACACAACTGTGGTTCAGATGGAATTCCAGGATCTGAAACCCAGGAAAACCAGGTTAGCTCAGGGGCAAGAACTATGATGTCATGGAGCTCTGCTGAGTGGTTTCTGGGAATGACAAAGACATGCCCTGAATTTGGGTAGTCTGTGCCTGAACTCAGGATATGTGTGTTCACCTTTGCCTAAACCTTTGTGTTTCAGGACCATTTAAAGACTTCCATTAGGCCCTAAGGCCTCCACCTCACATGATGGTGAACATATCAGAATATAACCATCTCCCTCATTAAATATAATTGGCTGTAAAATATTTGAAAGGATTTCAGTCACCTTATATTTGAAATGATTTGGCTTAGTAACTCTAATTTTTTGATTGGCTATAATTTCTTAGCAATCATCTTGCACATCCAAGGATTCTTGTGAACTAAGAAAATCAAAGCTACTAATTATTTTCGAATGTAATGAAATTTTTTTGACTGTTTAATTGAAACATTAATGAAGTTGACTTACTGTGACATCTTGCAAACATTTGTCAAGGAGGTTTATATAATGTTGAGGAGATTTATATAATATTATATAGACATTTAATGATTTATTTATTAATGTTGAGTATGCTATATTCATTTTGTATTTTGGAGGGCAGGTATTTTTTTCAGGTCTCATACAAGTAGGAGAAGGCCCTTGCTTGGAAAGGGGACTGAGAGAATGTGTCCACAGGGGTATTATGACAATGTGGAAATAGTTCCTAACCTAGGGTCTTGGGGGGGAAGGTGCCTCCTTAGAAATCCCAGGTGGAGGGCCTGTTTCAGGGAGTTCAGCCTACATCGAGAGTAGTCACCTAATGTTTGTGGGCATATGATGCAGTATGATTTGTATTCCCTTATTGGTTCAGCATGTTTGAACCAGAGTGAGATGGGTTCACCTATGCATGTAGTCAGGAGTGTACACGAAAGGGGTAGGATTGAGAAAACAATATGAAATAACGAGCTATAAAAATTTTTCTACTTTCTTCTGTTCTCTCTCTCTTTTTTTAAATGTTTATTTATTTTTGAGACAGAGAGACAGAGCTTGAGGAGGGGAGGGGCAGAGAGAGAGGGAGACACAGAATCTGAAGCAGGCTCCAGGCTCTGAGCTGTCAGCACAGAGCCTGATGCGGGCCTCAAACCCACGAACCATGAGATCATGACCTGAGCTGAAGTCGGACGCTTAACTGACTGAGCCACCCAGGCGTCCCTGTTCTTTTCTCTTAAATACATAAGTATGTTCTGATTCCATGGGCCACTCTTATTTTCGTGGTTAAGCAGTTAGGGTAGATATAAAGGACATTGATCAGTGTGTCCAAACGACCTTTCTGTGCACTCTACTTGGAATCTATGTGTGGTGGTAGCAATCCCACCTTTAATTTGGAGAACTGTTTAGGGAGGGGGTCGGTGGTTGAGAGAGGAGTGGAATCTTCTAGTGTGAATGGGGCAAGTATAGATTATGTGGTCCAAAGAGAATTTCGTCAGGACTCAGTGGTTTTAAAAGCATTTTTGCAAAGATAAAGATTAAGCTGGACATCAAGATAGTGCTTATCTCTGAGGGGTGGGAGTGGGATTCTGTCAGGGAGGGGCACACAGAAGCCTTCTAAGAAAGAGGACTGATAGTGGCCTATTTCTTAATCTGGATCATGAATATAGGGTTTCCATTTAATTATTATTCTTTAGAATGTTTATATGTTTTATGTACTCTTCTTTTTTGTGTGGGAAGTTTCACAATAAAAAATTTTGAAAAAAAACTTGACAACAACGTTAGAAACATATTCTTGTTTCTTTTATTTTTTATTTGATTTAGGTGAGCATAGCTACACCAAAGCAGAAACCAAAAACTCCGTTTTGCTTTGGTAAGTACTAAGCTGCTGGAGGATGGGTTCTCTGAACACTCCTACAGCAACTTCCTCTTTGTGTGGAGACAGTCCTGTGATTACATGTGACTTATGCCCTGTGTGTATGAGTGACTTCAGTCACAGCGATGTTGCTAGGTCTCAAGTGATACTGCTTTCTTTGGTCTCCCTGTGAACACCATTAATAACATAAGACAGAGGTACCGGGAGCAGTGACCGTTTTCCTGACTCCGAAGGGCAGGGTACAGGTATCTACTGACAGTTTCTGGGAACCCTCATCTCCGACTCTGTAGTGGCGTCCTCAGGAAAGGTGGAGACTTGGGGGGAGCTGGAGGAACAATGGAAAAAGAGTATCCTGTCGAGTGTCTTAGTGTTGCCAAATGAGTGAAGAGTTGGGAGTGACACAGGAAGCAGAGTCACTCAGTGGCTGCCTCTAGTCATTAATTAAATCATCAGTATTTATTTGGCTCCTACTATGTTCTCAGTACTGTACAAAGTGTTTCAAGCAGATACTAATGAGTAGCTTCTGTTATTTATAGGGTGGTTCTGTAAGCTCCATGAAGCAGGGATGTCCCTTTGCTCTGTCACTGCTCTATCCTCACCATGTACAGTGGTTGCTGGCATATAATGGGTGTTCAATAATATTTGTTGAGGGGATGAATTCTACCGCATGATGCTTACTTCTTATAGTTCTGGCTTCTTTATGCTAGAAGAATAAAATAGTCACTTGAGCTGCCATCTCTCCCAACTGCAGGCTGGGTTCAGGCTTCTTTGTTGCTTTCATTGTCCCATTTCTTTCAAATATCATTGCTAAGCTCAGAAATGACTGTCTCAGATTTTGTGGTCAGCAGATCTAAAAGAGATAAATAATGAACCCGGAAATAAATTATTGACCTCATGGAGTGCTCAGAGGAAAGAACAGGTTGAAAATAAGGTCAGGGTCACAGATTTGATCTCAGGCAAGCTTTGTTCCATTTTCCAACCACAGACAAGACTCCTAACCCGGGCCAGTTGTGCGAGTGGAAACAAGGAGCACTGGGTCCAAAATTATATATGTGTCATCATGACTGTAAATCTGTTAGCGCCTCTAAAAAGCTGTTCAAGCGTGTGTCTTGTTGATGGTGGACTAGAAGTCTCATCACTGTACAACAGTGTTATTAAGGGGGTTGTTAAAACATTAATGACAGGTGATGGAATAATTCTCCCTTTTAAAGAGAGCAACTATAGCCTGCTGCTTCCCTGATATTCACACAGCTGACTTTGCACCGTGGCAAATGTCTTCATCTGCTTTGTAGAATCCTCCACCTCATTACTTTGGCACCTTGGTTTTGTGGAGTCTTTTTGGCTTGCATGTATTCTGACCTGGGTCTTTTCTCTTTTCTTCCCCATGACTATTGCAGTCATCAATGCCCTCTCTCAGAGGTATTTCCTTCAAGCTAATGACCAGAAGGATCTGAAGGACTGGGTTGAGGCCCTGAACCAAGCCAGCAAAATCACCGTACGTATGATTCCTTCTCCTTTCTGGAAGGAGTCCGTGTCTCTTTTCAGCACGTGGCCCATTCTGGGTGGGGAAAAGTATGGATGATGGCAGGGGCTTTCCCAGGACCCCGTTGAGACCCAGTTCCCCCTACCTCCTCTTACACTTTGGCTGACTAACCACAAGTTGAACTGAGAGTTTGAGTTTGAATCAAGTGCAAGGGGAAGTTTATGGAGCGTCCCCTTTGTGCTTCCTGGGAGGGCTCCTGCTCAGTCCTGTTTTGGGTAATTCTGGCGTGCTGATTCAGAGTGTGGTGGGATTGGAAGATGGATTGCTGACTATGAGAAGCAGAGTACAGGGAAAAGCATATAAAGAGGGAAGTCAGAAGTTTTTACTGGCATGGAGGGAGGAGGTACTCTTCTTCCTTTAAGAGGTGACCTGCGGGTCAGTCCAGGCCATCTACCAACCTGTCCTGAAAAAGCCTTCCGTTTGAAAGCATCACTGAGCTAGTTCACTGACTGCTCCATGAGTAGTCTCATTCTCTTTGACTTGACTGGTGAACTCCTTTCTTCTTCCTTAGAAATACAGAACAAGAAAGAGAGAAGGGTAGGAAGGAGGAGAGGGAAAACTATGTTTTGGGGAAAAAAAACTAGACCTTTTATCAATAATAGGCAGACTTAATGGCATGTAAACCATGGTTTGTATGCTGAGAAGATTGATATTCTTGTTTTAGTTATTTTTGTTTTAAGTTATTATTTTAATTCCAGTTAACATACGGTATTCTATTAGTTTTAGGTGTACAATATAGTGATTCAGCACTTCCATACAACACTTAGTGCTCATCACAAGGGCACGCCTTAATTCCAATCACCTATTTAACCCATCCCTCCACTCTCCTCCCCCCTGGCAACCATCAGTTTGTTCTCTATAGTTAAGAGTCTCTTTCTTGATTTGTCTCTCTCTGTCTCTCTTATTTTTTTCCTTAGCTTGTTTGTTTTCTTATACTCCATATATGAGTGAAATCATATGGTAGTTGTCTTTCTCTGACTTATCTTGCTTAGCCTTTTACTCTAGTTCTATCCATGTCCTTGCAAATGGCAAGGTTTCATTCTTTTTTTATGGCCAAGTTATATTCCATTGTATGTGTGTGTATGTGTGTGTTTGTATATACATGTATATACATGTAAATATACATACATACACACAAATATACACACATATGTATATACATACATATATTATACACATAGACATGTGTGTGTGTGTGTATGTGTGTGTGTGTGTGTATATATATGTATATATATACACATGTATATATATACTAGTTCTTTGTCCATTCATCAGTCGATGGATACTTGGGCTGTTTCCATATCTTGGCGATTGTGGATAATGCTACATAATCATAGGGGTGCATGTATCCCTTTGACTTAGTGTTCTTGTATTCTTTGGGTAAATACCCAGTAGTGCAATTGCTGGATCATAAGGTAGTTCTATTTTTAACTTTCTGAGGAACCACCATATTGTTTTCCACAGTGGCTTCACCAGTTTGCATTCCTACCAACATTGTACGAGTGCTCCTTTTTCTCCACATCCTCACCAACACCTCTTGTTTCTTGTGTTGTCGATTTTAGCTTTTCTGGCAGGTGTGAGGTGATATTTCATTGTAGTTTTGATTTGCATTTCCCTAATGATAAGTGATGATGAGCATCTTTTTATGTGTCTGTTGGCCATCTGGATGTCTTCTTCGGAGAAATGTCTGTTCCTGTCTTCTGCCCACTTTGTAATTGGGAGATTTATTGTCTTTCTTTCTTTCGTTTTTTTTTTTTAAATCTTTTATTTGAGAGAGAACGCACAAGTGGGGAGAGGGACCAAGGGAGAGAGAGAATCTTAAGCAGGCTCCACACTCAGTACATAGCCCAATGAGGGACTCAATCCCACGACTCTAGAGTCATGACCCGAACCGAAATCAAGAGTCGGATGCTCAACCAACTGAGCCACCCAGGCGCCCTGGATGACTCATTTTCTTATCACACAGTCAAACTAGTTTACATCCTATTCACTTCCAATAGTACTGGGGCAGATTATTCTCCCAAATACCTCAGGGTTTCTGTGAATAAATTAATAGAAGAAATCTGTACACCTATCCAGTGCTTGGGATGCCAGACCCAAGCAGAGTACAATTCAGTCATTGAGGTGGTCTGGCTTGTTAGCTTGTTATTTTGATAAACTTTGGTATGCCCGTGAAAAGAGAACTGAAGGGAGGGAGGGAGAGTGCAGCTACCTCACATTTGTCTGCTAACCCATATGCTTGTGCACATGACTCTAGAGTACGGATCTTAGTACAGGTTTTCTTTGTTCATGATGGGGTCTTCACCTTTCTGTGTCTGACACACATTTGGACCTCCTTTCAGTGTCCAATACTTTATTCTCTTTCGGTATTCCCTCCTGACTTTCCTTCTCTCTTTCTGCCTGGGCACAAAGTCTTCAAGGCGGTGGGGGCCTTTCTTTTGTCCCTTGAGCCTAGAGTTGCTGTAAGCAGTGAGGTCCCCCCACCTTTTTTCTGGCCCCGTGGAACAGAAGTCATAAGCCACAGGAGTGGGGAAGGAGCATGGCGGTGCCCAGAGGCTGGGAGTCCAGAGGCTTGCTGGAATGTCAGCTGGGTCTCCATAGTCTCCAGGATCCCCCTTACTTTCCTTTGCTCTGTTCATACATCTCTTCACTCCTCCTGCCAAAGGTCCCATGGGATAGAAGGAAGAGGATGGATACTCTGTTTCCTAATCAGTTTGTGCCCTGGCAGGGTTTACTCCTTTTTCTACTTCCATATCATCCTGTATCTTGTGTCCTTCCTAAGGGAGGCTGGGATGAAGGAAGATGTGGGGCTGGGCATCACATCGATGGCATACACACTTGTTTTAGGGCACCTTATATACAAAGTGCAGCATCAGGCACTTTGGGAGATACAGAGATCAAAGAGGGAACAGATAATGTATTGAGCCAAGCTTTCACAGGTGCCATATTATTCACCCCTCCCACATCACTCTTATAAATGGTTTTACTGCCCTTTTTTAGATGAGAAAAATGGAAATCAGAGTCTTCCCAAAGTCTAGAGGTGGGTAAATGGTAGAGCTGAGATTAAACATCCAGGACCTGTGACTTCCAAGACCTGAAAGATAATAGAAAGATTTAAAGGGGCACCTGGGTGGCTCAGTTGGTTAAGCGTCTGACTTCGGCTCAGGTCATGATCTCATGATCTCATGGTTCATGGATTTGAGTCCCACATCGGGTTCTGTGCTGACAGGTCCGAGCTTGGAGCCTGCTTCAGATTCTGTGTGTGTGTCTCTCTCTCTGTCCTTCCCCTCTCACATACACACACTCTTTCTCACTCTCTCAAAAATAAATGAATAGACATTTAAAAAATTTTAAAAATATTTAAAAAGATGAACCGTTGTCAAATTACACACTCCTTTTACATGCATGGCTTCATTTTAGCCTCATATAAAAGCCTTAAGTGTTATGATTTCCGCTTATAAATGAGGCAATGCAAATACCTAGAGATTAAAGTGACTTGCCCAAGTTCATGGAACCAGGATGGATCCAGTTTTTCTCCCCACAGATCACTGTTCATTTTGTGCTAAGGCCATTGGGTCCTTATCACTGAAGAAAATGGTGTGCCCTGGCTTATAGCTGCATTACTTCCATCTCTGCCTCCATCACCGTATGGCGTGCACGTGTGTGTATGTGTGTATGTGTGTGTCTGTGTCCGTCCATGTGTCTGTCCTCTCTTCTTTTAAAAGGGACATCAGTCATTGGACTTTGGGCCCACCCTAAACTCGTATGACCTGATCTTAATTTAACTACATCTGCAAAGACCCTATTTCTAAATAAGGCCACATTCTGAGTTTGTGGGTGAACAGTTTTAGGGGGACATTATTCAACTTACTACATTTCCCAAAACAGTTGAAAATTGAGCAGTGAAAGTAAAGCATAGCCCCCTGCCCCCATTGGATTATTCCTTATTGCTGTCTAGACATGCCTGGTGGGAAGTAAGAGGAGTCCCTATAATTTTCTTCCTTCCTTCCTTCCTTCCTTCCTTCCTTCCTTCCTTCCTTCTTCCTTCCTTCCTTCCTTCTCTCTGTCTCTCCTTCTCTCTTTCTCTCTTTCTCTTTTCTTTCCTTCCTTCCTTTTTCTTTCTTTCTTTCTTTCTTTCTTTCTTTCTTTCTTTCTTTCTTTCTTTCTTTCCTTTCTTTTCCTTTCCTTTCCTTTTCCTTTTCCTTGTTCCTTCCTTCCTTCCTTCCTTCCTTCCTTCCTTCCTTCCTTCCTTCCTTCCTTTCTTTCTGTAACCTCTACACCCACAATGGGCTCAAACTTATAACCCCAGGATCAAGAGTCACAGGCTCTACTGACTGAGCCGGCCCCATGTCCCTGTAATTTTCATTTCACATTGCAAGTGAGATTCATAAGGATCTCCCCCATAGAGAATACTCCACAGGGGGATGGAAGAGGGTACACCTTTAATTAGGCATCTGGGGATATGGACAAACCAAAAGAATGACCTTGTTTTCAAGTTCTGGGGCATAGTTATTGTAGGGTTTGTCCTCCAAAAGCTGGAAGCTTTGGAAAGGCTCTGGGAAGATGGTCAGAAGTAGCCCATGGTGACAAGATTCTGAGAGGCAGTACAACAGCTAAGCTTCTATGAGTCCTTTGCTGGCCACTGGAAACTCTAAAAGGCTACTTCCCTCCTTCTTTGCTGGAATTCATTTAGGTCATTTGAGGGGATCTTCTGTTGTTCCATGGTGATGGTATCAGTAAACATCTCAGCCATAATCAACATCCCTAAAGGAGTCCCACCACACTATAGCAAAGCTCAGGGAAAGAGCATAGGTAGGTAGTGGGGCATTTAGCAATGGAGAGTCAGGCAGTCCTAGGGGAAACTTACTTTTAATGAGCTTTCATTGATCTCTTCTATAATATGGAGAAAATAATGCCTACTTCATAAGATTGCTTGAGGTAGAGACCATGCAGCAGAGTTTGGCACATTATGTGGCCCTGAATGGGGCCCATTGAGGTGGGAACTGCGGTTCAGACAGCCGGAAGGGAGAGAAGGTGGATTTCTGGCTCTATCTGGAGAGCTAGTGGGTGGAGGGCACCCTTGTCTATGTAAACAGAATGCACACGCCAGGAAGAGGGTTCTCATCTTCTTTCTGGAGCTCCAGCATAATCACGGTGGTCTTAACCCTTTGAACACACATGGAATGGAGTAGCTCTCAGTCTCATCCTTCTCAAAGGGCCCTGAGCTATGAGCTCTTGAAAGGTCTGGATTCCTAGGCCCTTCTAATTCCCAAGGCCATAGAAGAAGTGGAAGATGTTAGCCTTACTTGTGTCTGCAGATCCGCACAGGGTGTGAGTTCTTGTGAAGGATGGGCTTCATGATGCTGTGGACATTGCGCCCCAGCAGGGAGTTAGGATCTAGTCTCTGTTCGATTATTAACCATGGCTTTGGGCAATTGACTTGAGTGGCCTGGGCCTCTCTTACTTTCTTACAAAATAAAAGATGTTAGGAATTTCCAGTATAAATGAGTAAAATGAGCAAGTCAGAAGAAAAACAACATAAATGAGGATAAACAGCACGTGGCCTGTGGTCTCAGTGTTGGGGAGCATGATAGGGACAGTGGCAAACTGAAGAGTGTTCTCCCTCTAAAGAGAGAAATGCCGCTTAGCTGGAAGTCTGGATTTTTAGGCAAAAAATCCCATATTTGAAATGTAGATTGAAAAACATACTATACATAGGGCCAGCAACACACAGTTTGGTGAGAATCTGCCCTCAGGCCACCAGTTTGCAGCCTGTGGCCTGTGGTGTCAAAGGAGCCATAACAATTCTGTGATTATGTGATTGTCCATGGTGCCCTAATTCTGCCAACAGAGAAAAAAAGGTAACTGTTCAAAAGGGTTGTGTTTGTAAATGTGTGTACCATTTGTGACATATTAATTAAAATATTTTGTAATACTCTTGACCCCTGAACAATGTAGGTTTGAACTACTTATATGCAGATATTTTTGCAGTACAGGACTGTGAATGTATGTTCCTTATGATTTTCTTTGTCATATTTTCTTTTCTCTAGTGTTATTGTAAGAATACAGTATATAATGCATAGAACATACAAAATCTGTGTTAATTGATGATTTCTGTTATCAGTAAGGCTTCCGGTCAACAGTAGGCTATTAGTAGTTGAGTTTTCAGAGTTAGAAGTTATACATGGAGTTTTTACTGCGTGGGAGTCCGTGCTCTTAACCTCTGTGTTTTTCAAAGGTCAACTGTACATGTATATTTTTTATTTTTGAAAAATTTAAAAGATATATACTCTGTCATTTGACAAATACAATGACTATGACATGAATGTTATTGCCCTTTTCATTTTCTACATGGGACACTTTTGGCCTAGAGAGAGGTTCAATGATTTGCCAAAGGTCACTCAGTCAGCGACAGGTCAGGAGTCAGTATCCAAGTCCCTGGGCTCCAAAGCTCATGGTCCCCTAATTCTGTGCCATATCCCACATGTATGTTACCTCTGCCCCTGCCTAGCGTGCTGCCTCCTCCTTGCGTTCCTGGTTCCTGTTCATTCTGGGTTACTGTTCCAGCATCTCTCTCTTCCTCTGGAGACCTCCACTCACCATTCTATTTCAAGTAGTCCCCCTGCGCCTCTGTATCTCAGCTCCTGTTTATTTTTGTTATGTCACTCCCCACAATTTAGAATTATTCTGATTGTTTGGCTGTGCATTTTTTGGTCAGCCCCTGTTGTTAGAATGTCTGTGCTATGAGGGTGGGATATGTCTGTTTGCTGTCTTGTCTTTGATCTGTAGTCAGGGAAGGGCCGACTCACAGTGGGTGCTCGGTTATTGTGTGTGTGCATGCGCCTGTGCATATAGGGGTCCGCTGGCAGAGTTCCTCATATTCAGAAATGGGTTGATGGAAGGGCTGGGGAAGAGAGGAATGTCTTACTATAATTTGGTACGTTAGCTTTTCTTACCCCTTCCCCCGTCCTCTTTTGCCTCCCCACTTTTCCTAAGCTGTCTTTCTTGCCAGGTTCCCAAAGTTGGGAGCCTGCCCCTGACTACCGAGGTTCTGAAAAGCCTAGCAGCTCCCCCAGCCCTAGAGAAGAAGCCGCAGGTGGCCTACAAGACTGAGATCATCGGAGGGGTGGTGGTACACACGCCCATCAACCAGGTGCCGGGGCCTGGGGCTGCTGGGAGGGGGCAGTGCGGGGATGTCCATAATGTGCTGGTGATGTGCATAGAGGCGGGCTGCACTGACGAAAGGTAGTTGGTGGGGGGCAGTGCAGATGGGGTGGCCAAGAAAACCTAGGAAAGCCATGGGGGTGAATAGTAGCAGTACAGAAATTGGGGCCATTATATCTTGAGGCAGTGTGGCCAGTATGGTCCTGCACCATACACATGAGACTAGGACTTGTAAATCACAGGGGAAATGGGGCTGGGGAAGGCAGGTGAGCCTGGAAACAAGCCCACTGTTCCTCCTTCCATAGGGTGTTTCTCCTCGCTTCTGGTTTGCCTTCTCTGTCCTTACCTTTCTCCTGGGTCTGCCCGTCTTCTCCGAGCCTTGTTCTCTAACAGCACCCAGTACAGTGCCTGATGGGAGCAAAGTGAATGTTTACTTTCTTATTATTTCTTCTTTGATTGCTATGGTGGGTAAAGAGGGAAGAGAGGATTCCCCCGAGAGGGCTGGGTGAGGCACGGGGTTTGCTGCGTGAGGAGCAAAAGGAGGTGCTAATCCTGACATTGTTTCCTTGTAGAATGGTGGGGATGGACAGGAAGGGAGTGAGCCCGGGTCCCACGCCATCCTTCGAAGGTCTCAGAGTTACATCCCCACGACAGGCAGCCATGTTCCTTCTGGGCCCCACCTCATTAAGAGTGGCTACTGCGTGAAGCAAGGGAATGTGGTGAGTGTCAGTGCTGGGGCTGGAGAGAGTCCTGGGGACTCCTGGGAGCGCTGGTTGCGGGCAGCATACAGGGGACAGCTGGCTGCAAGGAGCTGTCCAGCTCCTAAACTACCTCCCAAACCGGTGAGAGGTTTGGGACTAAACATTTACCCCTGCATGCCCGAGGCACTGCCACTAATAGGAAGAAGTCCCTCTGCCTCCGTCTCTCCCACTGAATGTGGGAGCCCAGCTTCCATCGGACTGGGTACCCAGGAGCTTAGAACTGGAGCACCCTCTGGAATCCTGGAGCCTCTTCCTAATGTCCTGCTCTTTACTTTTTATTTCAGCGGAAGAGCTGGAAACGCCGCTTCTTTGCACTTGATGACTTTACTATCTGCTACTTCAAGTGTGAGCAGGTTTGTAGTCACTCTGGGGCCCTTCTGACAGGTCATGGAAGTAAGAGGCAAATGGGGGACACCCACATGTGTGTGCATGAGTACAGATGTGGGCACACACACAGGCCTGCGGGATGCCTCTGTCTTATCAGCGTCCATCCTGTGTGTGCATCTGTGGATCAGTAGTCACGTGGCCTTCCCTTCCTCCCTCCCTCTATTCAGTGAGCTGCTTTGTGGTCAGAGCCACAGAATATCTTCTTAGAACTTTTCCCTTTCTTGATAGTTATTTTGAGACTTTGCCTTATTTGCCATGTACCTCGGATCAGAGAGGTACATTGGCCAGCTAGGCTGGGTTGTGGCATTCTGTGGATAGTCTCATTTACCTATCTTATTTTTTCCACCAGGACCGAGAACCACTGCGCACTATATTTCTCAAGGATGTTCTTAAGACCCATGAGTGTCTGGTCAAATCTGGGTAATCATCTCTGCTTTTTTTTTTTTTTTTTTTTCTGATCAGAATCCCCATTTGCCTACCTAAGTCTTGATTTACTATCCTTCTGAGAGGCTCTATTTAAGAATCTTCCTCCATGAGCATGACAGGGCCTGACATCTTTCTTACTGCATCCACACCGATGCAGCCAAGAGACCAAGCTTATCTTTTCCCACTGCCTTACTCTGGCTCTTGAGGAGATGGGCTGAGTCTATATAATAATTTTTGATGGAGAAAAAGAAAGAATGTAGGAACAAATAAGAGAGTGGTGTTGAGTGTTAGAATTAGATGCTCATTGCATGGGAGGCCTGGGACTCAGAGTGGGGACGGTGTCCTGAGGTCTCTCACTTATCAGCACTCTGGTCAGATCACTGCTTATTCCAGTGCTTCTTCCCTGAACTTCTTATGCCTTTTCCCCCTTTTGACAAAGTCCCAGATGTCCCCTTCACACAAAGGTGATTAACAGCAACTCTGTGTGACTTCCTTGTAGAGGAAGAGCAAGTATTTTTAATGTGTTCCTCTTCCCAGTAGGAAATGAGTTACCTTCCGAGGGCAATGGTGCATAGGATGAGTTTGGGATCTGGGGCCTGTAGGCAAGGGCTATATCCAATACAGATACAGATGCCCTTAGAACTAAAGTGTAGAAACCCAAGTGCATCTGGACATCTAAAAGTCCTCCTTTTGCCCCTTACTCTCCAGTCTTTAGAGACTGTGTCTCTCCATCCCATGGGCTGTGCATTGCAGACCAGCATCATCAGGGAGGCTCTTAGCAGCAGGCAGACTGTTATCACATGAAGGCATAGGAAGGTCTCGCATGGCAAAAAAATGCCACATGACCCAAGGAAGCAGGGACCGAACTGGGGCTATACTGAGTCTTGCAAATGACATTTGCAGAGTAGAGATTAGGGAAGTTCTCAGTGACAGTTTGTATTCCATAAAAGTGGCTGTGGATGGATGGTCCAGAAGTGTGGTTCCAGAGGTTGATGGTGGGTGGAGGAAAGACTGGTCATGAGTGTATTCCTCAGAGATGGTTCCTGGCTCCACGTTGGCCCGTGCAGACAGGCAGATGGACAGCCACCTGGGCATGTTGGGCAGCTTAGCGAGCCCAGATGACCTTGAGTCCTAAGTGCTCTGTACTTCACCTGAGTCTCTCACTGCCACAGTCAGACCGAATTCTGAGTGAAGGAATTAAGAGAGCCACAGATCAGCAGGGAAGGAAATCCCCAAGGCTCTGCGGGTTCCAGGCCTCCGAGACTGTGTGGCCTCCCCAAACCCAGTTAGGAAGCTTTAGGGCATCTGTGTAGTCAACAAACGTTTGTTAACTTGAATTAAATTGAATTGAACTGAATTGAATTGAAAGGCAACATGTAGCTTGGGAAGTAGATGTGACAAGGGTGGGGATTTCCTCCCTGCTTTGCTTTCGTCTCTTAGTAGATGACATGAGCGTACTGTATGTGTGTGAGTAATTTAAAAAGTGAAAACAGTTTAGCCAGTAAGAAGAGCCATCTCTACTCAGAAAGTAATAACGGTCAGTGAAATGTTTCAAGTGACTACTATGTGACATGCAGTATAGCAGATGCCTTATATACTTTATACATTGATCTTTGTGGTGACCAGCCTCATGGTGGGGGGGGGGGCGTCTTCTCATCTCCATTTTACAGTTGGGGTACAAAGGCCCACAAAGATTTAAAAATATTCCTAAAAGACCTTTTCCCCAGTGGAAAGTGGAGTCAGGATTTGGCCCCAGGTCCTCCTAACCCCACATCTTGCTGTCCCTTCCCACATGGGTCTTTAGTCTCCTGCTCCTCCTTTGCCCTGGTGCCCATGTCACTGGCCCAGTGCCTGCCATGTCCTTCCAAGTCCTCATTCACGAAGCCAATTCTGCCTGTGATCAGTCCTTTTTTGGAATTATTCTCACTCTTGGCGTAGAACACACAGTCTAACATCTAATTGTATAGTTTTGCTTTTTTTTGGTACTTTTATTGGGAAGAAATTAGACCTTTTACTCCTTGTGTATTGCCCACAGCTCCTGGATACACACAGCAGGCGCTCAACACTGCAAATAATTTTGGCTGATTTAGGGTTTGTCACTGGGCACCAGCTGCATCTCCCCTTCTTCCTTGCAGAGGTCAGGATTCTTCTTCCCAAACTCATACCCAGTTTGAAGCATCTTAAAGTAGTCTAGTCGCTCCTTCCATATTTCATTAGTTCCTTGTCTCAGCCCAGTACAGGGTGGCATAGAGCAGGAATTTAATGAAGCTGATGAGGTTGCTGCTTGTGGAGGGAAGGCTTTGGAAATGAGAGCTGGTTCCCTTAGGAGAGGCAAATGGTAGTGGAGTAACTTTTAAAAACATAGACTCTGCAGTCAGGCCTAGGTTCAAATCCTTGCTCTGCTGTTTACTAACTTCGGCACCATGGATAAGTCACGTAACCTGTCTGAGGCTGGGTTTCCTTATCCACAAGGTGGGGAAAGTCTTAAGTTCCTTACTGGATTGTTATAAAGATTGGATGGAATAACACACTCAAAATCACTCAGAGAACAGATTGGTGGTTGCCAGAGGCAGGAGATGGGGGGTGGGCAAAATGGGTAAAGGAGGTCAGAAGGTACAAACTTCCATTTATAAAATGGATGTGATGTACAGTACGGTAACTATAATTAATAATGCTATATTGGATATTTGTAAGTTGCTGAGAGAGTAGACCTTAAAAGTTCTCATCACAAGAAAAAAAGAGCTCATAACTATGTGTGGTGACTGATGTCAACTAGACTTCTTGTGGTGATCGGTTCACAATATATACAAATATTGGATCGTTATCTTGTGTACCTGAAACTAAGAAAACGTTATATGTCCATTCTCTCTCCCTATATATTTTTATAAAATATTATCTTACGTATTAATAAATATATAAAATGAATGATTGATTCGTTATAGTTACGTATTTATAAAACCAAAAATTGTTCATCTGCTTGACCCTGGAAAAAAAGCACTTAAAGCAGTGCTTTGCACAAATAATTTTATATATCTTAGCCCCTAAGACTCCTCCCTTGCCCACAACTATAGGTCGTATGGAATGTGGTGGGTCTTAGGCAGGAGGTTTAGAGGGAAAGAAGCATTATGTTGTTAGAACTGGTGGTGGGGTGTGTGTGTGGGGTTTCCGTGGGGATGGTGGGACCTCCTGAGAACCTGTAGGAGGTTAAGCTGAAGGAGATCCCTGTCATGGTGTCTGAGGCAGAGGCCAGAGGAAGAATGGCCTGGGAGGCCCCTTTTTGTGGGAGAGGGCACTGGAGCCTTGACTTGGGATAAATCAAGTCCTCAGCGTGTGTGCAGGCATGCCTGGTAACTTTCTTTCTCTTTGTCTAGTGATCTCTTAATGAGGGACAACCTGTTTGAAATCATAACAAGCTCCAGGACCTTCTACATACAGGTAAAAGGCTCACCCTGAGAAGACTTTGGTGTTCTGTCTTTGTGAATGGTGTGTGGATAGGTCTTGCCTTTTCCTCTGCTTTCTCTTTTATTTTGTTTGAAGTTTCTGGGTGGTAAATTTAGCCCCTGATAGTCAGTCTGAGTCCCATTTTATTCTAAACAGGATGTTTGCCAGAAGCTTCCCAACCATAAAATAATAAGAACAGGTTGAGCCTCTGAACTGGGGAATACGAGTTTGTACCAGCTGCTCTCAGCTGCTGGGCGCCAACTAAGCAGAGAAAAGGAGAACTAGCCAGTGGTTTCACTTCTTCTTTGGAGGGTATTTATAAGCCCCGCCTGTGTGGACATCGCTGTGTGCGGAAGGACAGAAGCACAGAGGGCCCTGTGCAGGCACCAGGTGCAAAGCCCAGCTGCACAGAGAAAGCCATTGTTTGGGCTCTGACAGTTCAGCTCTCAGAAGCTTCTCCCTCCACCCACAGCTTTGGAGCTCTCCCAGCTCTTCTCAAATCATAGGAGTGAGAAAGGCAGATACCCGAGCAGGGCCTAGACTTTCAATGCCAAGTCCCTACCCGAGCCGGCCTGGTAGTCTACAGAGCGTGCCTTGATCCATGCAGCATTGTGATAATGCTGCATTTCTGGGGTTCAGACTTCCATGAAATGTGTTGGTTTAGATGTGGGGCTCCCCAGCTAAGGCTTTTCAGGGTTCCCAGTGCTCTTTCTTTGTTCCAAGTGTCACTTCCCACTAAGTATCATCCGTTGTTCCCCATAGCCACCCCTCCCCCATTTCTTGGGCAGCAGCTCCATAGTCCTGACCCTTCTGAGCTGGTCCACCTGCCCGAGCCCAGCAGACATGCTGGCAGCCTTCACCACCAGTGGGCTCCATGCATTCACCCAAGCATGTGTCACTGGGGAAGAGCTAGCATAAGAGAGCTGTGGATAGCATTGCTGGAGTTGTTAGAGCTGGTTCCCTTGTCATTCAGGGACAGGGTTTAAATTTTAAATTGTAGTTCAAAAAGTTTCTAGTTCTTGCATTTAGCAGGTATTTGTAGAGTATCCTTAGAGTGCCATGCATTTTGCCTCATACTGGGGACACTGCTAAACAGAACAGATCGTGAACTGGAGAGAGAGAGAGAGAGAGAGAGAGGGTCAAGTGAACAGGCAATTAAAACAGTGTGATGGGGTAGAGGAAGGAGTATTGGGTTGTTGAACACAGGGGAGTTTTGGGGGGCAGTGAAACTATTCTGTATGATACTGTAATGTTGGATGTATGATACAGAACTTTACAGAACACAGTAAAAGTGAAGAGTAAACTTTAATATATGTGAATTTAAAAATCACTTAGGCGGTTGGGTGATTCCAGCACAGCATATAGACTGTGACAAATGAACCTAAATGCATTATAGGATTGGAATGACCTCATTGAAGGGTCTAGGGGAATAAAAAACAAAAAACTAGACAAGGAAACGAACAAAAAAAAAAAACCTGGTGTGGTAAGTGCTACCATTACAGTGAGTAGTGGTTGCCATGGGGACTCATAAAGGGACGTCTTCCCCATCTCAGGGAGTCAGGGGAGGTTTCTTACAGGAAGGCACAGCTGAACTGAGTCAGTTGGGGGAAGAGTGGCCTAGGCAGAGAGAACAGCAAGAGTCAAAAAGCCTGGAGATAAAAGGAGCACAGGGCACAGAGAAGGCTGGGAAGCCCATATAGAGAGCCCATGCTTTATAGCCCTTATAAGAGAGCTTGTATTTTATCCTGAGGGTTGGGGCCCATTGAGGGTGAACCCAGGGAGTGGCCCAATCAAATCTGCCTTCTAAAAATGCCACCTGGGCAAGTGATCTAACTTTCAAGTCTTCTTTTCCTCATCTGTAAAGTGGAGATGATATCCCTCAACCAACCATGTTTATGGTGTGCTGGATGTGAGTTTCCAGGCCTAGGGCAGTATAGACAGATGAAGAAAGGGTAAGACAGGAGGTGGAGAGCAGTTGGGTGGCTGTGGTAATAATTTGGGTGAGGGATGAAGGAAGCTTGAACTAGGATGGACGGAGAAAAATGGGCAACTTAAAAGCTATTGAAGAGTTGATTCTGGGACTTGGTTGTGGGTTGGACATGGGGTGAGGGGAGATGGGGAGGCAAGGACACCACTGGGTGTTTGGCCTGGGCCTCAGGGTGTCAGATGGGCAGCAATCACTTAGACCACAGCCAGGCGAGGAGGGGCTGGTGAGCATGAAGACAAGCCTAGTGTTTGGGGTTCTGAGTTGACAGTGTCTGTGGGACATTCAAGGTGACATGTTATGAATGTCTTTAGGTAGACAGTGCCTGACACATGGTTGATACTAAATAAGTATTTGTCAAATGAATGATTATGCTTGGTAAGAGCTTTGGGCTAGAATGATTTGGGAAACATGAACCCCAACAAGAACAGTGTTTAAGAGATATTGATTGCATCATCTGAATGAGCGTATGCACATTTACCAGAAGCTTCTCACCACTTTCACCCCCGTTTGCTTTCTGCTCCCACATTTCCAGGATTAAAGAATACTAGCATCACCCTGAAATAAACAAATGAGTGAATGGACAAGTCTGCTTACAGCATTTAGAGAGAATAGAAAATTGAGAAGAACATAGAGTAAAAGTCATTAAGAATATATATTAATTGATTTTCAGATAGCAACCAAAAACTTAGTTATGTTAACACAAGTAGTCTTTTATGAAAAATGGGTATATTTCTAAACAAAAAAAGCAACAAAAGTAGCATTGTTTTTATGTTTTTGCAAATCTCTTTAATGGCTGGCTTAATAGAAGACATCAGGCTTCTCCTATCTGCTTCTGCATTCTATCTGTGGCCATATGTTGTTTTGGTTGAAGAATATGAAGAAAATCTGGCCTTGCACAGACATGTATTTAGAAAAAAAGGAATATTTTAATAGCTTTTTCAGGTAATTGTAGATATTGTTCTTTGATTCTATATGAAATCTTGACAAATGGTAGTTTCTTAATGTTCAGGTGCGGTGCGAATTGGAAGCCAATATCAATATCGGTAAACTCTCATATTCTTACATTAAAATCCACTGGTTAGTGTTATACTTTGAATGGATCCTTTTACCAGTGCATGATTTTGTAACTGCATGTGATGGTTATTAGGAAAATAATGGTCACACGAAGGTATGCAGATCTTCTAAATGCTGACACATTTTATTATATAATATAAAAAAAATCACATTTGTCAATAGCATCACAAGGATCATCATCAACAAAGTCCTTTTTTCTTTTTTCTTTTTTCTTTTGAGAGAGAGAGAGAGACAGAGAGCATGTGCATCTGAGCAGGGGAGAGGCAGAGAGAGAGGGAGAGAGAGAATCCTAAGCAGGCTCTGCACCATTAGCGCAGAGCTCCATTCAGGGCTCGAACCCATGAACCTTGGCATCATGACCAGAGCTGAAGTCGGATGCAGGCGACCCAATAAAGTCTTTAAAAAGTGCAGAAAGCTTTTGGAATTCTAATTTTGTTTGGCAGCTCAAAATTGCAAAAACAAAAACAAAAACAAAAACAAAACAAAACAAAACTTTCATGATTTTCCCTGACTGAACAGGCTCATTTCATTCATTTTTGAGAAAGAGTCCACCATTTACCCAAGTCTGAATAAGTTCGACTGACAGTTTGTCAGTCATTTGTTCCAAGTAAAAATCATGTTTCATGAAAAGTGTAAATGAATATAATGGCTTCCCCTACAGTTTGGTGCCAGCAGCTTTACCACCATGCCTACGTGGCATTCTGACCTGCTTCCTAGGGACTGATCAGTAAACCTACCTGAAAGAACCATGCATCCTCGGTATCCGGGGAAGCCGGACCAGGGCAGCTGTCAGCGGGGCGAGAGCCTCCTTGGGCAGGGCACAGAGGCTTGGGCAACAGAATGGGGCTGGCTGCCAGCTGCTGAGGTGCTGGTCATTTATCTTCTGTCACATTTGCCTTGATGTCACATATGTATAATTTGTGCCCAGGGATGCTACCCTTTGTTGGACACCTAGATGTTACAGGCACAGTGCTAAGTAGTTTACAGGCAGCATATCACTGAATTCTTGGCGATCTCTGAAGCCGTCTCCATTTTAGAGATGAGGAGACAGAGTGTCTGAAGGCAAACTATTTGTTCAAGATCATCAATCTGGTGAATCATGGAACTGATTAGGAGGTACCTCGTCAGGTGCTACAGCAGGATCCACCCACTTATGTTCTTTAAAAGCAGCTTGGTGCAGAGCACTAAGATGTAGAAGGTGTAGCCATAGACAACTAGGGGAGACCAGCTTGCGGTGATGGATCATGGTGACCAAGATCCAGGATCTGGCAGTAATCAGGTGTCTAAGCTTGGGGTGTCAGCAAGCTTATCAGTAGGTTCTCAGTCCGGGGCAAGGATTCAAAATGAGATTTCAATCCTTGAAATACAAGACATGCAGCATTCACTATTTCCCCATTTCCCAGTTATAGAAGGTCAGGGGTATTAGGTAGTAGGATGTAGTTATTCTGGATGGGAAATGTAGTGCAGACTGGTTTGGGCAACTTGGTAGAAGCCCAGTTGTCAGAACTAGGGGACTATGTGAGGATAAGAGTAGTAGTAAGATGGCTCCAATGTGAATTTGAGAGTGTTGGTATAGAGCTCTTACAGTAAGCAAGATAGATACTGTTTTAATTTAGACTACAGGGTGAATGACAACATCTAGAACGATGTAGTGCACAATCTAGGCAATCATACTGGCAGGGCTGTGTCTAAAGATGGGATTGGTTCCTGGGGAGAAAGCGGGGATTTATTAGCTGTTGGGAAGGGTGGGAGGCACAGAGATTGGGAACATACAAATGTTGGGCAGCTGCAGGAGAAGCCACCGGGGTAGGGACTGGAGGCCTGTTACTGACGACCTGTGGATTTCATTGCTTCAAACCGTGGCATCTGTTACAGTGCTGGGCTCATAGTAGGCACTCAGTAAAAACTTGTAGGACTGCAATAAACCTCAAGCTGCGGTGACTGCTTTTAATACCCTTTATTCCTCTCACCTCCAAAACTGTCCTCAAGGATAGAAACCCTACTTTTTCTTTTGAACCAAGTGCCCAAAACAAATGCACACACTTAGGCACGTCAGGAAGAGGTGAAGTGCCACTTCCCTTTTTGTTCTACGGAGTTTTAAACATCTTTTATCACCATGTGGTGCGTGGACTTCAGCTCTGTTTTTTACACCTGGTTCATTAAGCTACCTTTGAGGTGGTATTTTAAGATATTTTTAGGTTTTTGATGAAAGCTAAGCACAAGCTTTCCATGAAAGGTAGATATACACATACACCATATGTTTGCACACAGGTTTTGAGGAATTTGGAGATTATAATTCAATAAAGTGATAGTCTGTTTCTTCTCAATTTTTCTCACAATATCTGCTTTTCTGTTGGAATAATATTTTAAAATGACATTTGTCAAACATTAAAATAATGCTTACTAATGTTTATTATTACTGGCCTCATGGCAGGGTTAACCCTGTAGGTTATCTAACAGAAAAATGTCCATAAGTAGAATTAGAGAATTGGGAAAAATATAACTAGCAAATAATTTCTATCTCTGAGTTATTAAATGTTTTCAGAAAGAGATTTAATGATTTTGCCCATCATATTAGCAAAGACTTAAAAACTGTAATATTTAATTTTAGCAAGGGTGCATGTAAAAAATAACATATTGGTGGCAAGTGAAATCCATATTGTTGGCCAGAAATCTCTCTGGCCAGATGAAACCAGAGCCTTAAAAGAAGTCAAGTCTTCAGTAATTTTCCTGGGAGCTGAAGAATCATAAGAACGAAAACAGCTTTGTGCACAAACGTGTGAATAGCAGCGTTACTTATATTAGAGGAGAACTGGAAACAATCTAAATGTGTTTTATAGGATTTTGATTTTTGTGTCTGACTTCCCAGATGATAAGTCAGATGGTCCCTAGTTTTCTCTTATTCGATGGCTCCTTGCTAGATGGAGGCTGGGGTGAAGACACCTAGGCTTATGGTGTGGTAGGTTCTTAGAGAAGATGTACAAGTATGTTGGTGGGGCCTAAAAAGACAATCAGTTAGGTGGCCTCTGGCTTGTGGGGCAGCATTTGACTTGGGTGCTGTGTTGTGCTTGGGTGGTGGGAGGGGGTAGAAGCAGCTCAATAGCCCTGGAAACTATCATCATGCGGATCTTGCCAGACCTACTGTATGGTGTGGGAGACGTTGGTCTCTCCTCAGCTCCCAAGTCTCTCTATCCCAGTCTTCTAACATTGCCCCCTACCAAATCATGTGGCTCCCTAGAAGGGAAATCTCTGAGAAATGATTTTCTTTTATTTATTTATTTATTTATTTATTTATTTATTTATTTATTTTTGAGAGACAGAGAGGGACAGAGCACAAGCAGGGGAGCGGCAGAGAGAGAGGGAGACACAGAATCCAAAGCAGGCTCCAGGCTCTGAGCTGTCAGCACAGAGCCTGATGCGAGGCTTGAACCCACGAACTGCGAGATCATGACCTGAGCCAAAGCTGGACCCTCGACCGACTGAGCCACTGAGGCACCCCGAAATAATTTTCTACTTAATGGACAATTTAATTACCTCCATCTCATTCGATTCAAAGTAACCAAATAGGTTATCTCTTTTGATCCTGACGATTTCATCCTTAGGTAGGAATTCGGTGCAGTTTGAGTATGAGGAAACTGAAAAAAAAATCCTCAGGGAGAAGACAGTTAACATATTTATAATATTGCAATTTGAGGCTTCATTTGCATCCCATGTGTAATAATAATAAACACGATAGCTAATACCTAAGAAGCCCTTTCTGTGCATCAGGCACTGTTCAACTGCTTTACCTAAACGAGTCCAGTACATTTTCCTAGTGGTTCTACTTGAGGAACAGGCTAGCTCTGATATTACTAAAATACCTTCTGGAAGGATCTTGAACACCTCGTCCTGTTTATCTTTTTGGACTAGTGATGGATTTTTCTTGGAAAACCAACCATCAGGTTGTCACACAAGTGGGAAAAGCCCAGTGGAGAGAGAATCCAGGTAAATTTGCAGCTCTAGCACATGAGAGGCGTGTTCACCTTGGGAACCTGCTGCTATATCTGTTTAATGCAGTGTGCCATGATGTGACACTGTTTCTTTTCTAAGTGTCTTCTGCACACACCTAACCAATGTGGGTCTCTTTGGGGTAGATGGAAAGGGGGAGGATATGCAAGTGTGAGGATTAAAAAAAAAACCTAAAAAAAAAAAAAAACAAGGAAAACAACAGCAAAAAACCAAACCAAAATGAAAACTAGTGTTTTATTCAGGTACAGTGCAAAGTAAAAGAGTCATTTGGGGGCCGCGGAAAGTGAGGGGTGTATGTGGAGAGTTTTTCAGGCTGGAGTGGAGTGTTTACATGTGCCGTGCATAGGTGCACAAATGTACACTTCTGATTTCGGGTGGGACTGGTAGGGGAAGGCACAGGGGGCAGAGAGAGATTAACAAATAGAAATTTTTGGAGGTCAGGGATTTGTTCTTGGCCCCATCTCTGTGCTTGGTACCTGATGCCTTAAGACTGAGGGCCTCAGCAAATATTTGCTACGTTCACTTGAACTCAACCCCTACAAAGCTGGAAGGCACTGAGAATTCCGAGGGCTCCACCTGCTGCTGCTTGGGGTTTTGATTTTCCTTCCCTTCGTCACAGAGCCGCTGCTGCCCCCTTCTGGCGTTGGTAGGCATTTCTGAGGGATATGCTTTTTAAAGGCTCAGCAGCGTCCTACATGCTGTTAAGCTTAGTGCTCTGAGTCTACCAACTCTCCAGGCCTGGATGGAGTCATGACCGACTCAGGTCATTTGTGTTCTGAGGGAAGCTCTGTCCCTAGAGATAATATGTATCTTGGAGGATATGCAGAGGATTTGGCTTTAGCGGGACTGGAGTTGAAAATGGGATTATTCTGTTTGGATAGCTGTAGTAGAAAGATGGACTGCATCGGGAGTCAGGAGAACTGGAATCCAGACCAGCCATTAACCTTGAACTTTGGTTTTCTGGGTCCCATTTTCCTTTTCTGCAAACAGGAGGCCATTTGTGTTCCAGAGGGTGGGGGGTGAGGGGCTTCAGCAGGGACAGCCTTTGCCCTGCTGCAGAGCAGATCCACTTTGAGCTGTTTTATTTATGGGGTGTCAAATAAGAATTTGCAGGAAAAAAATGTCCTCAAAAGTCTGAAAGCCACTGCACTGGATGATCTCTGGGATCCTTCCAGTTCTAATGGCGTGATTTAATAAACTTAGAATTGAGTCACAGACTTGAAAGCTGAAATCATGATGCCAAAATTTTCTCCATAAGTGCTGTGGGATGTTTTGCAGGCGGACAGTCCAGAAGACATGCACAGCTGGATTAAGGAGATCAGGGCAGCTGTCCAGGCCCTCAAATGCCACCCCAGAGTAAGTCACTTCCTTTCTGGTATATAGCCACTGTCAACTTGGAGATGAATTCTCCTTGAGTGGTCAGGTTTTATTTGGTGATGTAGGCGAGCAGCCTGTTCCTGGATGCAGCTGAAGCCCCAGGCTGTCTTGTTTGATTTCTCTTTCTACTGATTTAGGTATAAAGTTTTATTTTTTGTTGGTTTGTTTGTTTGTTTGTTGGAAAGAGGGGAGTTGGGTTGGGTAAAGAAACAAAGACTCTGATGTGTTCTACACGTCTCTCTGCCAGGCAGACCATGACACATCTGGAGTGAATTCCATTGGTCGTACTTGATTTCTGTAGACTGGGGTCTCTGGACCTATGAGGTGGTGATCCTGGGTGACTGTTCTTCCTGGGGCTTTGGGGTAAACATTGTCAGGAAAGCCCTTATTTTCATTTTTTTTCCTTCCCTTTTATTTTTGTAGGATATGTCCTTTTCTAGATCCATCTCTTTGACTCGCTCTGGAAGCTCCAGCCTGTCAGGTGGGCCCAACTCTGCCTTGTGCAGGGGGCGGCCACCTGTGGAAGAGAAAAAAGCCCTCTGCAAAGCCCCCTCTGTGGCTTCCTCCTGGCAACCCTGGACACCTGTCCCCCAGGCCGGGGACAAGCTGCTTCCAGCTGAAGAGACTCCTGGGGACTCTTTGTTCATGCCTCGACTTGGGGAGAGCAGTACTTCTGGGGTGTTGCCCAGCTCCCGGATAAGGCACAGATCGGAGCCCCAACACCCCAAGGAGAAACCATTTCTGTTCAGCCTTGATGACGAGAGCATACGGACTTCTGATGTGTGATAGGGCACGGTGCCCTGGGAGGGGGGAGGACTCAAGAAAAGAAGGCCATGACTCCGTTTCCCTACCTTTTGGAGGACAGTCAGAGACCCTTTGGCACATTCCTGTGGATGCTCTGTAGGAGGGGCCCATTCAGCTGGCTTTTTTTTTTTTTTTAATATAATACAGTGTATTTAACTTGGAAAATCACTAGGTTAGACCTGTCGGCATGCTCAGTGGAGAGCAGATTGCCTCCAATTTTACCACTCCAAAGTCTTCCTGGTGAGAGGAGGTTTGGTAGTGCAGGTTCATCCCCAACCAAGTTTTATTTCCATGTCCTAGTTATAGTTTCTTCCTTTGGTGTCCAGGCCAGGCACAGAGTCTTGGGCAGTTATCTGGCTTATCCTATTCCTGTTTATTGGCTGAGGTCTGACTGTGAAGTAGCAGGGTGGTAGCTAACCTGGATGAAAGCAGCAGACCTAGGCTCTGGCTTGGCTGGGATACATTCTGAGGGGAGGTGTTAAGATCTGGGGGCAGGCAAGTAGCTCTCAGAATGTCTACCAGGGTAGATCCTCCAAGGGGACCTCCCCTGGGGAAGACATAGGGGTCTCTTGTAAGGTATGGGGAAAGAGTCAACCTCAGTGCATCAGCCAGTTTGGGGAATTATACTGTTCTTGTCAATGGCCCCAAATAATGTCAACATGAGTGATGGACCTGCCCACCCAGTTTCTGTGTCAGGCCCCGAGGATGGGTTTATCAGTGTTAAAAGTTGTGACTGTTGAGAATAGGGCAGACATTTCCATTGATGTGGCCTTATTTGGAAGTTTGGAGGGTTGATAAGTGAATGATAATTCACTTGTGTAATAGATCTGATCTCTGTTTTAGAATGTTAGAATTGTTTTAAAGCAGGTGCTGGGAAAAGATGGATTATAGTTCATTCAGATAAACTTTTCTGATCCATGTTTTCCAGACAGAAGAAAAGGTCTGTTTTAGCACAGACAGATTTCTTGAATCCTTACTTCACAGCCCTCTTCAATGGGCTGATATTAGTCTAATTTTAAGTGCTGTATATTATATACCTTGGCAGATTTGCTTTGTTTCTCTTTCTGTTGTCCTTTGAATGAAGCCTTGAGTACTTGCATGATCACACCTTGTAATATGATAAGGTTCCATGTACTTAACAGTGAAGAGATACAAGGATAATCTTGAGAGGTATTTATATTTTTAATAAAATAGAAACTATGCATAGAAACATTGATTTAGAGGCTCTGCATTGCTGACTAAAGATTTCCCAGGTAGAAGAGCATAGCTTGCATTTTCCACCCAAATTTCTACCTTCTTTTATTTGACAAAAGATACTTTCCAGGGTCCCTGGGAGAATTTGTCCAACTTAATGTGGTTGACTGCTAACTTACCAGGGTTCCCTAAAGGGAGAGAAAAACTAACTCATTTCTGTCTATACCTTTTATCAGCTAGATCAATTAGTTACCTTTAAATTAAAAATTAAAGACTAGAGGAAGATACTGAGAGAAGCATTTTTACCTGAGTAAATCCCTTCCCCTCCTTATGTCCAGATGTAATGCAGAGGTAAAAATGTGTCATCAGAAACCCCTAGGGGCTGGAGGGAAATCTTTGTTCCTTTAATGCAGTGTAGTTCCCTTGAAGTCTAGGTCATGTTGAGAACTTTTCTTGACTGCACTGCACTGGAGTTATTCTTCGCTTAAATTGTTTGGGCTAGTGGTCCTGGTATAAAAAAAGACTGGATCTCTCTCCCCCCCTGTCTTTTGCAGACTCTTGTATACTTTTGTCCTCAGAAATCTATGCTTTGCGAGTTAGTTATTCATGGGTGACCAAGGTTACAGCTTCAAGTAGCCATTCTGATTCTTAAAGCTCCTCATCTCTGATTTCACCTTAAAATTTTCTTTAAGAAAATTGTTTGGCTAGGTCAAAGAAGGTACACAGTAAATGATAGTGCGCTAGCAAAAATAAATCAGGAACTTTTGAGATCTCTTTAAACATTCCCGAACTCATGAGAGCTGTCATCTTTTGGTGAAAATGTACCCATTTCTCTTTTGTTAAGTAAACTCTCACCTAGAATACTACTGCTAAATTAATTGGCCATTATAGTAAGCTTATATGTTTCTCATTCAGTAGGGTCTATTTAAGAATGTGAGTTCAATGTACTTATAAATGTAGATTGTATTATTGTGATAGAGAAAAACAATGACTGTAGATGGCAAATACTTGGGAATGCCAAGTGAGAACATTGTTAATGTGGTTCTAACATCAGATAAATAGAATGATTTTCATTGGGACCTAAAAGCATTCTCATTCCCAAGCCTTATTTCAGAATTCCTTTTGTGTCCATATTTCTTACCTTCTGACCAATTTCACATCATAATTTTTAATGTCACTACACATGTGAGCCAAAGATGGTGCATATGCAATCAAAGCATTTGGCTTTAAACTTTTTAAAATGTTTGTTTACTTTTGAGAGAGAGAGAGAGAGAGAGAGAGAGAGAGAGAGAGAGGGAGGGAGAGAGGGAAACACAGAACCTGAAGCAGGCTCCAGGCTCTGAGCTGTCAGCACAGAGCCGGACATGGGGCTCAAACCCACTAACCACGAAATCATGACATGAGCGGCAGTTGGATGCTTAACTGACTGAGCCATGCAGGTGCCCCAAAAAGCATTTGATTTTAAATGTATATGGAACCAGGGGAGCCTGGGTGGCTCAGCTGGTTAAGTGTCAGACTTTGGCTCAGGTCACGATCTCACAGTTCATGAGTTCGAGCCCTGCATCAGGGCTCTCTGCTGTCAGCACAGCGCTGCCTTCGGATCCTTTGTCCCCCACTCTCTGCTCTACCCTGCCCTCAAAAATAAATGAACATTTAAATGTATATGGAACCAAATGGAAAAAGTAGGGCAGGGATGCAGTATAGGTTAGTCATTAAGTGTATAGGCTCTGGAATAAATCTGAGTTAAAAAAAGGAACTGCGTTTTCTTTTGTGGAATAAAAACCTGATCTGAGTTATGCTGTTTTTGTAAGACTTTTGAAGTGGTCTTGACGCAGTAAGTGTAATAGTATTACAGGTGGTCTTCTGTAAAATTGAACTATTTACCATCCACTATCTTGAAAGCTTAAGGATTTGCTTACTCAAGGTCAGTTGGTGGTTGGTAAACGTAGTTTGGTCTTTTGCATCCTGTGAGACCTTGTAACCCTAGTAAGGTGGAGAGTGGACTCGGGTCAAAATATTGGAGGTTATACGTTTATTTTTGAGTAGAATGCTGAGCTCACATGAAAAAGAGCAGAGGTAAGGGCCAACTTTGTTGTTTACTTGACACAAAAAGGTTTTTTTTTTCTTCCTAAATATAACTGTGCTCTGATATGAGTAAAAGCAATCAATAAATAAATAGATTGAGTAGATGAGTGGTGGTATCTGATGTTAGTTTTCTCTGTTGACCAGATAAACAGGCAGGTGGAAGTAACACCATTTGGAAACTGAGTTTCCCAAATGAGCTTTGTTTATAAACTTTTAACATGTCAAAAATGGACAGTTGTTTTCTACCCACACTTTTCTACCAACTTCGATTTTTCTCTTATCCTTTTTTTCTCGATGTTATTGCCTGCAGCAGTCACAGTCACTCATGCTAAGTAGAATTTGAATAAAGCGAATATTGGCAAAAATATGCTGTGTGACCCCTTTCCCCACTGCTTACCGTGTGGCATGATTTTGTGTTTTGAACCAGTATGTTTCAGCTGTGAAATGCACTCACTGTAAGCCCTGAGCTGAGTGCATGGAAACTCTTATGCTTCTCATTTTATGTGATCTCCTAATTGGTATGTAGCAAAAATAATTTTCTAAAACTGTTTTGTTGCTTGTTTTGTAATAAAACCATGTGAAATACTGAAATATGGTGTGTGTTTTCCTAACTCTGACCTTCTGTCCGTGGGTGGGTGATGTCTCTTGTCAGTCTGCCCTATTACTGGTTTTCTGGACTTCCCGAGGTAAGTGCCTGCGCAGGGCAGGGCTGGGGACGTCTTTTCATCGCGTGGGGGTGGACCTGGCCCCGGGGCGGGGACGGTGTGGGTGATATGTGTGGCATCTGCCAGGTTCTGCCCCTTAAAGTCTGGGTATTGGCGGAGGCGGCACCCCAGCAGGGAGAAAGTGTTGCTCATGTTAGGGCAGTTGGCGGGTCCCAAGTAACTGCAACAGTGAGAGCGAAGAAGGAAGGGAGCAGGATGACTAGACCTCTGCTGCGGCCCGCCGCGCTGGGACAACTCCTGCTGTGGCTGCTGCTGCTGCCCCCAGTGCTTGTGCCCAGGGTCGAAGCTAGGAGGTCTAGGCCCTCGCTGCCCTGTCCCGCGGCCTGCGAGCCGACGCGCTGCCCGCCGCTGCCCACCTGCTCGGCTGGGGCGATGCCGGTGCTCGACCGCTGCCGCTGCTGCCGCGTCTGCACGGCGGCCGAGGGCGAGGCCTGCGGCGGAGCGCTGGGACGGCGTTGCGCCCCGGGGCTGCAGTGCCGCGCGCGGCCCGCCACCTCGCGCCTCGGCGGCGCCTGGATGGGCACGTGCGGCTGCCCGGCGGTGGGAGCGGCGGTGTGCGGCAGCGACGGGCGCACCTACCCCAGCCTGTGCGCGCTGCGGGCCGAGAACCGCGCCGCGCGCCTCCGGGGCGCGCTCCCGGCCGTGCCCGTGCTGAAGGGCGACTGCGCGGGTCGAGGTGAGCGCCGAGCCAGCGCGCGCTCCGGGCGCTTGCGACTCCCCTAAGCGGCGCGGCGCAGTAGTGCAGTTTGCCGCGGGCTCTTCCCTGCGCCTTCAACTCCTTGTTTCCAATTTTCTTTCCTTCTTAGGTGTCTCCTTACCAGTTCCCATGTGGTTTCTCCCCACTTGCCTCCCCAGACCTGTTAAATACCGTCTTCCCTTTTCCCCCTCTCTTTCATCCCCCACCCGGGACGACAGCTCTGTTTCCCTCAAGGCGTATCCAGACGGGTTGGCCGTGATCACAGTGGGGAGCCCGAAGAGAGGAAGGGGAGGGAAAGGGGACTGGAGGAGGAGAGAGCCCGGGAGTTTTGGGATAGGACACCAGATGGAGTTAGGCAGCGGGGCGCCCACCGCCCCCAAGCATGGAGCATTTCTTCACAGGGGCCAGGAGTGTAGGCCGGCTCAGGAGCAAGTACAACTTCATCGCCGCGGTGGTGGAGAAGGTGGCGCCCGCCGTGGTTCACTTGCAGCTGTTCCGCAGGTAAAGGAGGCAAGAGGCCGCCCCGGCGGACTGTTTACGAGCGCCTGCCCACTTAGGTCCCCGCGCTACCGCTTTACAAGCATCATTTAGTCATAAAACCTGCTGTGAGGAAATCGCCAGCTCAAAACAGGTTGAATAATCTGTTCTGGGTGGTTTAGCCAAAGAGCGGAAGCATAGGGTTTCTGACTTCTAAATCTGGGCCGCTCCTTCGCGCTTAGGTGCCTGGGATTTCTCCCTCCGTCATCTCCCACAGACAAAATCTGAGCTAGAAGGCATCCTATCCTGATGGTGATCTTGCTCAGGTCCCTCATTTGCACGGAAGGAAATCCTGTGTAACAAGGCCAGTTAGTAGTGGATCCTAAGCTGGAACCGGACTTCTCTTACACTCTCTCCCTGCCTGGGTCCTCAGTAATGTGGCACTAGGTCCACGTTTGCCCCCAGCAGCATGATTAGATTAGGTCTCTGAAGCAGAGGGTTGCTGCCCTGACCAGCGCTGAAGGTGGGGGTCTGAGGTTGGAGAGCTGGAATCAGCTCTCATTCGTGTTCCCAAGAGATGGCGAAGGTATTGAACATGCAGAATCCAATTACACATGGAGAGCATGAAAACACAGACAGGAGAACGTGAAATGTCTGAGAAAACTGGTGGAGGTATACTTGATAAATGAGGGGTTCCCATGTCCCCAGACTGTGATGGAGCCCCTGATTTTCCTGCCCTCTGCTTATGCTGTTGTCTTGCTGAGACAGGTCACCTCTTAGCAGCAAGGATATTCCTGCATCCAGTGGCTCTGGGTTCATAGTGTCTGAGGATGGGCTCATTGTTACCAATGCCCACGTCCTCACCAACCAGCAGCGGATCCAGGTGGAGCTCCACAGTGGGGTCCAGTTTGAAGCCACTGTCAAGGATATTGACCATAAATTGGATCTTGCGCTGATTAAGATTGAGCCAAACGTGAGTATTGCAAAGGCCAAATCAGTCTGTACAGCTGGGGATTTTCATCAATTTTCTGATATTTTCTTCCCCGCCCCACTCCCCATCTTTTCTACCTGATATATGCCCTTTTCTGGTTTCCTTTTTTCTTGTTTTTCACTCCTCTTTTGTTTTTTGCCTCTATGCCTGTCTCTATATCCCTAAGAATTTCTATTAACTATCTAGCCTTCTTTACCTCTTTTTTTCAACAGATGCTGCTTCTGGGAAACTTAGTTCTCTGCTTGTCTTAGAATACTAGGAATGATTGCAATGGATTCAAAGCTGCGGAGGAATACTTTGAGGTCCTTGATACACAAAGTGTACTCTGCACTTAAGCAGTGTTAACGTTATCTGAGAATTTTTTAGAAATGCAGAATCTCAGATCTCACTTGGGGCAACTGAATCAGAACCTGCATTTTAATAGATCCCCAGGTGATTTGTGTGCACGTTAAAATTTGAGAAGCACTGCTCCGGGGGATCTTCTTTCTGTTTGTGGCTTAACCTTGACTAGGAACTTTTGAGCTGGAATGGTGCTGAGTTGCTAATGTCAGTTTATGTTCATCAGCTACTTCACTGGTGGTTTAGTTACAGTGATTTCTACAAAGCAATAATTTTAGATTTTAGAGATGATACTGATCATCTTATCAAGTGAGAGGGTTTGGTGGTTGCTGGAATTAGAGGAAGAAGCATCAGGCACTTATAGTATGTGTATGGACGGGTAGGTGATTCTTGGATTATAAGTGCCCAAATGATAGAGACGGTGTCATATGTGTGTTGTACACAAATACTGGTTGATTATGTTCTTGATTTGTTCTTCACCTCTGTGTCCTTCCTTTCCCTCCTGGCCTTGTGCAGACTGACCTTCCTGTATTGCTGCTGGGAAGGTCATCTGACCTGCGGGCTGGAGAGTTCGTGGTGGCCTTGGGCAGCCCGTTTTCTCTGCAGAACACAGTGACCGCAGGAATTGTCAGCACTACACAGCGAGGGGGCAAAGAGCTGGGGCTGAAGGATTCGGACATGGACTATATCCAGACTGATGCCATAATTAATGTAAGTCACTTGGGAGGGCCATCCTTAACCCATCAGGTACTGGCAGGACAGTGAGAAGAACATGTCAGAATGCCCTCTTTTCCCATCGGCCTGTTGGGGACGTCCAGAGTTCAGTTAGATCTTCATGAGAGGGATGGCATGCCATGTTGTTAAGAGTTCATCTTGTTTGATGTGATAATTGGCATCCATGATATGTGGTAGCCTCTTAAGGTGTGTCATAGAGGTCATCCCCTGCTGTAGAAGGTGGTGGTCCTTTTGCTGTTGTCCTTCACCAGCACTGACTTCAGCATTGGTGACGGGGGCACGGCCTTGCCTGCCTAGGAAGAACAGGGGCTCACCAGAATAGGCTGTTTTTGGTAAACCTCTTTAGGAACCATGTATAAATGACAAGGAGAAAAGTACTGACTTTCCCAAATTTCTGTCTTCAGCACGGGAATTCTGGGGGCCCTCTGGTGAACTTGGTAAGTGGCCACTTTCCCTGATGCTTCATGTCTCTTCCTCAATTTCAAAGACTTTACAAATTCCATGATGCAGACTAGGATGTCACCCTTGTATAGAGATTTGTGGCAAGATGCTTTTCTGTTATTGCACCGTAAGTAACCAGTTAGCAGAAATTTAAGATCTACGATGGATTTATCCTCCTGGCATGTGATTTCATCTAACCGAGAGTGCCAGGGTTTACTTATGCTTACTGACATGCTTTTCAGTCATCATCACGTAGTTAACACAAGTCCTGAGCACTAAACTAAAATAGATGTCAAGGGGTGCCTGGGTGGCTCAGTTGGTTAAGTGTCCGACTTCAGCTCAGGTCATGATCTCATGGTTTGTGGGTTCAAGTCCCGCATCAGGCTCTGTGCTGACAGCTCAGAGCCTGGAGCCTGCTTCATATTCTGTGTCTCCCTCTCTTTCTCTACTGCTCTGTCTCTCAAAAATAAACAAACATTAAAATAAAAAAAAATAAAAAATATAAAAAAAATAAAATAGATGTCAAATGACCAATAGTACTATGTAGGGTCTATCCTTGAAATCCCCCCTCACCCCCCGGTGCCCCCCCCCCCCCCAGCTGCGTATGAAGAACTGTCCCTGATCCCAAGATGCTAACTACATGATATGGTCTGTTCAAGGTTAAATTTAGTCTTGATAGAGATGACAGAAAAGCCATAGTAAGAATCCATTGCTCTGTCATGTGTTTCTTCACTCAGTATCTACAATGGAAATCTGGGAGTTTCTAGTTGGTCAATTATGTGGGAAAGCATAAGAGAGTGCAGTGCTATTTGACACACAGTCTGTGATCATGCTGAGTCCCTTGAGCGGATTGTTTTTGGTTCTTTACACATTACACTTGCTTTTTGAAGGATGAATTGTATGTGAAATTACTGAGTCTCTTTTTACTCATAGCAATGCATGTAATTTTTTGTGCCTGCTATCTCCTATAGACAATGAGTTTACTAGAGGGGGGGTGACATGCACATTTTCAGGCCATATTCCAGACCTACTGAATTATATGTATTTTTTTTAATGTTTATTTATTTTTGAGAGAGAGAGAGAGAGAGCAAGCAAGCAGGGGAGGGGCAGAGAGAGAGAGGGAGACACAGAATCTGAAGCAGGCTCCAGGCTTCAAGCTGTCAGCACAGAGCCTGATGTGGGGCCTGAACCCACGAGCTGTGAGATCATGACCTGAACGGAAGTTGGACACTTAACCGACTGAGCCACCCAAGCTCCCCTATAATATGTATTTTAATATGATCAGAAGTCTCTTTTCTACCCTTGCCATTACTCAACAAAGGCTAAAGGATGATGAAGTGCATGAAGAGGAAACTATTTCCCACTTCTCGGCTTTGGCCTTGTAGAGCTTTGTTCTCTAAAATCAGTTAGCTAATCCTGAATAGTTTCAGGGAAGTGTTGCTGAAATGTTGCTTTTTTGCCTTTTCCATGTTTACTTTTTAGTTTCATTTAAGCAGAAAAGGCAAATACTCCCTGTTCTCTTATCTGTGTCAAAATACAAACTGTGGTTCATTTTAAAAATCAATTTGGCGAAGGAAAAAAATGAGCTTGAGATAAAAAAAAAATGTCCTCAGTGGGGATTTGCACATGGGTAGGTCCCGCCCTGCTATCCTACAGTGATGCATCCCATAAGGTATCATCCGCTGCTCTCTGTTGAAGTCCACTTTCCTCTATCTCCTCTGTGCTCTGACCCTCAGGGACTGGCTCCTCTGCTGGTTTTAGTTTTGTACCTATCAGTTTGCATGACTTGGAGACCTAATGATGGCTCCTTCCTTGCCAGGATGGTGATGTGATTGGCATAAATACACTCAAGGTGACCGCGGGAATCTCCTTCGCAATTCCCTCAGATCGAATTAGACAGTTCTTGGCAGAATTCCATGAGCGCCAGTTGAAAGGTGAGGGGAGTTAGGACTTTTTCTTCCCTTGTGTTTTTCAGGAGCACTCAATCTATTGTAGAGATCACCATTAGGAATTCTGTAGAACACTGAGTCAATTATACCCAGCTCTTATCACGTTGATTCGAGTGGCAATATTGGGGGACGAGGCCCAAAGCCAGGCATGTGTTGTTCCCAGAAATATGTGAATTGTGGTGGAAAGGAAACCTGTGGGCTAGAGATGGGAGTAGATGGGAGGAGTGTCCATGCTAGTGGCAAAGGTCCTCTGAAGCATGTTTTCATTGCTGATAGCCTGAAAAGGCAGTTATTATTATTATTTTTTAAGTTTGTTTACTTATTTTGGGAGAAACAGAGACAGTGTGAGCAGGGGAGGGGCAGAGATAGAGGGAGAGAGAGAGCACCCCAAGCAGGCCCCAAGGTGCAGAGCCCGACTCGGGACTCGAATCCATGAACTGTGAGATCATGACCTGAACCAAAACCAAGAGTTGGATGCTTAACTGACTGAGCCACCCAGGTGCCCCTGAAAAGGCAGTTATAATAATAGTAAGGATATTTCATGACTTGGTGTCTTTTAAGCTCTGCCAAAAGGAAGGAAGTTTTGTTAGTAACACCTTTTAACTTTCCTTTCCAGGAAAGGCTCTTTCACAGAAGAAGTATCTCGGGCTTCGAATGCTGCCTCTCACTATGAAGTAAGTGTGGGTTTGAATATGTTTTTTTTTTTTGTTTTTTTTTTTCAGAAGCAAAAGTCATAGCTGGACAGTCTTAACAGGGGATCTAAAGCATTTGGACCACAGCTAGCTACTCTCATGGCTGCAGGGCCCCACTGTCACACAGTAGATATCTGCCTCTGCCAGCACCAATATTTGCCGAACGTTTCAGTAGCTTTTTTCTCTGTGGCTGTACCTTATAATGTCCCACACCTGGGGAAGAATAACTGTGACCGGCTTGATGGAATTCTCACTGGCCACTTGGAGCCTGGAGTAGAACAGATAAGAGTACCTACTGAGTTGGAGGTTTTGACCAGGGCTCAGGAGATTAAGTCATTGTGTTTCTTAACCTTCTGGGAAAACTCTTCTCACTTTTCTTAGCCTTCTTCAAGAGATGAAAAGGCAAGATCCAGATTTCCCTGATGTGAGTTCTGGGGTTTTCGTGTATGAGGTGATTCAAGGAACAGCTGCTGAAAGGTAAGAGCACAGCTCGTGTGCCGTGATAAAACGTGTGTTGGATTGAGATGTGCGCTGGTCAGGGCAGTGGCCCTCCCCGCACATGGCTGTTGAATACCCAGATGTGGCTGGTGTGACGGAGGAACTGAATTTTCTTTAATTTTAATTTATTTAAATAAAAGAAGAGGCAATGGATGTAAAATATTTTTCCATTAAACATAACCTTTTCGTTTTGGAAAGACTGCCTTTCACACTTTAATCACTGCATTGTGTAAGATGGTGTATAGTAGCACACAGGTGTGTGTTGTTTCTAGTGGATTTCAAAGATTTATATGAAACAGTGTAAAATAACTTAATTTTAAATGTTACATGTTAAAATGATAGTACATATATTGAGTTAAAATAGGTATATTATTTTTTCTTGATGTTTATTTATTTATTTAGAGAGAGAATGTGCACATGCAAGCACATGAGAGGGAGGGGCAGAAAGAGAAGGGGAGAGAGAGAGAATCCCAAGCAGATTCTGCACTGAAAGCATGGAGCCAAACATGGGGCTCGATCTCACGACAAGTCAGATCACGGCCTAAGCCGAAATCAAGAGGTAGATGCTTAACTGATTGAGCTACCAGGTGCCCCCAAATAGGTATATTATTAACATTAGTTTCATCTATTTTTAAAGAGATGTCTAGAAATTAAAAAAAGTTTTAGAAAATATGCCTACCAGAAAATTTAAAATTATGTATGTGGCTTGCCTTACATTTCTATTGGACAGTGTGGATTTAGGCTTGAGTACTTGTGTTTGGGAGGATTTTTTTGGGGAAGGGGATGGTTCTTTGTAGCCCAAGAATTCATGATGAGTTAATAGCATAAGTTTAAATTAATTTTGCTAGGAATTCCCAAATCTATGCTTGATACCTTAGTTATTAAGAATAGAAAGAATTCAGACTCTAAAAGTTTAGTAACATATTTTAAGTACTTTCAGACACTTTTTCCTTTGAACTCTGGAAGACCGTATCAGAGGCCAACACTGAATGAATGAATGAATGTAAATAAAGCAAAGGCTAGAAAAGCTCATCAAAGAAGTGCTCCAGCTGATTTTACTCTTTAAACATTTATACTAACTACTGAGGGAAGAGGTGGTTGTCCTACCGTTCTTTTCCTAGGTCTTTCTCTTAATCCTCCTTCAATATTCCTTTCTCAGTATTTTTGGTTTTCAAGAGCTCAGTCACCTCTTTAGATTATGGCAACTTTTTTAGTAGGGGGAAGAAACCACAGGGTACTAACTGTTCAGAATAGCTAAGTGTTAGGTCTCATGTTACTAAATTTGGCTTGTCATAGGCTTTTCTAGACTTTCTTGCTTCCTGCCCTCCCCCCACCGTTTTTATTTTTAACTTTTGGCTCAAGGCCAAAGCTATTTCTTTCAGCTCTCCAAGTCCTTGCTACTCAAAATGTGGTCTGTAGACCAGTAGCATTGGCATCACCTGGAGGTTTTTAGAAATGCAGAATGACAAGCTCCACCACAGAATCAGAATCTGCATGTTATTTTTACGTTTTTTTTAAATGTTTATTTATTTAGTCTGAGAGAGAGAGAATCCCAAGCAGGCTCTACGCTAACAGCGTGGAGCTCAGCTCCTGGCTCTATCTCCCCAACCGTGAGATCATGACCTAAGCCAAAATCAAGAGTCAGACGCTTAACCACATGAGCCACCCAGGCGCCCCAGAATCTGCATTTTAAACAAGAGCTCCAGGTGATTTGGATGAACATTAAAATATGGGACTTGCTTGAAGTCACTGATAAACCAGAAATCTATTATTTATGGCTTTACCCACTTATATCTAATAATAACAATAATTCTAGTAATAACAGATGGCACTTATTAACTACTATGTCAGGCATCATTTTAAGTGTTTTACATACTTTTTAGAGCCCCCAATAGTCTTACAATATAGGCATAAATTTATAGAAGCAGCAGCTGTGGTACAGAGAGGTAATTAACTTGAAAGGTACATAATTAGCCAAAGAGCAGGGATGTGGAATCTGGCTTAACCCCTGGATTATCCTGTTTTGTAGTTGCTTCTCTTATTTCTGAGAGGCAGAGTGAGTGGCAAAGTGGGTTTTCAAGTCTGAAAGACCCAGAATCAAATCCTTCTTTAGTTTCTTCCAAGCCATGGGAACGGGAAAGGTCATTTATCCTGGCTGAGCCTCACTCCCTCATTTTGGTGCATAGTTTACACTCGTTAATAACTGGCATGTTTTTAAATTTTTTTTTTTTCTACTCAGAGAAGTACAATGAATTAAGTTTCTTCTTTGTACACTGCCCCAGTCATGCTCCTGAGCTGTCCTGGTTCTAAAGGTTTTCCAAGCTTTTAGCTTTGCCCTCAAACATTTCATATCCTCTTGCTTTAAATATCTATTAAAAAAAAACTCCACATCTTGGTAATCCTCCCACATCCTTCCTTTGGCTTCCCATTTCTTTAAAATGGTGTCTCCTGGAATCATTTCATTTGATGTGCCTCTTCCAGCCTATTATTGATTTTAAGAGAAATGATCAGCATGGCCATATATTTATTGCAGTGTTTCATATTTGGAGGTGCTTTTTGTTTCTAGACTATGTATTCTATGTGAAGTAAACATGTTGGAGACAATGTAATCACAACTTTGTGGGAAAGAAGCCCAGAACCAGAGCCTTAAATATTTAGACTTGGAAGGGTGACTGGTTTTTGACTAAGTGGAAGCAGAGCTATCATGCAGCTCAGCATAGTCTCCACTTCCATAAACCACGGGTGAAGATGGGACCAGGAAGTGGGCTGTCAAAACCAAACTGATAGAGTACAACTGTCTGGGGAAAAATATATATTGCTTGGGCTCTTCATCTTTGCTTGAGGTTTACAGAGGTCAGAGAATGATAAAAACCAAAAGCTAAATTCCCTATTCCAAACCAAATCCAATATATGGGAGGAGTAAACTTTTTACATGATTGTTAGAATATTGATTTTATAAAGGTAAACAACATTGTTGTCTCAGGTGATTTCCCAGCATATCTTAGGACAGCCCTCATATTTGGAAGGATTGAGGCTATTTCTGGTTTCCTGGTTTGTATATTTAATGACAGCAAAATAATGCCATCAGATAACATATAAATTCTGGATGAGGACAAGCAAAACTTATAGTTTCATGGTCCTTTTCTTCCCCCCTCCTCCCAGCTCTGGGTTGAGAGACCACGATGTAATTGTCAGCATAAATGGGCAACCTGTTACCACCACAACCGATGTTATTGAAGCTGTTAAGGACAATGATTCCCTTTCCATCATGGTTCGTCGGGGAAGTCAAACTTTGATCCTGACAGTCACACCTGAAGTAATCAATTAAGTATCTTGCCTCAAAGAGAAATTATCTAACAAAGCCAAAGCTACATTACCTGGTTTGTATTGAGATGTGCCAAAAACGGCAAGGAGTTTTAGGGTCTCTTATAATGAAAAACGAATGCTTTAAAACACAAACACACATACGCATGCAGGGACCTTTCAGTTGGGGTGCTCTACTGTTGCTAAGAAACCTTACTAAAGCAAGTGAAGGACATGGTGCCAGGAAGTCTGGGAACTGATAACATTTTATTTAAACATACGAAACAACTGAAAAACAGGCATAGTTTCTAATTTAACCTTGACAGAAGGACCCTTTAGGATTTTAAAACTTCTCTATAGCTACACACTGGGTATAGCACAAACACACACACACACACACACACACCCCAAATATGAAGAAACAACCAGAATCCAGAGTGCAAAGGCAATCAGATTGTTAATAATACTCCTTTACTCAATCAGTTTTTCAGGTCGTATCATATTTAGCCAGGGTTTGTAGGTGCAGAGGATGGGCATTATTTGCAAGTCAAATTGACACTGACAACTGCAGACTGTCACAGAGGAATATTAAAGATTCTCATGATCACCCTGGCAGTGGTCTTCAAAAGCTTTTCTGTGAGAAGGACTTCTTTTATAAGACAGATACTTCAGTAACTTACAGATTTTTACCTTTTTACCCAAGCTCATCCTCCTGGCAACATTAATGATTTTGAGTCTTAAAGTTGCCAAAGTGGTGGTGTTTTTTTTTTTTTTTAAATAGCTTTTGATGGGGGTTTGTGACTATCCTGAGGAGATTTTTTTTTAAAAGTGTGAGATGAGGCAGGAACAATGGCTTAGAGTAGTATCTTATTTTTGGTAACATTTTAATTTTAGTTTGCTTTCCAGATTTCTCTTAGAAGTTAGGGTTTTTGTTTTAAATATTGTGTCTCCTTAAATTCTATGAAGAATTTTATGTTTATGTGCTTTTTTTCTCGGGAGAGGGTCTAGTTTCCTCATGGCCTATAACATTTAAAAAATACTGTATACTTATAGTATACAGATTATGAATAAGAATCTACCAATTATTATTATTATAGACAATGTTAAGGTCAATGTGGTACAGAACTTTCAAGACAGAATAATTTTTCACAGTTGCCATCATTTAATAATAGAAGTGCAGTGAACATATTAACCAGGGATAATCAAGCTGAAACTTATAGAAAAGCTGATTCATAATGATAGAACATATCCAGAGTTATTTTAACTGTGATTCTTGGTCTTGAAGTCAAATATTATGAGACTAAACTTTGAGTACGCTACCTTGTTTCTAGAATTTATCCTAAATATCAGGCTCTTAGTTTTACTTGTCCACAAAGTCCTCCTTTTACTTTATAGTTAACAGTTCTTTTCAACTTAAATTGCAAAGGATGGGAACTAAGCTTTTAAAACCACTTATAATTCAGAACATTTCCTTTTATTCCTAGTGATTTGGGAATGCAAAAGCTTGGCTGTTGCTCTTTCCCCAATGACTATTGTAGTCCACATTGAGAGCTTCTGGAATCACACTTCTTTTGACAGAATGTGTTCAGTTTCTCTTTGTCCCCATAAATCACATCCTAACTCCACCCAATACTCAGTAATTCTTTCTTTCCAAAGGCATGTCTTTCTTTCCAAAGAATCTGTTTTTCTTTCATCTTATCTTACATAATTATGAAGAATAGTTTTACAGTTAGGTGTATGACATGTTTTTTACCAACCTACAACATAGGCTCTCTAAACTAGTAAATAACTAATTTTTGGATAGGACAGCCAAGGGGATAGCTTAACCCAGACATGAATGATATTGTTGGGCTTCCAAAATATAATTGAAATGGAGAAATTATTATACTGTATATACTGCCTCTGGAGCATAATAATGATGTAACAGTAGGATTTATTAATAGAGTGGTTCATTTCAAATGCCTAGCTTTTAGCAAAACAAATAGGATTTTGAGTCTCATTCTACCTACTGAAAGTACCAAACAGCATTCCAGGTTGGCAAAATTTATTCTGCAATTTAAATTCAGAAAGTCAGAATTTCAGTGTGTATTAAAATCCATGGCCATTTTACTTCTGAAGATTTTCACTGGTTCAGCTTCAGATCTCCTCTGCATGAAGATTCAGGGTCACAAAAGGCACAAGGTTCACTTGCTCATCCTGTTGGGCCCACTTGCTCCAAAGTATTGAAGATACAGCAATGTACAGAAATAAAGAGTACGGAAACCCCTCTGCAGCTTATAAGTTAGTCACTATCCTTTATATTTTGTACATGAGGAAAGATACACACTTGATTCCCAAACACTGTTGGCTTGTCATTTCTAGTCTGCAAGGTAAAATTTGGGTGGAAAACCCAGGGTCCAAAGAAACCTTCCTAATCAAACCCATTCCCTCCAAAGAGGGAAAGTAATGGTCAGGTCTGGCCTCGAGGAAGAGTTTTGAGCCTGTAGAGATGACTTCAGAAGACGTGCCTTTCTGGGCCATGACAGTTGCTCTTTTTAGTAAACAGTGCACCAATTGCTGCCATCACTTGGCATCAGCCCTCCAGTAATAAGCAAAATAAGGTCAACAAACCACCAAATCCCAAGTCCCCCAAGTGTCAACAGCTTCCCTACTGCTGTACCAGTGTGTCCCAGACAGAAACGATCCACTCCAAAACATCCCAGGAAGAAAGAGTACAGTAAAGTGGTTATGAAGTAGTGTCCGGTATATCTAGACAGAAGGAAGGAAAAGGAAGATGTTTACCACGTGAAAATAAAAACAATGATGAGTGAACTTAACACGCGAAGAGATAGTGCAGCAGTTCCTCTGTGGCCTCTGATCCGCCCTCAAAAGAAAATCTCTAGCTGGTCTAGGGTCTTAAAAGAGCGCTACTTGGGACCTATAGGAACAAATACATATTTGGATTGGACAAGAAAGAGTCAAGCAAATTTGCTCTGTAGACATCCTGGTAGAGGAGTCTGGGCCTGCATCCCTCCCGGACGCAGACAGACTCCTGAGGCCACATTTCTTGGAAGTGCTGTTGTCTTTCCTCAGGTGAACACTGATCTCCATATACCCTTATGCTGTTTTGTGGAAACTAAAAATGAGGTTTTTTCAATAAGGACTTGGGTCTTACATACTGTGATGGCACTCGATTGCAGTTGCCCTAATATCACTAAACACCATAGACTCTCCATTAGCAAATGATGTATGTTCTATGCCTTCAAGCAAAATGTACAGAAATGACCCTAATTCTTTAAGATAAACTTATTTTCAAGGAGAGAGACCCACACTTTTAATAATAAAACCTTTACTCCTGAAATATAAAGTTATTTTCATAGGATTTATGCCTATCATAGGAATTTTGGAGCTAGATCATCTGGTCCAATGCCTTTATTCTGTAGGTGAGGGATACAGTCTCTAGGCATCCAAAGGCACTTAGCTAGTTGAGGAAAGAGACATTTAGAATGTATGGCCTCTGGTCTCATCAGTCCAAGGTCCTCTCTGTTTATAGAGTGTGCCCCTGGCCCCTGTCCACGGATTATGCACAGTAGTAATCATGTTGCCCCTTTAACACTTTTTTTTTTAATGTTTTATTTATTTTTGAGACAAACAGACAGAGCATGAGTGGGGGAGGGGCAGAGAGAGAAGGAGACACAGAATCTGAAGCAGGCTCCAGGCTCTGAGCTGTCAGCACAGAGCCTGACGCGGGGCTCAAACTCACAAACCGCGAGATCATGACCCAAGCCAAAGTCAGACACTTTACCAACTGAGCCACCCAAGCGCCCCATTCAGCACTTAAAAGAAAAAGTGACATCAAGAGATGACAAGGAAAACAGCTGTACCTCTAAGTACCAACCAAACCATTCAGTAAGTAACACTTACTTTATACAAGGTTTATTCTCTCGTAGGAAGGTCCTAGGACTGGCACACTCAATCCCATCTAGGGCCCGGCACTGGACTGAAGTGTGTTCCACATCACTGTAGGCCTGTCCACCGAACTGTGGCATAACAACCAAAACAAAACAAATAATCCAAACTCACCAAAGCAAGTAACACAAAATATATCTTTATATTCATTAATAAAAAGTGACTCCGGACAATAATTATCCTAACAAAGTTGGGGTAAAGCTGTGTTCAAGAGCAAGGAACTCAGTGATTCAAGTGATTTTAAACTATTTCACCCTAATTGTGCATTGTTTTAAATAAACTTTTTTCTTCTTCTTTGTGACTAGCTTCTTTAATAATATGGTAAAAAGCTTTACAATCAGTTTCATTATATGCCATTTAGAATAGATGGACACAATGCTTTAATTATCCTATATTTACAGGAAAAAGAACATATTCTAGAGCATTTAGGAATGGGTATTTAAAACGTCAATTGTAGAAGTCTGCTTCATATATATTATAAATGAACATAATTAGGAAAAGACTCAGAATTCTATTTAGGTTATGAATGTGTGATTATCAAATATCTACAGTACATTTTTGTATAAATTTAAATCACAGCTAAAAAATTTCAGAACAGGACCTGTTACCATTTATGGTAAGAGAAAGCACAGCTGTGTATTCTCTACGGGCACCTTATTAAGCACTTCACTAGTACTTTCATTGGAGCATCCTCAAAGGGAAGGGAGTTGGAAATCATTACCTCCCCTGGGATTCAGTGCCTGAGTACTGGTCCTCTAGGACTTCTGGGGAAAGGAGCAGTTGGAGTGCCTTGACAGGATCAACTCCGTTTTAAATTAAAATGGGCAAAAGTAAGTGATCTCTGTATAATGCTAACTCAAACCTTCATTGATAATTATCAATAGAACAAAATCTCATTGTATTGAAAACATTTCTTTACACATGATCGCAGTAAGAGTTGCCTTTTTGGTCTTACTACTTTTAGGTTTATTCCTCTGTCTCTGATTTAGTACAAACAATGTTTTCCCATAACTCTCTTATACCTGATTGAATCTTGACCTGCATTATGCAGCATAATATGAGGAGGAGGTACATGAACTTGACTGGTTTTGGGGAGACCAACTGGGATGTTATTAATGGAACTGAATGGCTTTTTTCCATCCCAAGAGGCCACTGTTACCAAAGGCCTCTCCTTGAATACTAACACCTCTTACAAAGGCATATACTGATAGACTCCATCTATTTCCTAAGGAAACAGGAAATAGATGGCAACTGCTTGCCTGGTAAAAAGAGCTCTGCCCCAAATGCATGTGTAATAAAGATACATCTCAATCCATTATTGGTTTTAGAAAGTGCATAAGTCTTTCTTTTGCTCTTTCAGGAAAGTGCACACTTGAAAGATAATGAGAGAGTGACGTAATAGCTTTCTATCAGTCAATCTGAATGGCCCAAAGAAACCAAAGACAGGTTAGTCTGTGCACCTGGGCAGTTTGGGCACAGACACTGCTTCTTCCTGAGGAAATGTCCTGTTCAGTTACTGACCCTGGCCATGCTGGAAATTTCCAGTAAGTCATTCTAATGAAGTCTACAAAAAGGTAACTTCATACCCCTTATACTTTTATTGTAACAGCATTTAGCCAGTACTATTTCTCTATGGAAGAGTTTGCTTATAAAACAAAATAAAAACCCACCTTGAGACAACCATAACCGAGTTCCTGGGATGCAGTTGCATTTCCAACATGATCCACTGGGTCGTCACATTCTATAAATTCATCAGGTCTGTAAATCACCAGTAAGATCATGATCACCATCTCATATGGTTTTTGCAAATGGCTGTTTATGTATATATACACAAAACAAGCAAGAGACATTGCTTCAAGTTTTCTAGGGTTTAATTTCATTCTGTTTCCAAGACAAGAGATGCTGTCAATTAGACTGAAGAACAGCAGGTCAAACAGCCATCCAAATGATCCTTTAAATGGGGAAGGGGAATGTTTCTGGTTTATTTCTACATAGATTCTACTTCTCACATGGCTTCCTCTTCCCCAGGCAAAGAGCCACAAGATTATGGGAGCAAAACTGAAGCCAAAGGATTCCCAGTTCTCTTTTGCATTTCCCAAACGCCTTTTCTTATGGACTAAAAAAACGTGGTTCTGCAACAGGATATTGCCCTTTTTTTTAAATGCCTTGTAGGCAGGAGTAAGAAATTTATTCCATTTGTGCCTCAGTACCAGCACCTACGATGGATTCTCCTTCGGTTAAAGGGAGCAAGATAGAGAAGGCACAACCTCGTACCCTTCTTCCGGAGGCTATATGATGTCACTCCTCCCTAGTTCTCCTCTTTCGGGATCCCAAAGGATCTGCCACCGACACACAAGGTTTTCCCCTGCACGGGTGAGAGGAGTGAGAAACCTGTCATGATATTTACCTCCCGCGTGTTGACTATCAGGTCCTCAGGTGGAGAGGGTCTGAAAAAAAAAAAAAGCAGCCTCCCTTCCCCCGACCCCAACACCCATATATCCCTGGCCCCATCTCCATCTCCACTTCGACGACTGGGTAGCTTACAGGTAAGAGCAAAGGATGACTGGAGACTGGGGGTCGCCATATTCCCAGCTCGGAGCGCCAGCGGAGCCCTCAGGGTGGGCGGCGCCAGCGGATGTGAGCTCGGGCTCGGCGGTAGCGTTGTGTGAGTGGCTCCGAGAGACACAGTGAAGCAGAAGTAGATTCCCCAGCAGTAAAGCCGCCTGGCCGCACAGAAGTAAGTAACTCACCGGGCAACCACCCAGCACCATCTTCCCGGGCCCAGTGGCAGAGACCCGACCTTAATCACAAAGCCGGGCCGGCAGAGCCGACCCAAGGAAGTCCTGCCAGGTCAGGCCTCTCCGCTCGTAGCCCCACTCCTGGCCACCAAACAGCCAATGGACGTGCTCCGCCCAATGCCCGCAAACCAATCAGAAAAGGCTGCGAACGGGCGGGGCTGCCCTTCCCTTCGGCTCCTCAATTCCGCTTCTGGGTCTTGCGCTCCACCTCCGAGTACTTCCTCCAATTAGGTCCTTTTACGCTCAAAGTAGGCGGGCCTGGGAGCAGAGGGGGCGGGGCGTAAGTGTAGTGGGCGGGGCTGTGAGTCTGAATGGGCGGGGCAGGCTAGTGAGGGTTTCAGCGGCTGGGACAGAAATTCCCTTCTCCCTCCTGCGACTGGATTTTTCTTTACGTCAGCGTAGCGAGCGCGATGCCGGGAGCGAGCTCGGACTGGAGCCAAGTTGCGTCAGTGCCGAGCGCGTGCTCGTCCCAGGCGCGCGCATCTCGGCCAGCTCTGGGGCCCCGTCTGGGTTGGGAAATGATGGAGCAGGCTGAGGCAGAAGCGACCGAGTGTTGAGTGGAACCTGCGGAATCTGTCGCGATGGGATCGGGCGCGGGCTCGCCCTTTGGGGTCCTCCGTTTCCAGTGGCTGCTGTTGTTTGGCTTGATGGGCCCAGACCTCGGTGGGGCTCGGCCAGGTGGGTGTCCGCCCCCCAGGGACCTCTGAGATTTCTGTTTCTAGGGCTGGGACGCTCGGAGTTACCCTGTGGTGTCTGGGAGCGGAGGGGCCTGGCTGGGGACTGGACCTGGGGTCGGGAGGCGGAGCCACTCCAGCTGTATGTGGACAGTGCTCAGACTCGAGGCTCGGAGTCTGGCGCCCCAAACCCTTCTTGTCAGTGTTCTCCTGCCTGGTTCCTGTTCCTCCGTCTCCTGCTTGGTGGAGCCTTTTACATTGTGCCCCACCCCCATTCTTGTCATAATTGGGTCCCCCAGACTCTCTTGGGACTTCTCTGGGGGCTGACCCCAGGGAGTCGGCTGAAAGCTTTGGAGTCTGAGTGCGCGCCGAGGGTGTGTTCTTGTTTAAACTGCTTTGAGAAATGGAGCTTCATTTTGCTTTTAGAGTTAATGTCACTTGGAAATAGACTGGGAGATGGAACTTTTGCTCCAGGTTATCATAATTTGAAAATTTGACATTCATTTCAATAGCGGAGTCCGCTCGTAGGTCCACAGAGCTAAATTTAGTGATGGAATAAAGGGGGGTTGCTCATTTGTCTTGGGCCATTTTGTTGCTGTAGCAAAGAGTACTTTTTGGAAGCGAGGTGCTATGTTTGTATAGTCAAACAGTCCTTTATCTGTGTTTTTACTGGGTTCGAAATGTCTTAAATCCATAAAAATAATCCCTGCTCTGCTTAACTCAAGGGATTACCGTAAGAATTAAATCATTTGTTTGAGATCGCTTTTGAATTGTGAAGCTTCCCTTGACTATGTAAGGTATTTATGTTGGAGATGCCCAGACATAGTGGAAACAAATTGCTAACACTCTAGCTTGTTTCTGGAAACAACTTCTTTGTTTATTTTGGCTCTTGCCTTAAATTATTGTTCGCATGGCTATATTTTCTTTATTAGCCCTCAAGTATGAAGAAGAGGGTTTTTACTGAATCGTTGCCTTGAGAGTTGTACAAAAGGTGATGATAGAAGATTTCAGTGTAGGACTGCTGACCTTCAGGAAATTAATTAAATTTTTTTCTTACCCTTGTTTTCTTTTTCAATTAAGTAAATTTGCCCCATTGTTGGAATTTTGAAGCTCTAACTACTAAAACTTTATTGAATGGGAAGACACCATATCTTTTTTGGTTAAGACTGTTTTTGCTGTGCTTTTTTTTAGATGGTTAACATTTATCAGTACGTAAGGTGAAGTATATTATACATCTGGAGTTTTAGTAATCCATGATTCTCAGTGTTTGCAAATATAAATAAGACTATATGTATTTTATGTTTATTTATTTTAAGAGAGAGAGCCAGAGAGAATGCATGCATGCGCACCCATGTGAGCAAAGGAGGGGCGGAGGGAGAGGGAATCCCAAACAGGCTCTGTCAGCTGTCAGCATGGAGCCCAACTTGGGGCTGGATCCCATGAACTGTAAGATCATGACCTGAACCGCAATCAAGAGCTGGATGCTTAACAAACTTAGCCACCCAGGTGCCCCAATGTTAGTGTATGTATTTTTGCATACCTGCATATAGTTGAATGGAATATTCTTATGGCTTTTAATCGTGGCTTTAACAGTTAACGGCCAGTCCTTCATTTAAGCATGGATGTACTTTCAAAATTTAGTCAACATTTATAGAGCTCCTACAAACACCACGCATAATGCTTATGGAGGGACAAAGGGTGAGTAAATGTGCTAAGTCTTTCTGGGTGATGTATAAAACCTTGGAGGAGGCTTTATAGTGTAAGTGGTATTTGAACTCATGTACATCAGGGAATGTTCAAGTAAAAGGGTATGAGTTCATTCTAAGGGAAAAAAATTTTTTATGAGAATATGGAAGGATGAAAGAACATGACTTGTTAGGGAATGATGAGAATGTCTGCAAGCAGTCTACGGAAAGGGAGGCTAAGAAGAAACTAAGATAGGTTGGTACCAGTTGGAGACAGCCTTCTATTCATGACAAGAGGTTTGGACTTTACCAAGGAAGTTCTTTGGGCTAGAAGGGTTTCAAATAAGGGTGTGACATAACTAGATTTGCCATTAAGATAACTGGCTAAGCAGTGGAGGACAGAATATAGGAGGGAGAGACTCTGGAGGCTGCGAGACACCGTTTGAGAGGCTTTTGTAATAGTGTGCAGTGAGTCAACTCATGTTTCCCTAGGGGAATGTTCTTCCAAAATCAGCTGACTAAATTTTTTGCAATACAGGATGTTTAAAACATGCGCTGAAACATTTTCTGCTAATGAAGAAGAATTTGAGGAGTCAGTAAGTACAACCCACACATTAGTTACACTAGAAGCTAAATAGGTTTTGGTAGGATCATTTGTAACATGTCAATGAGGAAATGCAGTATAAATTCCAGAGGGCTGACACTTAACAGTAACTTAAAAAAAAAAAAAAAAGTGAGGCTGACAAAGGTAACTTTGTACCATGGTGAAAAAATAACAAAGGGAATTGGGTGTGAAACCTTTTCCGATTTCCTCTTTTAAGGTAGTAATTATGATGCAGACCTAGATTTTTTTTTTTTTTAAGACTAGCATTCTAAAGATGTTGAGTTTTAAAGCTTACTCATGGTGAATCACTATCAAACGACCTATGTAGTAAGAGCTTAAGCCCATACTAATTTTGTTTTTGGGTGCCAACAAATTGTTTGAATTTGGTATCTTTGTGTTTTCGCTGTATTGGAGAATGCAGTCTTCTAAATTTAAAGATGGTTTGATTTTCCAACTTTAAGTAAAAAATAAAACACTTATAATTAAAATATATAGAAAACAAGTTGACGTGTTCAAAATAGTTTTCAAAAAGAATTTTGAATTTTATCTTACCAAAGTTGACTTTATATCTGCATTTTGCTAAAAATCCTGGTTTATTAGCAAATTGCCCCAAGTATGCAAGCTCTAAGTAACTGAAAGCTTTTTCTTGGAATATGCACAAGCACTGATATATGACATAATGATAGCCTCATGATATTTTTTCCCCCTTTGATACGTAGTATATCTCAGAGTCTTGGAGTTATGCCATCCTTAGAGTCAGTGCTATAGGACTGCCTCATAAATAAATCAAATTGTACAGTCTTGTTTGTATATTGAGAGATCATTCTAGTTTCTTTCACATTTTGTGACATTGTTATTTTAGTCAAATCATTTTTCTGAAGTGATCGTGTGTGAGATGCTGCTGGAATCAGACCTTTTAAGAGTGATTCAGGAAACCTGAGAAGTTCACTTCATTTGGCCAGTTTTTAAATCTCAGTTGTTTTTGTATTTGTTTATATTTATCTTTAGAATTAGACTATTTTAGTTTATAATAAGTAAACGTGATGCCACTGCCAGCCATTTGTCATACTGTAGGACAAAATCCACTCCCCCAAATAAAGGAAATGCCTTTTTCCCTTTGACACATTTTTCTTTCAATGAGATTTTTACTCATTTTAGGAGGTTCCCCCCCCCACTTCCTTTTAGCAGCTCCTTAAAACCCTGGAGACCCCTGGAGAGCCTGCCCCATTGGCTTCCTGGACACATTAGAATCCTGTTGTGAATAGAAGCTCTGATCCCAGCTCCCTGAGAGGGTGGGTAAGCAGTCTACAGTAATGCCATTCAATGAAATATAGCATTGCCATTAAAATGACACATGTGTAGATCATGTGGATTTCTAGAAAATTGATATAAAAGATGTTAATCATAAAAAATAAAGCATAATTCAAGTTGTACATAATAATTAACAATTAGGAGATCTATGTATGTATAGTTGGAAAGGTAAAAAGTCATTTACTTAATCCTGTACCAGGGTAGGAAACACATGATCAATAAGATATATCGTCCTTACAAGATATATCATCCTTTGTCTCAGAAAACTTAAATTCCTTGCTAGAGGAACTTAAGTTCTTGAGGGCATTAAATCTTATAAGTGGTTGGTGGTTTTCCCAAAGGGGCATTTTTTATAAAGATTTTTTTTTTAAGTTTAATTATTTAGTTTGAGAGAGAGAGAGTGAGCAGGAGGGGGCGGAGCGAGAGGGGGAGACAGAGAATACCAAGCAGGCTCTGCACGGTCAGCATAGAGCCCGACGTGGGGCTCTAACTCACAAACCATGAGATCATGGCCTGAGCCAAAACCAAGAGTCAGACGTTTAACTGACTGAGCCACCCAGGCACCCCTGTTTCTTTTTAAATGTGAAAACAGGTAAATGTAAAAAGAAATTACAACACTCAAAAAATGTGAAAAGGTAGGACATAGCAGTGGAAATTATAATTTTTAAAATATAGTTGTTTATATACATACGGGATTGACCTTTTGAATGGGATGGAAATATGTGGCTTAAAATAACAGGGTTTTATGGATCTAATTACAATATTTTCTCTTCAAGAAATAATTTGGTCAACAGAATTATTTTATTTGTGCTGTATGTGGCACTCAGGTTTATCTTCTATAGTGAAAGTACTTTAAAGGTGGCTGTTCGTTTATATAATAGGCAGGAAGGAAAGGAGAAAAGCCCATGTTTCAGAGTTTACATTTGTTTGCTTTGCAATTAAGTAGAATTCTTTTAACTTGTTGCCCTCTACTATATTTTCTATTATGAAACATAGACTTTCTCCAAATCAGAGTTCATAAAAAGATCTAAGGAGTTAGAGGAAGAAAGAAGTGCAACTAACACCCTTTCTTTTCTTTCACTATGTTTAAGACTCTTTAAGTTTCATGTTTCAGCTTTTATTTTTGTCTCCAGCCCATGTTTCACAATAATGTGGTTATTTGTCAAATTCTAAAATAACAAATTTGTATCCCCCATCTAGTTGATTGTATTTTCATTGTGAACTATATCTTTATACCAGTAGTTTTCAACTGGGGGCAGTTTTACCCACAGAAAGCATCTGGGGGATATTTTTCATTGTCACACTGTTGGTTCTTCTGGCATCTAGTGGGTAGAGGCCACGAATGATGCTAAATATCCTACATTGCACAAGGCAGCAATGAATTTTCTGGCCCCAAATGTCAGCAATGCTGAGGTTGAAGCCTTATACAAATAATGTGCATGCACTTTATAGTAACATGGAGAACATATTATTTTGGTTCCCATGAGAAGGTTGCTACTATTTGGAATTTTTAAAAAAAGGAATTTGGGAAAATATGTGCATTTCTTATGATGTTCTGGAACTCCTTATGGCACTCAGAAAGATCCTTGGATTTTAAAAGCAAGAAGTCAGTATTGGAATAATGGCTCTACATACAGAAGTTATTTTTTTGGTTGCTATAATTTTGAAAGTCTTATTAAAAAGAAATGATTAATTGTGGTGCTGGTTTTTCTTTTTTCCTGTCAAGAATTATATTTTAAAATGAAAAGGACAGAAAGAATGTTGTATCTTACTTTCCTATACTGGATTGTTATTCTTTGCTAACAGTCTCGGTAAAAGATCATTGTTTCAGACCTGGCCTGAAGCTCACTGTATGACATTATGAAGTCATTTAATGGAAATGGAAAGCTCTTTAAATTATCTGCCTGCCCAATTGTAGTTCTTTTTTCTGAGACATTCCTTTTTCTCTGTTATGTTTCTTCTGAGTTGTGATGAAAAAACTTCAGTTGTATATTGTTTAGTGGTTTAACAGTTGCCTGAGCTTATTAGCATATGTATTCTTGCCTATAACAATTTACTTTCAAAACTTTTTATTTTGAAATCATTCTAGAGTCACAGGAAGTTGCAGATAAATGTACACAATAATTTACTTTTTGTCACACAGAGCTTCTAATCTATTTACCTCACTAAAATAATTTTATACCTGCCAACTATTCACACCACTGAGCCAGAACAGGCCCTTGCAGAAAAACTCAGAACTCTCTCAGAGCACCAATGGCAATAACGCATTTCTCTAGTCCAGCTTGCAGGTGACTGCATGTGATCAGGAAGTCAGAAGCCACAAGCTTGAAACAAGCTCCAGGACCCAATTTACAACCTGTGTGCTCCTACAAACACCAGACCAGACCAGTTAGAGCCAGGTGGACCCAGCTCTTACCTGTCGACCAACTTTTCTCCTTAATATAATGCTAAAAATTTAACCTAACATGCAAATGAGACATACCATGTATAAAGTAAGGTCTGTCAACTGTGCCTGTGGGCCCTACTTCACCCTATTTCCTATATTTCCCTGCCCCCTACATGCTAAGATGTCGCCTCTTTCCCACCTCAGCCCTTTTAAAAACTTTCCCTGGACATTGTTCAGGGAGCCAGCCCATGGACACTTTGCCTTGTGTTCTCTGCCTTTTGCTCTGGCAGAAGCCCCTGATAAAAGCCTTGCTTGAAACTCCTGTTTGGCCTCTTGTCAATTTCTTTCTTCTTCTTTTAAGAGAGGGTTTTTTTTTTTTTTTTTTAAGAGAGAATTTATTTATTTATTTATTTATTTTAAGAGAGAGAAGGAGCAAATCCCAAGCAGGCTCCATGCTGTCAGCACAGAGCCCAGTGTGGGGTTCTATCTCATGACCTGAGCTGAAACCAAGAGTCAGATGCTTGACTGAGCCACCGAGGTGCCCCCCCACCCTCCACCTTGTCAGTTTCTGTTGAAACTGAGAGCACAGCGTCTGGTTCTGTTAACATCACCACTTCTAGAGTGACTGTCCTAGTAGTTGAATAGATTAACATGATCCAGAGTGAAATTATTAAGGATAATATTGAAACTTGTATTTTTAGGAATTAAAAAAACAAACAAACAAAAGTCATTGAAAGGTTTACTCTGAGTGAGGAAGTAGTCCTGTACCTCAGTTAATGTGGGATTAATGATGTTTCTATCTAGTGATTTAAAGCCTGCATCTACTAAGGCCATTGATTCCTTTTGTCATGGTTCCCAATTAATAACTCCAAATATCTGAATGATATTTTATCACAGTATGTTATAAATATGCCTTGGATAAGCCCATGGTTGCTTTTGTGAGTATTGGAGTCCGTTTCTGGTATTTTTATGCAATGGCTTGAATCCACATTTAGATAGTATAGTATGCCATATTATAAAAACATAAGGTATTTAAAGATGAGTAAAGAGTTTGAAAACTGTTAGTATGATATGTATTGTATTGGATAGAATGCAGTTTGCTTTCCTGTTCTACCTTTTAAAATCTCAAACTAGACAAGGTTATAGACATTTTTATATACAGTGTTATCTCAGAGAAAGCCGTAAATACTTCATTTCCATCTGTATTTGAGAAATCTGAGGGACATAAACAGTTATTGAGTGAATGAACACAGGTAGTATCTCAAGGAAGAGAGTGAGAGTAGGGAGACCAGGTAAGAAGGAATTGTAGTCTTCTAAGGTGTGGGGTTAGGAAGGCTGATGGAAAGAAGGGAGCTTTGGGAGATGCTAGATAATCAGTACTTGAAATAGGTTATGCTTTTTTGTTGAAAAAACACTCTTTTTTCTCCTTATAATTTCAAAAGTAATACAGGGGTTATGAATTACTCATTGTAAAAACGAATTCAAACAATACAGACATAGAGTACTGTGGGAAATAAAGCTGCAAGTCCTTATCTCAATGTTTGGTTCTGTTCCATTGTGATAACTCCTTTCAACAAGTTTGGTACATTTACTTATGATATATACATGTTTATTTATGACATTTTATAGTATATGTGGTATGATGTAATATTTTGTAAATGCTATAATGCAGAGTTGATTGAAGTGAAAAGTAAACGTCTTTCCCTTCATCCCACTCCCTATAGGTAACTACTTTAAAGAATAATTGTTGTATTCTAGAAAAATTTAAACACACATGATAGTAGAGGGAAGCATAATGAATGAACTCACATGTACCCATTACCCAACTTCAATATAATTTCATATGTATCTCCTATCTCAAACACACACTGGATTATTTTGATGCAAATCTTAGACATACAGTTTTGTCTGCTAATATTCTGAATGAATCTCTAAGATTAAGGACTCTAAAAAGAAAGTCTTATCCACAATATGGTTATCACACATAAAAAAATTAACTTTTTCAAGATCATCAAATATCTGTGCAGTGTTAAAATTTCCCTGATTCAGAATTTGTTTTTTTCCACTGATTTGTTGAATTAGGATCCAATAAGTCCATACATTCATAAGCCTCTTTAAATTATGGAAGTCCTTTCTCCCCTCTCCCCCTCTTTTGGGCATTTGTTGAAGAAATTCCACTTAATGAAATTGTTTCATACATTGATCTCCTGAGCGAAGAATGTGACTATTTTTGCATTAGTCTTTCTGTTTGTATATGCTAGCCTTAAACCTCCTCATACTGGATGTGGTTTAGACAAATATGGACATACAGAGATAAGGAATTTTCATCCATGGTCTTTAGGTGTAACCATCTACTTCATCAAATTCACTGAAAAAAAATTGACATGTGATCAGGTATTATGTTGGATGTATTGAGAGACTTTGTATCAGACTCCAATAAGAGATGTCTTCTAAGGAATTTGGGCAATTTTGGTTATACTCAATTTTTGCTCATGTGATGACTTCAGAACCCAAGCTCCACTTAGATGTGATTCTACTGTGCAATAAACTGAACAGGACTGGAATTGGGAGTAAATCTGTAGGATGGTTTTGAGTTCTTCACTGTTAATAAATTTTATCAGAAGTTTTAGTTTTTAGGACAGCTTAATGGCAGTAATTTCATTTGAGATAACTGCTACATTGTTAAGTGTGTATTCATTAGAGTTAATCCATCAGACATTGAAAACCACTTTTCCTTCTAATTGTCCTTGTCTGCTTCATAGGTATTCCAGTACCATCTGGGGATTTCATTAGTGTTGGATGAGGACGGAAAATGGGAGATGAGTGAATGGTGCTAGGCTCCAGATGCCTTCCCTCTATTTCCCCACCAAAGCACTTTTTTTTTCTTGCATCTATACCTTAAGATTTCTTTTAATAAGAAAAAAGAGTTAAGGTTAATAGCAAAAAATTGTTTGAAAATGATTGCTGTGTATACACTGTGAAGTCTTACATCCTTTTTTAGGAAATATATTTTTCCCCTTTATATGTATCAGGTATATTGCTGTTTTTTGTGTAAAATTGTGTGTGTGTGTGTGTGTGTACACACATATATGTCAAGGTCACATGATTTTTCTGTGATTTGGACATTCAGCTTTTGATTTCCATTGCATTTTGGTACTGTTTAATTTTTCAGGTTCATTTGTTATTAATATTTGTTTTTCCCTTTTCTGTAGGTTTTCAACAGACCTCACATCTCTCTTGTTATGAAATTATAACTCCTTGGAGACTAACTAGAGAACGAAGAGAAGCTCCTAGGCCCTTTTCAAAACAGGCAAGTTATCTCTTAAGATATATGTATGTATTTAAATTTTACTTTCTTTTTTTTTAAGATATGTATGTTATTTTCAGCAGGGATTGGTTCAGTGAGTAGTGTTGGCCGTGATGAGTGCGCCACCATACATAGTGCTACATTGATCCTTAGTAGCTTTTTTTTTTTTTTTAAGACAAATGGTCAACTTGAAACTTAACAGGACGAAACAGTCAGTTAAATAAAATTCTAAGACCAATGTAGGATGCTGATTATATAGATTTTCAAAAATGTTTTTTAATTTATTTTTGAGAGAGAGTGTGTGAGCGGGGACAGGCAAAGAGAGGGGGACAGAGGATCCCAAATGGATTCTGTGCTGACAGCATGGGACTCAAACTCATGAACCGAGATCATGACCTGAGCTGAAGTTGGATGCTCAACTGACTGAGCCACCCAGGCGCCCCTGATTATATAGATTTCTAACCCTTTTCTCACGGCTGATGGTTACAGTGGCCTTTCCATAATAATAAGAATGAACCACTCTTAGTTTGTGATGGGAAGAATACTTTGTATTGGATCTTCACGGACTCTGGAGAATAGTAGTATTATTACATGTATATATTTCAGATATGGGAATGTTTACTAAAAAGTGAGTTTTATCTCCATATCGGAAGAAACGTTACTGTGCTATGAATGCTGTAACCCAGTGCACAAAAATTATTTTTTTTTGTTAAAAAATATTTGTTTAATATTTATTTATGTTATAGAGAGAGTACAAGCAGGGGAGGGGAGCGGGAGAAGGAGACACAGAATCGGAAGCAGGCTCCAGGCTCCGAGCCGTCAGCACAGAGCCTGACGTGGGGCTCGAACTCATGGACTGCTGGATCATGACCTGAGCCGAAGTCGGATGCTCAACTGACTGAGGCACCCAGGCGCCCCCAAAATTATTTCTTATACTATTTTCTCCTACTGTAAAGTTCAGACAAAATATGTTTGGACTTCAACTGATTTTGCAAAGTCTTCAACTTTATAGAAACATAATTTAACTTTACTGTAATTTAACAGTAGCAGATAAGGAGGGTTAGAGTTTTGGTTATTATGTCTAAATTGCTGCTATATTCATAAATAGAAGGCAGCTGGTACATTGTGTAGGGACTGGACCTCGTAAAAAGAACATTGGAGTTGAGAGTTAGGAGCTTTTTGGTTTAGCCCTCCCTCCGAGTACTACCACTAGGGTAGATCATTCAATTCCATTTCCTCTCTATAAGTAAGGAATAAATGACCCTACAATTTATAATTCTTCCTTGTTTTTGTTTTGAACTGGACATACCACCATTGGATTATGTTTTGCCTGAGAATAGAATTAATGTATACTTGCTTCATTATTTTTCTCCTCTTCTTCACTTTTTAGCACAGGGACTATGCACATAGATACTTGTTACCATAATAAATGTCATTCACGTGCCCGGATAAGTATTTGGAGAAGTAGAAGCACTGTTCAGGCACTGGGGATATGGCAGTGAATGAAACAGACAAAATCCATGTTCTTAAGGAGCTTGCATTTTAGTGGGGTTGGAGGGAGGACACCAAAAACAAAGAACTAATGTAGATTGATGTAGATTACTTAAGGTGGTAATGCATGATCTTGAGAAAATTACAGCAGCAGGGTGGACAGCGAGTGCTGGAAGTGAGGGTATGGGTGGGGTAAGAGGATTTGTACTTTTCAGTAGGGGAGCCTGGAAAAGCCTTACTGAGAAAGTGACCCTTGAGTAAAGACCAGAAGTAGGGGAATGAGCAATCCAGGCAGACATTTGGGGAAGGAATATAGTATTATGAAACAATCCTCAGACTCTTCAGAATTTTTCTCAGATGACATGATGGTGATGATTTTATATCATATGACTGACCAAGAGCAGAGAGGATAGAACAGCACACGCCAAAGCTATGACAATGGAGGGAACTTGGTATTTTTATGTTGTTCTTTCTTTCTTTTTCTTTTCTTTCTTTCTTTCTTTCTTTCTCTCTTTCTTTCTTTGTTTTTTGTTTTAAGTTTAGTTTTCATCCTTTTCTTATTGAAGTATAATTAACATACAGTGTTATATTAGTGCCAGGTATGCAGTATTATGATTCAACAATTTTATTTTATTTTATTTTATTTTTTGAAAGTCTTTGGGGTACTCGTTTATTTAATACATTCCTTTTTTTTTTTTAAACTTTATAGTTTATTGTCAGGTTGGTTTCCATATAACACCCAGTGCTCTTCCCCACAAGTGACCTCCACCAAGACCATCACCCCCCTTTACCTTTCCCCCTTCCCCTTCCCCCCTCAGTTTGTTTTCAGTATTCAAGAGTCTCTCGTGTTTTGTCTCCCTCCCTCTCCCTAACTCTTTTTCCAATTACTCAGTGCTCACCATGTTAAGTGTAGTGACCATCTGTCACGAAACAATGTTATTAAACCATCTTACTATATTTTCTATTCTGTACTTTTCATTTCCATTGTCTAATTTGTCACTGGAAGTTTGTAGCTAGGAGCTTGGTGTTTTTGATGACTAAAGTGAGATCAAGGTAGATCACAGGCTCACATTCAGATGTGGAAGTCGAGTGCCAGGATCTGTAACTTGGTCTAGGTCTTAGAAGTAAGATGTTGATGAGCCCTAGAAGAGGGGATCATGTTGTTTCTTGACAAAATGTTAACTCAGAGTCCAGAGACAGTAAGGAAATAAGAGAACACTTCTAATAATATTATTTGTTGAGTCCCTCCATGACTTTCTCCTTTGTTAAAGAGTTAAGGCAAAGTGGAATCTCATGCTTCTAGTGATCACATTAAATGCTTCTGATTAATGAAGTGGTAAGTTGCTGGGGAAGTTGTTTCAGAGTTGTTTGAGGTAGAGAAGAAGATCCCGTGAACTTCAGGATGTGTAAGTGCAAGTTATCTTATCTCAATTCATTGACTCTGAGATGCTGTCCATTGTAAGGCACACTATTATTTAATATACCACTAATTAAGAAAGAAATAGAGTCCTACAGATTTGACTGCTCTGCCTTCGTGTGATGCATCCTGATTTCAGAGATGTTCTTTTGAGGGGGAAAAAGTATGATTTAGGATTGATGAAATGTGGTAAGCTGTGTGAAGATATAAAATCATAAAAGTGTATGAATGTCAACTTTTGGATAACTAGAACTAGAGATAATCTCTTGAAACTAAGAAATTCATTTCACTTAAACAACAGGAGGAATTACTTTATACTGTAGGTAATACATGGATAGACTTATTACTGTAGGTAATACATGGATAGAAATAATCCCTGAAGTTACAGCTGAATTATAAATGAATTTAAGAAGAGTTTAGATGGACAGGCAGATGATTTCCCACAATAGGTTATTAGGAAGGTAGGGGTGATCAGAGTGTGTATGTGTGTGGGTGGGTGTGCGCATATATATTTATATATTTAAAGTTTATTTATTGTGTTTGTGTGAGAGAGAGAGAATCCCAAGCAGGCTTGTGCTGCCAGTGCAGATCCTGATGCAGGACTCAGTCCCACAACCATGAGATCATGACCTGAACCAAAACAAAGAGTTGGATGCTTAACCAACTGAGCCACCCAGGTGCCCCAATCAGAGCATATTTTTATTAAGAACAGTTATAAAGTTCTGTAAAGCAATTTCAGTCAGTGCCAAATTATTTTAATTCAGGATAACTTCTAGTGTCTTATAAATACCTGTTGTTGAAAAGTAATTTATAAGATGGTGTTTTATTGTTTTTTTTTCTCCTTCTCTGTGCATTTAGGTATCTTATATCATTCAAGCTGAAGGAAAAGAGCATATTATTCACTTGGAAAGGAACAAGTAAGAAATTTAATTTACTTTGGCTTTTTGGTAATTCATTTAAAAATGGTATATTTTTTAAGAAAGTGTATTTTAAGTAGTATATTTAAATAGTATATTTAGTTAGATATTGTTTAGTAGATGGATAAAAAGGTGAGGATACCAAGAGTAGCAGTGTGGAAAAAGCCATACTATTTAGTGTTTCTGTTGACATTAGAGCAAGGGAAAATAAATTTGAAAAAAGCTTTATTTCAGAAGAAAACTTTTTAATTGTGATAGGCCCAAGGAACAATTGAAGAAGTCTTTAATAGCTATTATCAGACTGCTAGTGCTGCCATAACAAAATAACACAGACTTCAAAAAAGGAAGTTTATTATCTCACAGTTCTGGAGACCGGAAGTCCAAGATCAGGGTGCTAGCTGGGCTGGTGTCTGGTGAGGACTCTCCCCTGGAGTTGCAGATGGCCATCTTCTCATGCTGTGTTCACTTACATGGCCTCTTGGTGTGGGGGGTGAGGGGTGGGGAAGGAGCAAACTCTGGTGTCTCTTCTAATGGGGACACTAATATTGTCAGCTCAGGACCTCTCCTGTTATGACCTTATTTAACCATGATTACTTTCTTCGTGCTCTATTTCCAAATACAGCCACACTGGTGGTGAGGGTTTCAACATATGCATTTTTCTATGATGTAGGGGAGGGACACAAACATGCAGAACACAACAGTAGTCTCTCATTTCCCCCCTTTTTAAAAAAATATATTTATTTTTGAGAGAGAATGTGCACATGGGGGAGGGGCAGAGAGAGGGGGATGGAGGATCCAAAGTCGGCTCTGTGCTGACAGGCTGACAGCAGCAAGCCCAGTGTGGGGCTCAAACTCACAAACCTTGAGATCATGACCTGAGCTGAAGTCAGACACTCAACCAACTGAGCCACCCAGGTGCTCCTCACCTCCCCATTTTAATCCCTTCTCTTCTTCTTGGCGTGTTTTCACCTGATCCCACCTTGATAACCTGTGTTCTTTGGCTGCCTTTTTGAAATGACAAGTTTTTAAATGTGCTTAGTCACCCATCTTTCTTTCCTATGACCTGTCTTCTCCCATCTTTCCCTTTCCTTTTTCTTTTTTTAATATTTTTTATGTCTTTATTTTATTTTGAGAGAGACAGAGCATGAGCAGGGGAGGGGCAGAGAGAGAGGGAGACAAAGAATCTGAAGCAGGCTCCAGGCTCTGAGCTGTCAGCACAGAGCCTGACGCAGGGCTCGAACCCACAGACTGTGAGATCATGACCTGAGCTGAAGTCGGCTGCTTAACCAACTGAGCCACTCAGGCACCCCTCCCTTTTCTTATAAAGCAAAATTTCCAATATGTTTAGTGAGAGATCCTAGAAAAAAACGCTACCTGATAGGCCCATTTACAATGAGGTATGAATGAAGGGATGCTAAGTGTTTCTGTCTAAGGAAGTGCTGCTCAAAGCCTAGTCCTTTCCGCAGCCCCTGAGAGTTTGTCAGAGATGCCAGTTCACAGGCCTAACCCTAGAATGAACCAGAATTTTGGGAGGTGTCATAGCAATCTGTGTTTTAACAGGCTTTCCAGATGATTTTTGTGCATCCTCAAGTTCGAGTAAGACTTTTTATCTAGAAGAGGATGTTCACCAGAGTTTGAGCCTCTTTGGCAGAATTTCAGGCAGCATGACAAATATCTTCAGACAGACTTTCTGAAGTCTTCTATTGTATTTGATGGATGTTAACATTTACTGAACATTTTTTTATGTTCCAGGCACTTTATTTGGTACTTTTAGGTATAGTATTTATTTAATTCTCACAAAACTCCTGAAGGATCCTGTTCGACTCCAATGTAGTGATGTCAGTATGTAAAAAAAAAAAATCTAAATATTTTCTTTTCATCCTTCCTGTAGATGTAAATCAATTAAAACTATGTCAATAAAATAATATATTTGACCCTTGATCAACATGGTTTGAACTGATGGGTCAATTTGTACATGGTTTCTTATCAATAAATATATGTACAATACTGTAGATGTATTTTTGCATCCTTATGATTTTCTTAATATTTTTTGGCTTACTTTATTGTAAGAATACAGTATATAATACATACAATATGTAAAATATGTGTTAATTGACTGCTTGTGTTATCGGTAAAGCTTCCAGTCAGTGATGGCTATCTATTAGTAGTTAAGTTTTTGGATTTTTGAGTGTGCACCCCTAACTCCTGTGTTGTTCAAGGGTCCACTGTAGTTCCTTATTTTTTCATAGTTTTCATCTTACAAAGCATTTTCGTAACCTCGATCTCATTTATTGTATTGTAATAACAATTTTATTCTTGAGCAACGTTTATTGTCTTCATTTTATGCATATACTAAGGATCAGGAAGGTTACTTGCCTTGCTCAGTATCACAGTTTGTAATGGTTCAAGCTGGGGCACAAATCCAGGTCATTTGACTGGAAGTCTAGTGATCCATATATATGTGCTATGTCTGATCGACATTTCTATGCTTTTTGATTTGGTGGCAAATGGTACTTTTCCAGGCGTTTGTTTGAGTGTCTTTGAAAGGTGGTCATCGAAACTAGTGATCACTAATGAAAAAAAGTTTAGAGTAGATAGCCTAGAATAAAATGGCTCAGATACATTCTCTGTAATAATGGGGAAATTATGACATTCAATGAAAGAGTGACTGTATGCTAGCAAATGCTTATTTTTTCCTTCCATTGCTTCTAGAATAGTGGTCTTAACTCTTTTTGGGCCATGAATCCCTTGAGGATTTGGTAAAAGCCATTGAACCCTTCTTGTGGAGGAGGGTGCATAGTCACTTATAAGGAGAATTTGGCAGGAACTGGGGGTTGTGGGAAAGAAGAGATAACATCTTTCTCTGCCTGTGCAGAACAAATTTAAAAATGAAATACAAGGGTAAGTTAAATAAGAGGTCACACATCACTTTTATTATTGATAAGGGCTGGGTTGAAGGATTTAGCTTAGAATGAAAGCCTGATGGACCCATTAATTCTGAACCCCAATATTAGGCAGATTTAGCCATTTATGTGAATGCCACAGAGTGGCAAGTTTGCTTGGCAGAGCAAAGTGAACTATCTCCAGTTTATTCTGTTCAGATTTACCACTAGAGGGAGAGGTGTGTGTGTGTGGTGTGTGTGTGTGTGTGTGTGTGTGTGTGTGTGTGTGTGTGTGTTAGAGAGAGAGAGAAGGGGAGGCAGTGCAGTGATGAATGGGGTTGACTAATCAAAAGGACTGAAGACTCCACAGGCTACTCCTAAGTTCAGTCAAGTTAGCTTTAATAAAAGTAAATAATAACAGCGCATCAGCACAAAAAAAGTGCAGATAATCAAGGGGTTTGAAAACTTTATGCAAAGCCCCTTAGGATCCTTTCTCAGTTTCACAGATGTGCTTTGTCTTCAGTTTACAGACCTCTGAGATAAGTGTGTAGCATCCTATTTTCACGGGAGCCCAGGCACGGGTTTACACAAGGGGTATTTTATACTACTCTGGTCATGTAGCCCAAGTCAGGCTGTGTAGCTCATTACTCTGCATGCAAACCATCAGTCTCTCCATCTCTAAACAGTACAGGCAAGCTGGTCCTGGCTGCCTCCAGGGGGAGTTTAGAACTTTAAATGGCACATGATAAATCACCAGCTAGCACATTGCTTCCCTGACTAGTCCATAATCTCTGGAGATAACCATAGAGCTGCTCCAGTTCTGTTGCAAATGACAGTCAGGCTTTGCTTGACCAAACTTCAGTCAGGCTGCTGACCTCCTTCTAGGTGTATCAGTGCACTACCTTGTAAAATTCAGTTTTAGCAAGAATCCTGCTAAGTCAGTTTAGCAAGAACCACTGCCCCCCTTGCTCTTGATTTCTGATCACTCTGGACATGTAACCAGGTTCCTCATCCTTTACTACACCCAGGTAAGGTCTGATCACCCTGGCCTGTCTTCAGCAAGAATCTCTTAGGTTGTGTTAGCTAGAACCCCCCATTGTCCCTGAAGTTTCCTGTTAGTAATTTTCTATCCATTGACCCCTGCTACCCTGCCCCTTGGCTATAAATTCCCACTTGCCCATGCTATATTTGCAGCGGATCGTTATCTCTTTCCTCCACTGTGAAATCCCATTGTAGTGGTCCTTACACTCTGTGCAATGAACTTGAATAAAGTCTGCCTTACTGATGTGGTTTGAAATGGGGTTTGGGAGCCAGTGGCTGAGAAAGAATTCTTGAGATGTGTTTGCTGCAAAAAGGGACAGGACCTGTGGGCAGAAAGAGCTGCATTATAAGTGTGAGGAGTGACTGATTATATAAGATTTTCTGTCCTCTGGAGGGGATGGTGATTTTAGGGTCCCAGGAAATTGAGTCTATAGGTTTCTGAAGGTCTGGCTATTGATAAGATTGCTTTTTTCTTGTAAATCATTAAGACAGTTGCAAACTGATAGAGATTCATGTTCTGCATGTCTGTGATCTCTATCAGTTGACCATTTATTTTTCCCTTTCCTCTGTTCTTGGGCAGCCAGGAGTGCCTGAGGAATGTCCTACATATCCACATGGTGGCGGGGTTGCAGGGTGTTAGCTTTTGCTTTGCCCTCAGCTTACCTTTTGTTCCCTCATCATTACAGTCTTTAACAGCGTCACTGAGGGGGTGCCTGAGTGGCTCAATTGGCTAAGCGTTCAACTCTTGGTTTTGGCTCAGGTCATGATCTGGTGATTAGTGAGTTTGAGTCCTGCATTGGGCTCCATGTTGACAGTGAGGAGTCTGCTTGGGACTATCTGTCTTTTCTCTCTGCCCTTCCTTCACTTATGCAAGAGTGCATGTGTATACGCACTCACTCTCTCTTTCAAAAATAAACTTTTTAAAAAAGTATCATTGAGTATTTTTTTTCTTTGGCAGTCATGGTGCCATGACTTAGGTAGGATCAGTTTCATCATTGTACCCCCAGACCTCTCATGTAGGGCCCTAAGTATGTACCTTTGAAGCCTTTGTCTTTATTCCTGGCTAATTGATTGGGGATCCATTGGTGACACCTGAACTATTGCTTTGGACAAATGTCTATTGAAGCTGGTAAGGGCAGATTTTGATTTTTAAGATTTTGATCATATTCTTTGAAGCTGGGTTAGAGTCCCAGGCTTTTTTTGCAAGGTACCTGCTGGGCTGGAGGTCTTCCTGGCTCCTTGTTCTGAGTGGAGAGTGGGGTTAGTCCCTGACTCCCTGGGCTGGAAGACTCTTCTTCCCGACTCTCTGTGAGGTCTGTCTCTCCCCTCTTCTGTTGCATCCCACTTCTCCCAGGGGAATTTCTGTCAATTGAAATGCCTTTTCTTGAACTCCTGATGACTTTCTGCTGGGCCTACTTCCTTTCTTGTTGGCATGATTTTGCTGAGGATAATTTGGAGCTTTGTTGGCCATTTTGGGAAACTGGAGATCTCCCCAGATTGACTCCCAATAACTCTCCCTTCCCACTGCTTCTGTTCCTCCTTCCTCCTCTTACCATCTTCAGTCCTTCCACTTTCCTTTGACTCCTTCAAGATGTTTCTCTTCCCCCTATCTTCTCCATCCCTCTCTCCACCCTGACTTTTCCTGTCTCCAGCCCTTCAGCTTTCTACAGCCACTGGAATTGTAGGCGCCCTGGCCTCCACTGGGGTCTCTCAACGGAGTCAGGTACTCCTGAGAGTGACTACCTGAGGCTCAGAAGAGATACAAAAGACTGAAAATAGAGCTGGATGATTTGCCCACACATGGGCTTTGGAAACATCCAGACAGCACTTAGATGTCTTCTAAGATGGGCTAAAATTTAGCCCATAGCCTTCATAAGATTACATTATCACAGTAAAAGAAACTCTTAAAAAGTCTCCACAGTTATTGGTAGGCAGGTCACCCTAACTTGGTCCATTTGCCAGAAACACAGTTTGGATGAAAATACAAAGTGGAGATAAACCAGTGAGATTGTATTACTGTTTTACTCATTAATACCTGAGATTTTGGAATTGTAGCTATAGGATCTCTATTTGTATCTGTCTATATATGTTTATATATGTATGTTATAGATCTGTGGTAGTTTTCTACCTCTGGATGGTATTACCAAATTAATTTATAAAATCCTTTAATGGAGCTATTCAAATTGGCTTGGAGACAAATGAACACTTACATAAATTAAGTTTTCTTAAAACTCAGAAATATAGAACCTAACTTGTCTTTTTTTTTAAGTTCATATGATATCGGTTGATCTTTGGTAAATAAAGCTAGCTTTAAAATTATTGCTAAACTTATTGCTAAACTCTGACTAATTCAGAGTTGTCAGCATTAAACATATAATGCAGACACAAAGTTTTTTTCTATTTCCGTTTACTAGTTAGACAAATTTATGTCTACTAGATGTTTAAAATTATAAACTATCAATCCAACATAAAAACAAAATGTATAATAAAAAGGAATTGCTTGGTGCACATCAAGCACAGCAGTTAAAAAAAAAGAAAGAAGAATCAGAAATAACTTTTTAGATTCTTTAGGGTGTTTGCTTCTGTGATTTTTTTTTACTTGCTTGATCTGTCAACAGGAAAAATAACAAGATTATGGATGATGGCTAGCTTTGTTTAGTTAATGTCTTATGAAATTTTCATGGGTCATTCAAGCATAATTGTTAAGATCAAGTAAATTAAATAGATATAAATGGGATAAAAGATCATAAATGAACTTCTCAGTGATCATTATGTTTTATGATAGTTCTCCTTAAGAATAGTTTAAAAACCTTTTTCATAACTTTAGACACTAAAGCTATACTAAATTAAAGATGGATATTTATTGACTAGATCATTTCCAAATTAGAGAAAATATTGAAACATTAATTGCTGAACATTAATTTTATTTACTTTTGGTATCTTGTTTTTAGTATGGTATAGAAAAGCTAAATACATTTGGTTCTATAAATAAGCATGATAAAGTTGTACTATGAAAAAGACACATGTCTCTAGAAAGTATGAAATGATATATTCTTGAACTTGCTATAATATGATAATATGTTGAGTATGTGATAGTATATGAGTTTGTAATTGACTGCTTCCTACTTTTCACTGAAAATTTGGGTTTCAAATGGTTAAAAATATAATCAATATATGCAAATGAAACTACTAGGAATAGTAATAATAAAGAAAAAAACTGTATGCAGGGAAAGTCAGATATAGTTTTGGTAAGGAAAGGTATGGAGGACACATTTTTGTTACGGGAAGAAGAAAGTATTTTTGTTGGAAAGTAGAACGGACTGGTTGTTCCAGAATGAAAAAGAAGAAAAGAGTAAGAGAAAAACTGAATGAATATAAGAAAAATTTTTTGTAAGATTTGTGGAAAAGGAACCTTTCCTTTTCTTGTCAAAGTTGGCCAAGATTGGATGGATTTATTTGTATTTAAAAAAATTTTTTTTTAATTTTTAAAAATTTGCCTTTGTGTTAATAGCACACTGATATAAAACCATTATTTGGTTTTCTCTCTGTATTAAAACAACAAAGTCTTCTGTTGGTTTACTCTTAATAAGAAATTGTAAAAAAACAGGTTGATTTTCTTTACCTTTTAAGTAATACGCCTGGGAAAACAAGATTTTGTGTTCCAGAATAAATTCCTGTGCTTCATATTATGTTGATCAGTTCTTAGATTATTGAAAAAAACCAGATCTTCTTAATTGTAAGAGGCTAAGAATTTTTACAACCATGTAACTTTCTGTATTTGCCTTTGATATCTTTTAATTGTGATTTTGGTTAAATGGATAACTAAGGAAGGATTGTTTTACAGTGACCTGTGATCTTCTTTAGTCAAGTGATCAAATTTTCTGATGTGACAACTTCTCCGTATCAGATTCTAAGTGGAGTCTTTTTGACCTTAGACTAACTTTGAGATTTCCTAGATGACCCTTGGAAAATCTCATAGGTTTTGTCTCTTTCCTTATAAAAGGAGAGATGTGTAACTAATTAGGTGTATTTGATATGTTAAATTACATGGAAAACATTGTCAAATAAGTGATGATAAACGTTAGATTACATGTGTATAGATATGTTACTATTACAGGTTATTTCAGAAATTGTATGATATTCATAGAAATTGTATTGATAATACTGTCATTGTTGTAGTACTACCTTAAATTGCTGTATGTCACAGATATAATGAAATATCCTTGTCAATAGTATTATAATGAACTCTTGTCACATCTTTAACCACAACTATTTTTAAGTGTTTTGTCATTCACAGACAGTTACTATTTTACTGTGATACTTCTCTGAAAGCATTTATAATTAGCTACAGGTTAGAATACTCCTTGATGGCATCACTTAAAGACTTTGAGACCTTTCCATTGGATTGAGTAAGAATGTCAGAACTAATGAAGAAACGGATGGATACATAAAGACTGCTAACCCAAGATTAAGTAGAACAAGACTTAATTACATGGGCCTGAATGAACTGATGAGGATGATTATAATTTTTTATGACTTTTTGTTGAAACATTCCTGGTTCTTTAATGTTTTGTTTTCTAAATTTAAGGAAAATTTTTTTTAATTTTTAAAATTTTTATTTTCTTAATGGATTTAGAAGTAGTTAACATATAGTGTAATAATGATTTCAGGAATAGAATTTAATGATTCATCACTTACATGTAACACCCAGTGCTCATCCTAACAAGTGTCCTCCTTAATGCCCCTTGCTCATTTAGCCCATCCCTCACCTAACACCCTGCCAGCAACCCTCAGTTTGTTCTCTGTATTTAAGTCTCTTGTGGTTTATTCCCCTCTCTGTTTTTATATATATTATTTCTGCTTCCCTTCCCTTATGTTCATCTGTTTTGTTTCTTAAATTCCACATATGAGTGAAATCATATGATATTTGTCTTCTCTGACTAATTTCGCTTAGCATAATATACTCCATCTATATTGTTGCAAATGGCAAGATTTAATTCTTTTTGATCACCAAGTAGTAGTCCATTGTATATATATACCACATTTTCTTTATCCATTCATCTGTCGATGAACATTTGGGCTCTTTCCATACTTTGGCTATTGTCGATAGTGCTGCTATATAAACATTGTGGTGCATGTGCCCCTTTGAATCAGCACTCCTTAATCCTTCAGATAAATACCTACTAGGGCAATTGCTGGGTTTTAGGGTAGTTCTACTTTTAATTTTTCGAGGAACCTCCATACTATTTTTCAGAGTGGCTACACCAATTTGAATTCCCACCAGCAGTACAAAAGGGTTCCTCTTCTCATCCTCACCAACATCTGTTGTTGTCTGAGTTGTTAATGTTAGCCATTCTGACAGGTGTGAGATAGTATCTCATTGTGGTTTTGATTTGTATTTCTCTGATGATGAGTGATGTTGAGCATTTTTTCATGTGTCAGCCATTTGGATGTTTTCTTTGGAAAAAACATGTCTTTTGCCCATTTCTTCACTGGATTATTTGTTTTTTGGGTGTTGAGTTTGGTAAATTCTTTATAGATTTTGGATACTAACCTTTATCTGATATTTCATTTGCAAATATCTTCTCCCAGTCTGTTGGTTGCCTTCAGTCTTGCTTATTGTTTCCTTCTCTGTGCAGAAGCTTTTTATCTTGGTGAGGTCCCAATAATTCATTTTTGCTTTTGTTTCCCTTGCCTCTGGAGACATGTCAAGTAAGAAGTTGCTGCAGCCGAGGTCAAAGAGGTTGTTGCCTGTTTTATCCTCTAGGGTTTTGATGGCTTCCTGTGTTACATTTAGGTCTTTCGTCCATTTTGAGTTTATTTTTGCATATGGTGCAAGAAAGTGGTCCAGGTTCGTTCTTCTGCCTTTCACTGTCCAGTTTTACCAACACTATTTGCTGAAGAGACTGTCTTTTTTCCATTGAATATTCATTCCTGCTTTGTCAAAGATTAGTTGGCCATACATTTGTGGGTCTGTTTCTGGGTTCTGTATTCTGTTCTGTTGACCTGTGTGTCTGTTCTTATGTCAGTACCATATTGTCTCGATGATTACAGCTTTGTAATACAGCTTGATGTCTGGAATTGTGATGTATCCAGCTTTGGTTTTCTTATTCAGGATTGCTTTGGCTATTTGGGGTCTTTCCTGGTTCCATATAAATCTTAGGATTGTTTTTTCTAGCTCTGTGAAGAATGCTGGTGTTATTTTGTTATTTTTTGTTTTTTTTTAAACTTTATAGTTTATTGTCAGGTTGGTTTCCATATAACACCCAGTGCTCTTCCCCACAAGTGACCTCCACCATGACCATTACCCCCCTTTATCTTTCCCCCTTCCCCTTCCGCCCTCAGTTTGTTTTCAGTATTCAAGAGTCTCTCATGTTTTGTCTCCCTCCCTCTCCCTAACTCTTTTTCCTCCTTCCCCTCCCCATGGTCCTCTGTTGGGTTTCTCCTGTTAGACCTATGAGTGCAAACATATGGTATCTGTCCTTCTCCGCCTGACTTATTTCGCTTAGCATGACAC
>CM053567.1:33461358-33474435 GCA_028646485.1 Cryptoprocta ferox
ACTACGAACATTGGGGTACATGTGCCCCTATGCATTAGCATTTCTGTATCCCTTGGGTAAATCCCCAGCAGTGCTATGGCTGGGTCATAGGGGAGTTTTATTGATAGTTTTTTGAGGAACCTCTACACTGTTTTCCAGAGCGGCTGTATGAATGCTTGTGTTATTTTGATAGGAATTGCAGGAAAACTTTTTCTCTTTGTATATAGAGTTGAAGCATTGATCTTTTCTCCCTACCCAAGACCTTCAGAAATTAGAAGCTCTTAGAGAGTATTCTTATTTTCATGGCAGTATAGTTATTTGTGGAAGTTCAGTGAGAATCTGTCTTCCTTTTAACAGGATGCTATTGGAAACCTTAGTTATATTATCAAGGTTTTTAAATGGAATGCCATATTTGAGAATGATATGCATCAAATCAGATACGATCAGACAGCATTAAGGAGCTAAGGTTGACTTTAAGGACCAATTTTATACCTCCCCTCCCCCCCCACACCTTGGTAAAACCAGCCTGTACTTGGCCTCTAGGGTTTCCTGCTTTACAGGTGAATAAGGGAGGTAATTTCTGGCAGGTCCAGGAACCTCAGGTTATTCTGAAAACCTTAAGAAGGGAGGAATTCTGCATATCTATAGATATCACAGGCAAAATCTGATGGCTTCCCAGCCCTGAGAGGCTTGCATTTATTTATTTATTTATTTATAAAAAATGTTTATTTTTATTTATTTATTTGAGTGAGAGGGAGAGGGAGAGAGAGAGAGAGCGGCAGAGAGAGAGGGAGACAGAGGATCCAAAGTGGGCTCTGTGCTGTCAGCAGAAAGCCCTATGTGGGGCATGAGCTCAGGAACGTGAGATCTCCACCCTGAGCAGAAGTCAGACATTTGACTGAGCTGCTCAGGCACCCCACCCTGGGAGGCTTTTAGAAGTCCAGTCTGAGATTCCTTATGAAATGTTCCCGGAAATCAAACTCAAACAAGGACCTATGTGGCCAATCACTGTTTTTGTTGCACTTATGTAAATAATCAGGACAGGTCTAATGAGACTAGACTTACTTGGCAAACAGATTAGTCTTACTTTGATTATCTTTGACAGAAATGAGGGTGACTGTAGAGAGAATATTTTTGTTTGTTTCAGTAGAAAACTCCAGTGTATCCCTGCCAGTTCCATCTTGCACATTTTGCCAGTTTTTTTTTTTTAACCAAATCTGAAATCTTCTAGTTTCTTCCAATATCTGGCTACCACTCTCCAAATTAACATTTCTAGTGTTTCTCCCTTCTGAGTTGGAATCATTGAGAATTAAAACTGCCCTTTCCCTGAAGCTCTACAAGCAGAAGGTGAACAAATTGATAAAAATTTAAAAAAAAATTACCACAACAGTTCACATATGGGCAACTTTCCTGTCTCCTGCTGTATGGACCATTCAGAAAGTTCACCAGAATGCCTGATGCCATCACGAGATACATTCAAATTTCCAACCAGGAAGATTTGTCGGATGGACAATGCCATCCTCTACCATCTAAACATGCTTCGAGAATTTCAAGTCTAAAAACCTTGACTGCTGCCCACTGGATTCAGAGACTGGGTTTCTTACTAGTAATCTTTGTTTGTCTTTTATTTTCATAGCAACTGTCCTCATTAAATGCCTGACTGCTAGCACCATCCAGCAAATGTCCTTTACTACTTAGTTCCAATAGATGATTCAGCTGGCCCTTAATGAACAAAAGGCATCCAGATTCTGTCTAGATTTATATTGTTCAAAGGAAAAGAAGGATGTCTCTTTTCTTGAACAAGAGGGGAGACTGACAAAAATTCTTTGCTTGACCAAACTTTAGTCAGGCTGTTGAACCTGCCTGCATCACCCATGCACTTCTTATAAAATCTGGTTTTAACAAGGACTACTCTGTCCCCAATGAATTCGGATCTCTCTGGGCGTGTGATCAGGTTCCTCATCCTTTACCATCCTTTACCACCCTGGCCTATCTTCAGAATCTGTTAGGTTAGTTAGTAGTGAGCAGACCACTCCTCAGCACGGATATTTTCAGTTAGTAATTTCCTATTCACTGACCTCTGCCCCTTGGCTATAAATTCCCCCTTGCCCATGCTATATTTAGAGTTGATCCTTTATCTCTCACTGTAAAATCCCATTGTAGTGGTTCCTATATATATCACAGTGGAGCTGAATAAAGTCTGCCTTACCATTTTTAACAAGTGTCACTGAATAGTTTTTGTCTTTAAAGAAGATAACTCTGTCTTTACACATATGGTATACAATACTGAGCTCCCTTAACATGCAGGGAAGCTTCATCAGTCAGCAGTAATTGTTTCCTCCAACTGACACAGATTTTGTGTCTCTACTTACAAAGTTAAAGCAGTGAGTGCTTCTCATTTATATAGTACTTTTAGGAAAGAGTAAAAGCACTTATTTTTCTTCTAGAAATATGATGTACTACATAACCTTATTTATACTTTCCCTATGAGATGTACCAGAAAAATTTAGAGACGTTACTTTTATTTTTTGCAGCCAGCATTTTATGACCATTAGAACACATAGGCAGCCTAGCATTCTTTATGAGGAAGCAATGCACATGATTTCAGATGTGAGTCTATTTATGAGCTTTTTGCTTTATAGTAGCTTCCTCTTTATATCATAATTTATCAGGCAAAAGTTTTTGTTCCTGTTTATCTCTTCTAGGAATATTGCCTTATGAGTTGTGTTCTTAGTTGTATATAGATAAAATAATTTTAAGTGATATGTTTTATTCCTCTTCCAGAGACCTTTTGCCCCAAGATTTTGTAGTTTATACCTACAACAAGGAAGGGGCTCTGATCTCTGACCATCCTGATGTACAGGTAACATATTTTCCTCTTGATCTTATAGTGGAATTTAACATAATTATAATTTTACAATTAGTTCTATTCAGGTACACAGGATTATATATCACAGTCACCGAGGGCCACTCTTGACACTATAATATATGGAGTTGTCCTGGGAAGGGGGTATGTGGTGGGTGTATATACATGGACTATAGTGTACTGTATAGTTCTCCAGGTCCTCAAATAGTCAAGTGTTTTTTTTTTAAGTCCAAGAAATAATCTTCTATTTATAGTAATCCTTACTGCTTATGAACGCTTGCTGTATTTTAAAATCTAAAAAAATTTTTTTCTGAAAGTTAATCTCTCTGAAAGCATTTCTTACTTATTAAACCATTTGATTTGCCATTAGTACTTAGTAAAAAACAAACACTTGTGTGCTGTTATATGTTCTAATTTTTTACTAAAAATAGTTCTTTTCTAAAGAAATGTGGTCCTTTTTGCATCAGAGAACAGAGTATTTCTGAAGACAGGACTGGCTAGGAATACTCGAAATAATTGGCAGTTGCTGAATTTGGCTTTATGTGTTATTAAATTAGAGCATGAACATTTTTTGTGTCATTTATGAGAGCATTTTACAGTCCTTTTTGGCAGTTAGCCATTCTGTATTTTTTTCTTTTGCATCAGTGTCCATGGAAGTCTTTGTTCCCATTAAACATGTATTATTTCCCCCCCAAGCTCTGTAATGTTTGGCTAGGTCGAATTATTTATGTTAGTTATGCACTTTTGCAGCACACTTCAGATAGATAGAAGGCAAACCCTTATTTTAGATTAATTTCACACTGTTTGGATGTAATCCTAGTTCTTTTTGTTGTTGTCATTGCTGGCTCTGTCATTTATTTGCTGGTCAAATTACTTTGACTTGTTTGTACCTTATTATCTTCACCTTAAAATGGGAATGGTAATTACAACTTCGTGAAGGTACTTGGAAGGCTTAAATGAGTTAATACTTTTTTAAAAATTTTGAAGTGTAGTTGACATACAACATTATATTTGTTTCACTGTATAACATAGTTATTAAAAGTTTATATACGTTATGACATGATCACCATGACAAACCTAGCTCCCATTTGTCACCATACAAAGTCGTTACATATTATCAATTATATTCCTTATGCTGTTCATTGTGTCTCCATTAAATGAGTTAATACCAGTAAGATATTCAGAACAGATAATCTGACCATTTTTAACTCAATAAATATTATTTATTATTATTATTGAAAATATAAATGCTTAAAACCGCTAAAAACAGATTTCACTCACATAGAAATTTATGCAACTGTTATCTGAAAGTATTATTATGGAGTTGTGCATTCTTGGGTGATTGAAAAATACAAATTAAGACAGATGAAGTCTTTTTCTTATTTCTTGGTTTTGAATATGTAGATTTGAGATACCAATTAAAACCTTGGTACTGGGAATTTTTGGCATATGGCTAGATTGTCAGGTATCATAATGACATTATTTTTGTTTATAAAATGCAATGAAATTACACTGAGAAAATGTAAATGCTTTTCCTTATGATCCATTATTTAAGTTTAAAGTAATTTTTGAAGCTATTACCTGGTTTTTATCATCAGTGTATTTCACAAAGGCCATTTTTCACAAAGAAACTATGTTTTAATAACCACTTTATTCAAGTTACTGTGTGAAATAAAACTTCACATTACTATGTGTTAGAACTTTGGGGTTCTAAAACATTTGCAAATGTTTTAGCAAGTGTTTTAACTGACTTCTCCAATTAATTAATACTCTTTGTTCCATCTGAAAACTCTATTAACTGCCTGAGGCGTATGGGCTGTGGCTAGGGGTTTTTTTTGTTTGTTTTTTATATTTTGTTTTTTGTTTTTTTAGGTTGCTCTTTAATAGTTCTATGTACTTCTCCTCTCCCTAGTTGAGGTTTTGCTTATACTTTGTGTATTTCCAAAACTGTTTGTGACATTTGTACCTTTACTGTAATCACGGAGTTTAATTAGATGTTTTGTAGACTTACGAAATATGATTAAAATTTTTTTTTTACTGTTTATTTTATTTTTGGGAGAGAGAGAGAGACGAAGTGTGAGCAGGGGAGGAGCAGAAAGAGAGGGAGACACAGAATTCGAAGCAGGCTTCAGGCTCTGAGATGTCAGCACAGAGCCTGATCTGGGGCTTGAACCCACAAACCTTGAGATCATGACCTGAGGTGAAGTTGGACGCTTAACCGACTGAGCTACCCAGGTGCCCCTGAAATATGAATTTTTAAAGTACATTGAAGGCTTTGGAAAGATTTATTAATAAAACCCAGTTATTTAAAAAATACTGTCCAGTTGGTAGATTAAGTGACCAATTGATGGATTTCAGTCATGTCAAATAAGAGAGCTTCTATTATAATCAAAACTAGAAACATTTAATTAAAAAATCTTTCTTTTTAACATTTATTTATTTTTGAGAGACAGAGAGAGAGTGACAGAGCATGAGTGGCAGAGAAGCAGAGAGAGAGGGAGTTACAGAATCTGAAGCAAACTCCAGGCTCTGAGCTGTCAGCACAGAGCCTGACGTGGGGCTCGAACTCAAGAACCTTAAGATTATGACCTGAGCCAAAGTCAGATGCTTAATTGACTGAGCCACCTAGGCACCCCTAGAAACATCTAATTTTAGAGTGCCATGAGTTACAAGTATTATTATCTCATAGATGCTATTTCGTTAGTAATAGTAGAAGGTATTTATTTTTCTCTGGTGAGAAGAAGGCAATACCAAAGCTAGACTTTAACACAAAGCACTAGAAAGAAAAACATTAGTGGTTGTGAATTGCCCCACAATAGAAAAAGTTGTAAAATGTTAAAACTTAGCCTGTATTTTTAGTGTAAAATTGTTTAACTTTTTTTAAATTTTCACCACTTCAGACTTATAGGAAAAGTTGCACGAATAATATAAAACATTCGTGCATCTCCTTCACCTAGATTCCCCAAATGTTAACATTTTACTGTATTTTCTTTATTCTTTCTTTCTAGTCTATGTTTTTGCAAAGTTTTAAAGAGTATATTGCAAACATGATATCACTTTATCCTTTAAGTACTTCGTTGTAAATTTCCTAAAAACAAGGAATTCTTTTACTTAATCAAGTATAATTCTCAAAATTGGGAAGTTAACAATGAAGCGATGCTAATGATCTAATATACAGACATTGATTTTTTTTTTTTTTTGGTCCATCATCCCAATAATATACCCTATAGCAAAAGAAGATCCAAGTTCATGTGCTGCATTCAGTGGTCATGTCTCTGTAGCCTCCTTTAATCTGGAAATCCTTTGTCTTCCCTTATATTTCATGACACTGGCATTTTTGAGAAATATTGACCAGATTTTGTAGAATATCCTGCCATTGGAGATGGATGTTTGCTCATGATAAGAGTCAGGTTATGTACTTTTGGCAGGAATACCACCAAAGTGATACCACGTGGTCCTCAGTGTATCCTATCAGGAAACAAGTGTGGCAATTAGTGCTGTTCCTGATGGTGTTAACATTGATCATTTAGTTAAGGAATTGCCTGTTAGTTTTCTCCTCTATAAAGTTACTGTTTTTGCTTTTTTAATTAATAATATGGTTAGACATTTTGAGACTAATGTAAATATCCTGTTACTTCTCAAATTTTTACCCACTAGTGTTAGTATTTAGTATTTGTCCCAATTAATGGTTATGATGGTTGTTAAAATGTTGATTTCTTAATTTCATCAGTGCTTCTATATGCATTAGTACTTTCTGTAAGGAAAGATGTCCCTTCTCATTTAATTATATCAGTGCAGACTCCTGGATTCTTATTTTCTCATGAGTGAGATTGAAAATATGCATGTATGTGAAGGCATTTTTATATTCTTTTGTAAATTGTCTGTTCATGTCTTTTGCCCAGTTTTCCACTGGGTTTTCTTTTGTTGTTGTCCCTCCAAGAATTTTTTTTAATTGAGGTATAATTGACATACATTATACTGCATTAGTTTCAGGTGTACAACATAAGGATTTGACATCTGTATATATTGTAAAATGAGTTACAAGTATTATTATCTCATAGATGCTATTTCATTAGTAATAGTAGAAGGTATTTATTTTTCTGATGATCACCAGTGTAAGTCTTGTTAATATCTGTTGCCATACATAGTTAAAACTTTTTTTGTTTGTGATGAGAACTTTTAAGATTTATTCTCTTAGCAACTTTCAAATATACAATACAGCATTATTAACTATAGTCACATTGCTGTCTTTAATCTGATTTTGAGTTAATTAGATAGTGGTCTGGTTTCATTCTTTTGTATGTAGCTCTCCAGTTTTCCTAGGACCATTTATTGAAGAGATTGGTATATTCTTGGCTCCTTTGTCAGAAATTAATTGCTCATATATGTATGGGTTTATTTCTGGGCTCTCTATTCTGTTCCATTGATTGGTGTGTCTGTTTTTTATTTTTTCTGTGTGTCTTTTTTTTTAATTCCAATACCATACTGTTTTGATTGCTATAGCTTTGTAATATAGTTTGAAATTAGGGAGCGTGATCTGATCATGCAGTAAAAAATCTGATATCAGTAAGTGATATTAAGCTTGTGCTTCCACTGGCCAGTTTCTTCCTCAAAATTAAGGATAAAGGCTCTTTAGTTTTTTAAGATAGATAAATGTAAAACTAATAATAATATAATTAATATACATTTAAGAAGAAAAGAAAATCATCTGGCCAAAATTACTTTTTTCCACATATTGATTTTTTTCCCCACCTTGGCGTCATTAGCTTGTCACAAGGTCCCCTTCTGTATTAGGTGTCAATTGGCTGCTATTGCTTCTTGGATTAACTGTGATCTAAAATGTTAAACATGAAATGGGGTGCCTGGGTGACTTAGTCGGTTAAGTGTCTGACTTCAGCTCAGGTCATGATCTTGTGGCTTGTGAGTTTGAGCCTCGCATCAGGCTCCATGCTGATATCTCAGAGCTTGGAGCCTGCTTTGGATTCTGTGTGTGTGTGTCTCTCTCTCTGCCCCTTCCCCGCTTGTGCTCTCTCTCTCATTCTCTCTCTCTCAAAAATAAACATTAAAAAATGTTAAACATGATATGATCTTGTCTTGTTCTGCTTCTAGGCTTAAAGGTTATTGGGATAGAGCTCTTTGTACTTAGTATCCTCTGGAAATCTGCCTAGACATTTGTATCCTTGTATAGGAGGGCAGTAGATAATCTGAAGATAATCCAAAGAATGCCATGTGATATTATAAGATGCCAGTGATATGAACAAAATTGTTAGTTTACTGACCTGAAATAATTTTATTAGCTCTATAATTTCTATGATGATTTTAGCAATGTAACAGTATTTGAAGATAATATAGTTTTTATTGTTTAGAATCATTGTCATTATCGGGGCTATGTGGAGGGAATTTATAATTCATCCATTGCTTTGAGCGACTGTTTTGGACTCAGGTAAGGAATTTTCTTTATCATTTTTTTTCCTTTCTTCTATTTCTTACCCCTTTCCCTATCTGTGTTTCCAAATCACATCATTTGGGGGAATTAACAAAATTAGATTTTACTTTGGTATTGCTGAAGGTCTTTAGAGCTATGTATCAGATATCATTCTTGGCATGTTTATTTAAGAAAATATTACAGTGGTGAGTTTCAATATCTAAAGAGAAAATTGCATTGTTTTGAGACTGCTAAGTAATTTTTGCTATTTAAAAAAACATACTTTAAGTCTCTGTAGTACTTTATGTTGATACAATTTTCACCTATATTCTTTCATTTAAGCCTCATAATGCCTGTGAAAAGGGGCTCATTATCTCCATATTTAGGTGATGAGCAAACTGAGGTTCAGAGAAATTGTACCACATATCAAGTAAAGTGATAATAATATTAAAATTACATTTGTTGAGGTACTGGCCATATGATGCTGTGCTGTTTGGTTGGTTACATGATTGATTGAACTAATAAATATCCCAAACCAGCTTATAAGATGGTTATAATTATCTCCATTTAAATAATAACATGTACAGAGCAGTTACCGTGTGTCAGGCAATGGGCTAAGTATTTCACACTTATTAAATAATTCAGTTTCCAGAACAGCCCCATGTAGAATGTAAAGTAAAGACGAGGTGTCAAATCATTGCTGAGAGTCCCACAGCTAGTAGGAAACTTTTGGGATTCAAACTCTGATTCTCTGGCTCCAGTCTCCATATTTCTAGCCACTCTTCTGTATTGCCTTCCATTATACAGCAGTCACTCGGAGAGGTTAACTGACTTTCAGGGAGTGACGTTAGTAAGCAGAAGTCTTGAGTTTTACATTTAGGTCTGCATGATTCTACAACCCAGTGTTTTTCTCTGGGTAGCATGGTATAGAAAAACAGTCCAACAGTCTCCGATTGGAAAAACAGAGAGATTGGGAATTAGGACTTTATTTCAGATGTTCTTCCGAACCCTTGTTTTGAGTCTTCACTAGAATTCCCTGCTTACTCTTGACAGGGGTCCCTTCGACCGAAATGTTTTCTAGAAGTAGGTCAGCTACAGTTGTGGGCATTGTGCCTTTCTACGTGGGTCATGGTGCTGCTGGGTTGGGAGAGACATGTGCCTCTACTAGTATATTTTCGTTAACTCATGCTAGTTTATGGCATTATTTTCATTGCCTCTCCTGTCTTCCACTCTTAAGACTGTTGGACTGTTCTTTTCTTATACATGTTAAGCACTGGGACTTGAATTCGGGTTTTCTGATTTTTTTTTCCTGTGTATTATTTTCTTCATTCTTAAAAATTGTGTACATGTAATGCGACATTTAGAGGAATGTTGCACATAGAGAATGTGAGTTACGGGATCGAACCCCTACAAAACAGCTCTCGCTTTGAGCACATCTTATATCGAATGGATGATGTCCACAAAGAGCCTCTGAAATGTGGGGTTTCCAACAAGGATATAGAGAAAGAAACCACAGACTATGAAGAAGAAGAGCCTCCTAGGATTACTCAGCTACTTCGAGTAAGGAAATATGTTTCTTCATGGCTCAGACTAAAGTGTTAAAAAACCATGTATTTATGCATCACACCAATACTTATTATTGTTATGTTTTTGCCAACTACGTGCCAGATGTGAGAGGTATTAGGGGATAAAAAGATGCAGTTCCTTCCACCAAGTGGAACATAGTCAAGCTTCTATGTGTTTTAGAAACCAGGGCTTAGATCTTAAATGATATTTATATATATTTTTTATCCTTGCTGCATTATAGCCTATTACACTATTTTTCAGAGAGTAGTGTATTTAGATACCCTTTACACAAACAGGAATGGTGATTCTTTGAGCGCTAGATTGAAGAAACAGAGAGATTGGGCGTTAGGACTTTATTTCAGATGTCTTGCAGGGACACTTGTATCCCTGTTTTGAGTCTTCACTAGAATTCCCTGCTTACTCTTGATGGGAGTCCCTTTGACCGAAATGTTTCTAGGAGTAGGTCAGCTACAGCTGTGAGCGCTGTGCCTTTCTACGTGGGTCATGGTGCTGCTGGGCTGGGAGAGCCACATGCTAGTTTATGGCATTATTTTCATTGCCTTTCTTGCTGTCCACTCTTTTTAGCTTTAATCATTGGCAAACATTAAAATTATTGCCCAATTCTGTACTATATATGAATTTCTGAAAATCACAAAATTAGTCATTTTTTGAAGTGGCAACCTTGTCCTTACTTTTCTGCTCTGGGTTATTATATTCTTATAATATTATAATTATTATACCCGTTTTTCCACTCTGAACATAGTAATGGGGTTTCCCATTAAACTGTGTGTGAGTGTGTATAATTTCAATATTAGAAAATAAGTAATTCTCCTTTGAAACTTGAATACCTCATATTATCTTTAACTAGGATTTTTCTCAGATTAGTACAGAGAGCAGTTACCACTTAAAAACAACAACACATCTTTGGCTTTATTCATCTGTGTGAAGTAAAGTAATCATATGATGCTTAAAAAGACTAGAGATTAGGGTAAGAACACTATATATAAAAATCATGTAATGTTATAACTTTTTTGTTTGTTTGTTTTTTGCCTTTATGATGTTTGTGTTTTTGACAGAGAAGAAGAGCTATCCTGCCACAGACCCGATATGTGGAGCTGTTCATTGTCGTAGACAAGGAAAGGGTAGGATTGGTGACAGTTTTTCTTCTTTTTCATGAAAAGCAGATGAGAAGTGAGCATCCCATGAAGGAAACATCAAATCTATTATATTTGTATGGATTTTCCTTAAATGTAATTTTAAAACTAGAATGCCTTTTGTCCCTTAAACATGCTTGATACTCAAAATCCCACCAGAAGCCAAATGTAGCGAATGAGAGTACATCTAACTATTTTTTACTGGTGATTTCCTTCCCTCTGTTCTTTTGGGTGATTTGTTTAATTTCTTAAGTGAAACTGTACTGCCTTTCAGTTAGTGTCACCTTTTCAGATGGCTTTAAAGGACTGTGGTGAAAACCAGTTAATCAGATACTACTTTGTTGCCTAATAAAATTGCTTTGCTTTTTAGAATTTCAGCTAACCTACACTTCACTTTAAGAGACAGAAAACTTCCAAGTCATGACATGCTTTAGAAGGGAATAGAGGAGAGTAGTTGATCTTAGTATTTACTATTGATTTCCGTGTCCAGGATAACACCAGGGATTTTCCTTATTCAGAGTTATGAATTGTTTAACTTAGCTAAGTAATAAGTCTATTTCAGCATTAACAGGATTATCAGTTTTAGATATAGCTGCTATTTAATTTAACATATAGATTATTTTAAATGTTTTGTCTGACTTTTACTGCACCTTTTTTGTTTGTGTGAAAAAATTGTTTGTAGAAACTTAGCAATATTAGCAGTTTCCTTCCTATAAGCTGCAGAGACAGTTTAGAGGATTTTTATGGTTCAAGAAAAATCTCTTACTGTGTGTAGGTTGGAAATAAACAAGCTATATTTATTAACAGGTAGAAATGTATTCAGATATATTCATTATAAGTTCCTTATCCTCAAGTGGTAGAAGGAAAAAGCACAAGGGGTATGAACTTTGCACCAGATAATGGATAAAAAGTTTCTGGAGAATGTTTGGACAAGTGACAAAAATAGAGATTTGAAATGTTTTTATTTATTACTTGCTCCAGATAGATTTGTTATGTACTGCTGGAAAATGGTTTAATTTAAGAATGGTTCCATTTCAATCAAACCTTGTCAGATATACTAGATTTTTTGTTTGTTTAGGAAAATCATGATAAAATGCCTAACTGGTAAGATCTGATATATTCTGATATTAATGCACATATCTTAGAGCAATGTACATTCTTTTTAAAATTTTCTTTTTGTTAGTTATTTAGTTGGATGTATTAAAATAGTGTTAAAATAGACATTTGGATTGGGGCACCTGAGTGGCTCAGTCAGTTAAGCATCTGACTCTTGGTTTCAGCTTAGGTCATGATCTTAGAGTTTGTGGGTTCAAGCTCCGCGTTGGGCTCTGCACTGACAGTGTGGAGCCTGCTTGGGATTCTCTCTCCCTCTCTCTCTGCCCCTTCCCCACTAGGGCTGTCTCTGTCTCTCCCAAAATAAATAAATGAAACTTGAAAAAAAAAGGACATTTGGATTTAGCCAGGTCTTGAAAATAAGAATCAGTCATATCAACTGTTTGTTTTAACATGGTTAAACTTTTAAATATCTATTTAGTCTACATATAATGTCTCTGTTGGTGAACATTGGTTAATCTCTCATTATTAATTTAGCCCAGAGTTCAGAAATTGGTTATTGGTAATGTTTTTAGCCTAAGGGATAAAAGGGTCAGGAAATCTGTTAGATTGGGTTTTGATTGTTTTATTTTTTATTAATTTAATTTAATTTAATTTTAGAAAGAGTGAGAGAGAGCGTGCGTGCAAGTGGGGGAGAGGGGCAGAGGGAGAGAGAGAGAATCTCAAGCAGGTTCCATACTCAGCATGGAACCTGACATGGGGCTCGATCCCATGACCCTGTGATCTTGACCTGAGCTGAAATCAAGAGTCGGACACTAAACCAACTGAGCTACCCAGGCCCCCTGCATTTTGATTGTTTTAAACAGTACCTTTATAAAGTTTAGTTTGAAAACATTTTTGGGCATCAGAATCGGCAAAGAAGACGTCAAACTTTCACTTTTCGCAGATGACATGATACTCTACATGGAAAACCCGATCGACTCCACCAGAAGCCTACTAGAACTGATCCATGAATTCAGCAAAGTCGCAGGGTA
>CM053567.1:33474935-33507064 GCA_028646485.1 Cryptoprocta ferox
TAGGGAGAGGGAGGGAGACAAAACACGAGAGACTCTGGAATACTGAAAACAAACTGAGGAGGGAAGGGGAAAGGGGAAAGGTAAAGGGGGGTGATGGTCTTGGTGGAGGTCACTTTTGGGGAAGAGCACTGGGTGTTATATGGAAACCAACCTGACAATAAACTATAAAGTTTAAAAAAGAAAATAAAAAATTTTTGCATTAGAATTTGTAAAAAGAACATTAAAGAGAAAATTCATTTTAAAATTGTGCTGATTTGGAACAAATAAAGACTTCAGTGCTTTTTCATTATTACTTATTTCACACTTGAACCTGTTTTTCTTTTATTTGTATTTGACACTAAAATGTATCCCTTAGATTTACTAATTTAAAATGCAGGCGAATGTCTAAATGCCTCCATTTTTAGTTCAGAGGAAATATTTGGGATTCTTACCGTCATTGTAACAGATTATAGACATTTTTTCACAACTTACTTTGGTAAAAATGATTTTCCTTTCTTGTTTTTCAGTATGACATGATGGGAAGAAATCAGACTGCGGTGAGAGAAGAGATGATCCGTTTAGCAAACTACTTGGATAGTGTAAGTTGTGTTTTCTGTTCCCTGGGGTTATTCTAGCCTGTCTTTTCACAGTTTCAGAGCAGAATTAAAAAATTATTTCATTGTGATTATACTAGGGACTCAGTTTTTCAAGATTGTTTTGTAACATTTTTTATGTTTGAAAGGAATGTATAATTGTAGAAAGACTTGGAGACAAGCAAGAGATTTCACATTAGGATCTATTTTATCTCCAGGATAGATAGGCTAAGGTACTTTGGCATTTATGAAAAGATCTTTGAATTTGTACTCAACCTTGTTTTAAATAAGGCTGCCTCCTACTCTGAAATCATGATATGACTCTGTGTGTGTGTGTGTGTGTGTGTGTGTGTGAGAGAGAGAGAGAGAGAGAGTGCAATAGGGAGAGCAAGAGGGAGGAAGGGAGGGAGAGAAATTTGGTTTGAGACTTTGGTGTACATTCACCCATTGGGAGATACTGAAGACTTAGATACAGATACATGTTCTTACAAGATAATTTCATCTATAAGATTTTTTCCCTGATGTGAATACCAAGCATACTAATAATGACGATTGCTATGTGTTCTATTGAGTATTTATATGAGCCAAGTGCTTTATATTTATTATCTTTTATTCCTCACAGTATCTCTATAAAATAAAAAAGAGTTTCATAGTGCATTGTCTGAAATCTTTGGGGTGTGTATAATTAGAATTTTAGATAAAAATTTAGAAAGGTAATATGGTTCACCATATATTGCATAACACCTCTAACAGGACCTTGTGGTAGCACTTTGTAATCAAACTCATTGATATTCCTATAGTGAAATGTATGAATATTTACATTAAGTGAGATAACATACAGAGTATAAATAGACTTCCATAGGTTGAGGGCAATTTGGAAACCAAATTTACCAAAAACTTAAAATTTTCAGTTTGTCAGATTTTGGAATGGAAGATTAAAAGCATTTTGAACTCCTATACTTTTATTTTATGGATGAAGAAACTGAGACCCTTGAGAGATTAGAATCTCATTGTATTGAAGAAAATATATTTTTTGTTTTTATTTTAAATTATTGTGTTACTTCATCATAAGTTAAAAGATATTCTCATATTCTTTAATGTATTTTATATACTTTTATTTCTTTTTTTGACTTTATTTTTTATTTTTTTAATGTTTATTTCTTTTTGAGACAGAAAGAGCCTGATGCGGGGCTCGAACTCACAAACTGTCAGATCATGACCTGAGCTGAAGTCGGGCGCTTTAACCGAGTGAGCCACCCAGATGCCCCTATATACTTTTATTTCTATTTTCTTCCTAGATGTATATTATGTTGAATATTCGAATTGTGCTAGTTGGGCTGGAGATTTGGACAAATGGAAACCAGATCAACATAATTGGAGGTGCTGGTGATGTGTTGGGGAACTTTGTCCAGTGGCGGGAAAAGTTTCTCATAACACGTCGGAGACACGACAGTGCACAGCTAGTTCTGTAAGTGATTTTTTAAAAAAATACTATTAATGAAATAGAACAATAATTTTTGCTTATTTTATTCTATGAGAATCATGTTTTCTTAAGGTTTTTGAGCATTCGTTTGCGTAAGGAGAACTTTGTATGCTACCTCATGACAAGTAACAATAAGACAATGAGATTTCTCTTCTGTGTTGGGATCCCTGTCACCTTTATCCCATGTCCTTCCTCTTTCTTGGGTTTACTCCTTCATTTTGGTATGGTGTGGTTTCTAGTTCCCTTCTTGTGAAAGGATATATGGAAAGAAAAAATTTTGGCTTCTTGCATGTCAGAAAATGTGTTTCATCAGGTCAGAATAGAATTTAAGAATTACATCAATGTGACCTCTATCATCCCGGGGCCTAAGTAACTCAGTCTTTCTGAGATTTGCTTTACAGTTTGTTTTGTAACTTTCTGATTATTTGGCTGTGTGTAAAATGCTAGGCATGAAATCTTTTTCCTTGAGAATTTTGAAGGCATGGCTCTTGTCTTTTGACTTCCAGTATCACTGTTGAGAAGTCTTAACCCGTTCTGATAACTGATCCTTTGTTTATAGGTTGTTTGTTTTCCTCCTTCTCTGGAAACTTGTAGCATCTTCTCTTGGTTCCCAGGCTTCTGAATTTTCCTGATGATATGCTTTGGTGTAGGTCTTTTATCACTCATCCTGCTGTGTTCTCAGTGGATCATTTCAGTTCTGAAACTGATCTCCTGCAGTTTTAGGAATTGCTTTCAAATTATTTTGTAGATGATTTGATCCTCTTTATTTTTATTCTTCATTCTCTGAGTTTTTTTTATTTCTGCTCTCTTATTTTTAATGTTCAGTAGATCTTTTTGTTCCTTTTAATTTTTTTATATAATCAAGTGCTGATTTCATGGATATAATAATTTTTTTGCTCTTTGAGATATAACTGATACATGTTTTAAAAATTTTCTTCTTTTACATAGCATCTTCATGGTACCATAATAAAACTTAAACTTATATAAATCACTTAATACAAACATATTCCAAAACTTACAGCAAAACCGTCATTTAAAACTATTTAAAACATTTCATCCTTCTTAAAAGTTTTCTGGCTCGAGGGGAGCCTACGTGGCATGGCTTAGTCAGTTAAGCGTCCGACTTCAGCTCAGGTCTTAATCTCACAGTTCGTGGGTTCAAGCCTCGTATTGGGCTCTGTGCTGACCGCTCAGAGCCTGGAGCCTGCTTTGGTTTCCATGTCTCCCTCTCTCTGCCCCTCCCTCGCTTGTACTCGCTCTCTCTCTCTCTCTGTCTCTCAAAAAAATGAATAAACATTAAATAAAATTAAGAAAAAACTTTCCTGGCTTGAGGGCTTGCAGTTTTGAAGGCCTTCGCCTGCTGCAACATCCTTTGCCCGACAAAGCAATAAAGCTATTATTCCTCTTTATCCCCCACAACCTCCTAAAATACATTTTCTAACTTGATAGGCTGGCCTCTTGCAGAAAAATGTTCTGATTATATATTTTTGCCTCCTTCAGTGTTGAGGGTACCTAAAACTTACAATTTTTTCCAAGGAGAAATTTTCCTTGATTTTATTTTGTTTTCTTTTGTCATGTGTGTTAATTTAAAGCGAGGCACTGAAAATGCCAAAATGATTTTTTATAGCCCTATAATCACAAATGCTTGGGCGTGATCTTTTTATTAGTTTTTAGTAAAATGGCACCTGCAAGTATCCTCCTGGTAGTGAGCATGCCGTCTAGTTCGCAAAGGGCCAGAAGGATCAGGCCTCCAGCACATTCTCCATACCTTGCCCAGACAAACCTACCAAGCTATCTTTTCTTCTCTGTCTGGTATCCATCTGTCATGCTAGAGGCATTTCCCAAATGTCTGATGATTTCTGATTGTGTTTTTGGTTAAGAATGGGGGACTAAAGAGCCTTTTGGAAGCACTGAGTACATGAATGGGGCTTGGACACTATGGCATTAAGTAGAGGTGATCTGGTGAAAGTGTTTCCTTGGTCATCTCTTTATGTCAGTGTCTCTGGTCCTCTTCTCCTTGCTGGTCAGATGCCCCAGAGAAAGATTTATTCATTTATAATATATTTATAGGTATATACCCTAGGCAATGGGGATAACAATGAATAAAGCAGGCAAAAATTCTCTATTTTTAAAATGTTAAAAAAAAATTTTTTTAATTTTAAATTTATTTTGAGAGATAGGGAGCAAGCAGAGGAGGGACAGAGAGAGGAGGAGAGAGAATCCCAAGCAGGCTCTGTGCTGTCAGTACAGAGCCTGATGTGGGGCTCAAACTTACAAACTGAGATCATGACCTGAGGCAAAATCAAGAGTTGGACACTTAACTGACTGAGCCACCCAGGCGTCCCAAAATGTTTAAAATTTTTAAGCAGTTTTATTGAGGTGTAACTGATGAAGATTAAACTGCACATATTTAAAGTGTACATTTTGGCAAATTTTGACATATGTATATACCACAAAACTTTCACCATGATCAAGATAATAAACATCCAGTCCCTCTAAAAGTTTCTTTGGCCCCTTTGTAATCCAATCTCCTCTCCTCTACAAAAACATTCCCTCCCCAAGCAACTGCTAATCTTTTTTTTTGTTGTTGTTAATGTGGGTTAATTCACATTTTCTAGACTTTTCTATAAGGAAAATAATATAGTTGTGCTGTTTTTGTCCCGACAAAAATTCTTGCTTTCATGGAGTCCATATTCTGGTGGAGGAAATTAGCCATAAATGAGATAAATGAGTGTGTAGAATATATTAAATACTAATAAGTGGTAAGGAGGAAAAATAAAGCAGGGAGGGTAGAGGTAAAAGTATTGGAAGAGTGTAACTACCCTTCTGGTGGTGAGCATTTCATCATGTATATAATTATCGTGTTACTGTGCTGTAGCCCTGAAACTAATATCTCAATGATAGTTCAAGTAAAAAAATGGCAAAATGAAGTATTGGTCTGCAATGAACTGGAAATTAAAGAAAAAATTACTGATCTTTTCCCCTAGATAGTTTGAGTAGCACTGCCTGAGATGATGCATGAGGCTGAATTCTCCATCTCCAGTGGCCTTTGTTTTAGCCACTGAAGGCCAAGGTGCTGGCATCTGCCTTTATCACCTGGAGTTGCCTACCTTGACTTATTAGTGAAGACTGGTACAGAAAGAACCGTTGTGAGCTTGGGCATGTCAGGTGGTCTCTGTCATCTGTAAATTTGTGATAATGGAACCCGATATACAAAACAGTGTCTTGGGTTCTGATTTTCTATCATCTCATGAAGGAATAAGTACCTCATTTTCCTGTAGGCACATGTCTCCCAGGAAGCTTAAGGTTACAACCACTCAAGCTCATATTTTGACTTAGAGTACAGGACATGTTTGAAGAAACTTAGTAGCCATAATTTTTGTTGCACTATAGGCTCACATTCTGGTTACATGAAGATAACACATCTTTTCTTAATTAGAGCCTGCTTACCTGGCTACAGGGAAGAAAGGGCCAGGATGGTATAGTTATGGAGGGCAGCAAATGTGGGCTCAGATAGCATTACGTCAAACCCCAGCTTGGTGACCTAACAGTAAAGATACAACTTCCCTGAGCCTCAGTTTCTAAATCTGTTTAGTGGGCACAATGATTTTTATGTAGTAGGGTTTTAGGATCGAATGCTATTATTTTTGTAAAGCACTTGTGAAGGCTGGTAGAACAGTTTAAATACGTTGGGTTGTTATTATCATGTGTTTTTATTTAATTAATAGTTGAGCACCTGTTCCCCCCTCCCTCCCAAAATGTATTGGAGGAGTCAGGTTGGAGTGGTGAGGGAAGGCCTCAAAGGGAAGACTTGTGAGTAAAGACCTGAAGAGGTGAGGGAATGAGTTAGGGATATATACTGGGCAAAAGAGTTCCAGGTGGAGAAAATAGGTCCTGAGATACAAATGTATCTGGGATGATGGGGAACCATATGGAGGCCACTGTGTGGTTCTTTTGTTCCATGAGCTTCCTGCCCTGAAGCCTCTTGTGTACATATGTTCATTGAGTGTGTTACTTGTCTTTCCTCATTAGAATTTTTAAATAAATAAATGTAGTGAGTTTTCGGAAGATGTTTCACCTAGAGGGAAGAAAAAACTTGGTTTGGTATCTAAAACATATCTTCATTTGTTTGAAAAAATGAACTTGTGATATTAACCTCATTCTCTGATAATAAAAATGAAGTAAGACTTAATTGCATTCTGATTAAAAAATTTTTTAAACATTCATTCACCTTTGAGAGAGAGAGAGAGAGAGAGAGAAAGACAGACAGACAGACAGAGCATGAATGGGGGAGGGCAGAGAGAGAGGGAGACAGAATCCAAAGCAGGCTCCAGGCTCTGAGCTGTCAGCACAGAGCCCGAGGTGGGGGTTGGACCCATGAACTGTGAGGTCATGACCTGAGCCAAAGTAGGACACATAACCAAGTGAGCCACCCAGGCACCCCAATTGTATTCCGATTTTAAAATGTCAGTTATCTTTGCCATTTTTCTCCCAGTTTTTATAGGTTTTACCAATCCAGTTTAAACTTACCCAAAGAAATAAGAGCAGTGTGTTCCTTTTTCCCCCCAAGTACATGTTTTAACTTTTACCTTTGATTTTCATTTAGGAAGAAAGGTTTTGGTGGGACTGCAGGAATGGCATTTGTGGGAACAGTGTGTTCAAGGAGCCACGCAGGTGGGATTAACGTGGTATGTTTTTGTTCTTGATATTTAACTTTGGACACCTGCATTAGGACAGTGTCAAGCATTTCTCTGCATTACTTCCTCCCCTAGTCCTTAAAACAATATTTTTGGGTAGAAATCATAGATATGTTCTTTCCCTAGAGACTGGATTTAGTTTTCTAATATTATGTGTTTATTAGCTCCTTACTCTTTCTGGACAAGGAAGTTGAGACTCCATTTAAGAAAATTAAATTAGAACCATGAATCTGTTTTTTCATAAATCATTGCTAATAACCTATTAGTGCTAAGTGGTGTGTTGCTTAAAGGATCTATCTCCAAAATCAGTGTGTTGAGTCACATCGGTTTCCTACAAATATATGAAGACTGATGTTGGATGCTTGATTTATCATAACAACTCACCATTGTAGTGATAAATTTCCTCTTGTGGAAAAAAATAATCTGAGAAACAAAACATATCCTTTTTGTTCAGAAACTTAATTAATACTTTCCTGTGTTTGGACAGTTTGGGCAAATCACAGTGGAGACTTTTGCATCCATTGTTGCTCATGAGTTGGGTCATAACCTTGGAATGAATCATGATGATGGCAGAGATTGTTTTTGTGGAGCAAAGAGCTGCATCATGAATTCAGGAGCATCGTAAGTAACTGAATTCTTCCTTCTTTTAATGTAGTATTGTCGGTCATTGTTTCTTAAACTCTGTGATATACTCATGTCTGTGTTGAAAAAAATGTTCCTGGCTCCTCTGAAATTAATACATGATATACCAATGAGAAGTCTATTTTTAGTTAAATAAATGATTCCAGAAACCTTAAGAAATGAACATTTATGTAGGCCACTCTTGTGTAAACCAATTGACAGACCAAAAGAGTATAAGAATGTGGAAAAATATACATCCGAATTAGGAATTAGCAAAGGGTTTCTGTTAGATGCAGCGCAGGTTGGATTAGATTGAAGGACTATGTGAAACATTTACTCATAAACCCTTTCTTGAGAAAGTGCTGCATTGTCACTGTAAAGTAGAGGAAATCTTGACATAGTCCTACTAACATTTCCAATTTTATAGATAAAGGTGGGAGGCAAGACAAAGAGCAGGAGAAAGAAGAGTTAACATTTATTGAATGTTTCTTATGTATTAGGCACCACTCTAAGCACTTAAGATGTATTACTCTTTAGTGGATTTTGTTTTTGTTTTTGTTTTTTGTTTTTTTGAGAGAGAGAGATAGAGTGTGAGTGGGTGAGGTACAGAGAGAGAGAGAGAGAGGGAGACACAGAATCTGAGGCAGGCTCCAGGCTCCAAGCTGTCAGCACAGAGCCTAACATGGGGCTCGAAACCACAAGCTGTGAGATCATGACCTGAGCCAAAGTCTGCTGCTTAACAGACTGAGCCACCCAGGCACCCCATAATGTATTACTCTTTAATGCTCAGCAACCTAATGAGATGTGGGTATTTCTATTTAAGGATGAAGAAACATCAAAGTAAGTGGTGAAGGTGGGATTTGAAGTCAAGAACTCTAGGTCCAGAGCCTGTAATTTTAGAACCCCTTCCTTTGCGAGGGTTCAAAAGTAATTACAATAGAGGGTCTAAGGGTGAACAACACCACTGAGTTGTTGGGCCTCTTTTTGATGCAGATTTGTTATAAGGGAACAAGGTTCCTTCCTAATTTAGTAGGTTGCAGTGCTAAGCAGAGAGTTGGACATAGTCACAATGCATATGTGCAGTAGAAGCTGAACCAGAGAAAAAATTATATGTGGAAGCTCTTCATCTTTTCCAAACACAAAGATTTCATATGGGGAATATCCACAGCCACCGTGTTCATTTCCTTTCCTACCTCCCTCAAGTTCCTGGGGCACAGAAAGAATAATAAAAACTGCTTTTAGCCAGCTCTTTATCTTCAGATCTGAAGGTACAATTCTAATTAAATCCTGGTGGAAAGGGAAGCACTCGAGCAGAATTTACTGCAGAATTTATCTGTTTTTGAGCAAATACCTAGGCTGAAAAATAGATATGGGAGAATTAGAACCGTGCTTATGAAAAAAAACTATACTTAATAAAAAAAAGTAATTATGTTCACAAGAAAAGTCATATGTTTGTGAAAGATTTCCTGTAGGAGAGGGAAGTAAATTTAGCATTTGCTTTGGCAGGGAGTGGAGTTCAGGAAGACATGAATTCAGGGAATAAAACGAATGATCAACAATAAAATAAGACAGGAGGCTAAGATAAAAACAGTGGCATGCAGAGTTAAGAAAGGAATGTTCTGAAACAGTACTGTAGTGGAACTTAAAATGGTGTAAGGAGCAATGAGGAATGGACCCACACTTAATCATTCACTCATCAAGTATTTATTGAGCACTGACCATGTGCTAGACTTTGTTTTATGACTTGGAATGTCTCAGGGAATTAGATAAAGACTTGCCCTTCATGGAGTGTACATTTTAGTGGGGGAAGACAAACTAGTAACACAAAAAATACATCAATAATACAGAACGTTAGGAGGTAATAAGGGCCATGGAAAATAAAATAGAGCAGGATTAGAAGATTGAGAGGGCCAGAAGTGGTGGTGGTAGTGGCAATGGTGGTGATAGTAGAGGTCAGATTGCAATTTTAAATCTGTATTGTCAGGGTAAGCTTCTTTGAGATGATGTTAGGTTAAATACTTAAAAGAAGTGAGTTGAAAGCTGTGTGGATATCTGAGGGAAGAGCCAAGTACAAAAGGAGGACAGTCAGGATAGGCTTTTTTTCAAGATGGAAGAAATTACAGCAGGTTTGTATGCTAATAGGACTAATTTAGTAGAGGGGTAAAATTGGTGATGTAGGACAAAGAGGGAGGCATTGCTGTAGTAGACCTTGAGTGGGTGAGAGGGTTTGGGACCGGTGGCATAAGTAGTGGGGTTTGTTCTAATGGAGCACTTACTTGTAGGGTGTCTGTCGGAATAGGAATAAGTGGACATAGATGCTGGTAGATGGACAGATGTGGTGGTGGGAGTCTGTGGTTCAGTTTTGTCAGTGAAGAATGAAGTAGGTTCATCAGCTGAAAGGTTGGGGGGAGCTGTTGGGGGTTTCAGGAAATAGGAAAAGGCATGAAATAGTCATGTGGTAGAATGGGAGAATAAATGGAAGAGAGTATGTTTCCTGGGCACTGTTAAAGGGTCACTTGAGACTCATAGTCGTGAATTTTAAGTGGGATTTGTCTTTGGTTGTATGTTTTTGTGCAGCCATATTCAACTGCATAGGTACATAAGAGGGTTGGTGTTAACTAGGTTGTAGTTACGCCAAATACAATGAAGTGAGAGAGGTGCAAGGAAGTCATATCTGTTTGCAAAGGAGTAATTATAATGATGGACCGTGGTAGTTAAGCTGGATAAGGCTTAGGAAAGGGAGGACATCAAGGGGATAAGGGAAGTAAAAAGGGAAAGCATCAATGAATCGGATGTCCTGGGTGGGATTAAAGGTATATTGGAGTATAAAGGTATACTTGGGGAGAATAAAATGCATAAAGTTGAGCTTATAAATTATAAATTATAGTAATGGTAAGATGCCCATTAAAAGCATAGCAATGAGTTGTTGAATGGTGGAGGATCAGATCATTGGAGGAGAGGAATTCAAGCCAAGGAGAGCCCAAGGAATTAATAGGATTATCTACCTGTATATTGAAATCAGCAAAAATTGAGACAAGAATAGTGTTAGAGTGACAATGTTAGCAAGAAGGACATGAGAGGGAGTAACCCAGGGGTTGGTATATGTTAATGATAAAGACAGCAGGTAGTTTAATTTTATGAGATTCAAAGCTGGGAGATTTTAGGAAGGAGGGAGGGAGAATGGCTTAGAAGCAGCAATCTGGAGGAAGATTCTCTCTCCAGTTATATGAGGGTTCTGGGAAAAAGCTGCTGCAATTTGAGAAGGTTCAGTGGAAGCTGTGAAATCAGGGAATAGCTGAAATTTCAAGTAGAGTTTGACAGTGAAAGGTGCTTTCGGAGAAGAGGTTGAGGATTTTGGAGTTTTTTTTCCTGCTGATGGACTGTGAATTCCAGGGTGCATAGTAAGGGAACAGGAAGGAGACAAGGTCCTACATAGAGAGCTACAGCCTGCTATGGTGATAGATGTAAACGGAAATAAAGGACATCACAAGATTTGTTCTGGTAGACTCCAGGCAGACTGGTGCTGGGCTGCGTGTGTTAGGAAATGGAACGGGTGAAGTGTTTGGGATTTCCTCTTGACCTCTGCCAGTGGATTCAAGAGGTCTGAGTTTATCTCGGTCCTACCATGAGAATTCATTTTGGCCCTGGGTGAGTGACTCCTCTTTAATGCCTGTTCAAAAAAGATCTGCAAGTCAATTTTGATAAGCTTTCCAGATTGCAGGGGGGAAAGAACAGAGATTAAAAGTTAGAAAGATGGACTAGAGAGGTTGAGAACACAGTGGAAAGAACAGTTTATGGGCCATTGGATTTAGTGGAGGGGCAACCAGAACAAACGCAGCTTGAAAGAAAATATATAATATTAAAAAAAATAAAAATAACTAAGTGGGAGAGGTATAAAATTACAGAAAGCTGGAGAAATATATGTCTAACTGCATTTTATTTTATTTATTTAAACAATTTTTTTAATGTTTATTGATTTTTGAGAGAGAGACAGAGTGCACGTAGGGGAGAGGCAGAGAGAGAGGGAGACACAGCATCTGAAGCAGGCTCCCGGCTCCAAGCTTCAGCACAGAGCCCAATGTGTGGCTCACACTCATGAACCGCAAGATCATGACCTCCCGAAGTCGGACACTTTACTGACTGAGCCACCCAGGTGCCCCATCTAACTGCATTTCAAATTGTCATAATTATAACCTCAAGGAAGAATTGAAAACAGGATGCACATTTCTAATTCACAAGGATAATGGTTTGTTTGTTTTTTTAAGTAGACTCCATGCCCAACATGGGGCTTGCATTCATTACCCTGAGATAAAGTGTCACATGCTCTACTGACTGAGCCAGCCAGGTGCCCCAGGACAAAAGATTTTTAGAAAATATATTCCACATAGAAAAAATAAAAATCCCTAAAGAACATATTGTTAAGGTGTTACAGACTACAAAGTGTAAGATATAATAATTTAAGGCTGAATACAACAGTTTTGACAAATATATATGGAATGCCTCTCAGACTAGGTCTCACACCGCTTTAATGAAATGTTTTATGTAGGAAACATACCTGAGACAGAGAGGCTCAAAATAAGGCAAAAATGATCACTTTTCAACTGAGATATACAATCATTAATGAACATTTATCATAATTGTTTATATTATGTTATTAAAATATATAATGTAAAGGGCGTCTTGGTGGCTCAGTCGAGTAAGTATCTGACTTCGGCTCAGGTAATGATCTCGCAGTTTGTGAATTAGAGCCCCGTGTCCGGCTCTGTGCTGACAGCTCAGAGCCTGGAGCCTGCTTCAGATTCTGTATCTCCCTTTCTTCTGCCCCTCCCCTGCTTGCGCTCTGTCTCTGTCTCTGTCTCACACACAAAAATAAATAAGCATTTAAAATATATAATGTAAAAAGCATGTCAAGGGAAAATGAGAATATATCTTAGAGGAAATTTTAAAACATCTTAATCATTAACAGATTATATAAGCAAAACACGTAAGATTATAGAAGCTTAAATAAATACTAGTATGGTTGATTTAATAGATTAAAGTATAACTCTGTGTACAAATAGAACATATATCTTCATTTCAGGTGTTTAGGAATCTCAACAAAAATTGACCATGTGTTTTGCCAAAAGACTTACATAATTAAAAAAAAAACAGAAACAGAACAGGTCTCATTCTTGGCCACACTGTGGTAAAACTAGATATTTTACCCTTAAATGAGCTGGTAATTTAAAAACACCCTTCTGGGGTCCCTGGGTGGCTAAGTCAGTTGGGCTTCTGACTCTTGATTTTGGCTCACGTCATGATCTTATCCTTCGTAGGATTGAGCGCTGTGTTGGGTTCTGCACTGACAGTGTGGAGCCTGCTTAGGATTTCTGCCTCCCTCTCTCTCTGCCCCTTCCCTATTCACCCTCTCTCTCTCAAAATAAATAAGTATGTAAACATTTAAAAAAATAATAAAAACCTTCTCTGAGTAAATCTTGTATCAGAGAACTAAAGTCTAAAGTAATTATATAATATTTTGAATAAAATGGTATTATGAATATTACCTTTAAAACTTACTGCATATTAAAACTTCACCATGAACACAAGATGATCTTGAATATATAAGGTGATCTGTGATTTTCCCCATGAGAACAGCAAGAAGAAGTTTTTGGGGGGGAGGGTACCTTGAAAACTTCTGGTAGGGATGTAGAGGATACAGAGGGAGAGAACTGTTGGGGGACCATGGAGGGAAATAACTATGGCGAAAGGGGAGACTGACCATTCAGGAATTGAAGTAGAGGGAAACTACCAACATCAGGTGAACCTGATAGATTTGGACCCATAGGAATAATTAGCTTTATTCTCCTACTAACTTCTTATCTCTGCCAGTGCCTCTTATTGGCCATGCATCATTGGATGCAATCTGTATAATCTCCTAAGCGTAGAACACAGTGGAGAAGTATGGGGATAATATTGGAGGGGAAGCCATAAAATCTTGGGCATACATTATACTATCAGTACTATTACTTTATCTTGGTTTGGATTTTCTAGCTAGTGCAATGAATAGGAAAATATTTAGGAATAAATATCTGAAAAGAGGGGGCAGTTAATGATGTATGATTGTCTAGTTTTGAAAAACAAGGAAATCAAATATTAGAAATACAGTCATAAAATAAGCAGATTTCCAGTATACCAGTTATAACTATTTTGAAAAACATGAGAAAAAACTATATTTGCCAAAAATTCTGAATATCTTGAGATCAACGTAATAGGAAATATGTATACTTATTTGAAGAACACACAGAAGTTTACTACAAGTCTAAATACATAATTTGAGTAAAGTCAGTTATGAGAAGACTAAATATTAGAAGTGTATCTTTATGAAATTAATTCATAAATTTAATGTAATTCCAATCAAGTTCCAGAGATATATATATATATATAGTTCTTTCATTCTAGAACTTGACAAAAATAAATTTAAAGTCAACTTGGAAGAATAATTTTGCAATAGTAGTGAAGAAAATATTGAAAAGAAGACCCTTAAAGAACACTTTTGATACGAGCTATTATGATATTTGGGAATTGTACAATATTAAGCATAATAAACCTGTCAACAATCTTATCGTAGAAAGCTTAGAAATACTAAAAGTGGCGTTTTTAAAAGTTTTTTTAAAATCTGGTATTTTATATAAGCCTATCCATTTTTTTAATGTTTAGTTATGTTTGAGAGAGAGTAATAGAGCATGTGAGCAGGGGAGAGGCAGAGAGAGGAAGACAGAGGATTCAGAGTGGGCTCTATGTGACGGCAGAGAGCCCACTGTGGGGTTTGAACTCATGATCTGTGAGATTATGACCTGAACTGACTGAGCCACCCAGATGCCCTAAAAATGGCATTTTTAAAAAGATGGGGTTATTTAGTAAATTGGGCTGACATAATGTATTAAGAATTTGGGAAAAATTACCATATATCATACATTAAAATAATTCCAAATATATAATGAAATATAAGAAAACATGATTTAATAAATAATAATCTTGGAGAAGGGTTTTTCTAAATATAAACTTTCCTGCTCCCTGTCCCCCATTCCCACCGAAAAACTATAAAGGACAAAACAATCTATGGATTTGAAGAGTCATGTATGTCAAAAACAATTTAAACAGTGAAAGGGCAAATAGCAAAAATACTATTTGAAATATTTGTGAGAAGGTTTTTTTTAAATAAAATATCATAAATATATGGATGAACAAAGGATATGATCAAGTAGCTCATATAGAAGAAATAAATATAAAAGACTAGTAAATTTGTGAAACAAAGAGATGCAAATCAAAACACTGAAATAACATGTTTTTAACGTATGGAACCAGGGAAGATCTAATACTTATACTTATTTTTGAAGGGTATGTAAGTCACCAGGGCACCCTCATATACTTTTGGTATGAGAATTGGTACAGGGTTTCTGTGGAGCACGTTGGTTATTTGTGTCCGAAACCCTTTTTGTATCCAAACACTTCTGAGCCAGTAGCTTTATTTTTGGAAATTGTTCTAGGGGAATAATCAGAGGGCGAGCAAACAGTATGCATATGCATTGTTCAACAATAAAAACATGGGCACAACTTACACATGTCCAAAAAAAATAGATTGTTTAAATTGACCATGAAACCCCTATTTAGTATAACACTGTATAGTAGTAGAAGTCATATATATATATATATATATATTTTTTTTTTTTTTTTTTTTAATGTTTATTATTGTGAGATAGAGCAAGCAGGAGTAGGGGAGGGGCAGAGAGAGAGGAAGAGAGAGAGAGAAAATCTATGTCAGTGGAGAGCCCCATGTGGGGCTTGAACTGACCTGAGCCAAAATCAAGAGTTGGACGCTTAACCCACAGAACTACCCAGGCACCCCTAGAAGTCATATTTTTAAACAGTAGATTTTAAACTTTCTTTTTAAGCTGGGGAAGCCGCCTCCTTTGTTTTCCACCTACTATATATACTCTTAACTAGAAGCCCATTATATAAAATACAGAAGAGGACTTTTTCTGGTTGAAGTGGGAGGAGGAGACGCACCCTCTCCTCTCTAACTGCCTTGTGGCCCTCTCTGTCCCTCGGCTGTCTTATCATTTTCATGGGCCTGAGGCTCTTTTGGTTTTGTGAGTCCCTTCCTCCATTAAAAACGATTAAAAATTAAATGTAAGACTGTATTGGTATAAAGACAGGTATAACCCAAGCTAGATTCCTTTTCTTTTCTTTTCTTTTCTTTTCTTTTCTTTTCTTTTCTTTTCTTTTCTTTTCTTTTCTTTTTTCTTTTCTTTTTTCTTTTTTCTTTCTTTTCTATTTTTCTAAAGTTTTAATTTTTTTTACTTTACTTTTTTTTAGATTTTTTTCTTTTTGAGAGTGTGTGGACAGGGAAGGAGGAGAGGGAGAGGGAGAGAGAGACTCTCAAGCAGGCTCCACGCCCAATGCAGAGTACCATATGGGGCTCAATCTCATGACCCTGAGATCATGACCTGAGTCGAAATCAAGAGTTGGATGCTTAACCAACTGAGCCACGCAGGTGCCCTAGATTCATTATTAAATATTCATTATTGTGATCTCCCTTTTTTTCTTCTGATATTAAAATAAGTTACACTTAAAACATTTTTGTGGGCCATTGAAATCATTATGAGCTTTTTTAGCTTTGTGCCTAATGTATTTGTTAGCCCTGGCTCCTGAGGGCATCTCATTAGAAACGCTAGGGTACTGCAGGAGATGGTTTGTAAATCATTCTGGTTAATAAAATGTGGGTTAAAATATATATTTATCCAAGTGAAAAAAGGTATGTGAAATATCATGGTGTGAATTATTCCTGTTTTAAAAATATATGAACATGTGAAAAAAGACTGGATGTATGCCAAAATGTTTAGCCGGCTCTGATTATTGGCAGTAGTCTTTCAGGTCATTTTTATATTTTTTTCTTATGGTTTTTCTTTATCTTTTGAATGATTTTGTTCTGAGCAGTACATATTTTTTTAGTTAGGAAATAGTCTATTACAAATATTAATATTAAAAGCATTGAACATTTAAGAGATTGCTAGTTATCAGTGTTCCCTGGACTTTACTCTTGGGAACTGATAATATATGCTTGAAATATTGTCTGTTAATTTTATTGTGGATTTATTTATTTTAAAAACTTTTCACCAAATGATCATATTTCACTCTATATAGATCTGAGTGGATTATGCTGACTTTATTTTCCCATTATTACTGGTGCCCTAATAGTTTCACACTTTTGTTTAGCATTCTAGTAGAGATTTTAGGATATACAGAATAGTTGTCAGTTGTTGCCCTTGCCTTTTGGGGAGGTTGCATGATTGTGTAGTGAGTCATTATGTGAGTTTATACACAGTCTATTGATCTTATAGAAGTAATTTTATTTGTTAGTGTCATAAGTTAAAATTACCCAGGGCAAAAAGAGAAGAAGTCTTATTTGTAATTTACAGACCTTCTAGACAGAGCTATAGCTCATAGATAAGTATTGGATAAATACAAATATTCCACTGCTTACAGATATTCACCTCTTGAGCTTCTGTTTTCACTATTGACCTTTTGTATACGAAGCAGATAGATATTATGCTTACAGGGTTAAAATGAGACCTGGCTTAAGCATGATCTTAAGGTAAAGCAAAACATTAAAGAGACAGTTTGGGACTGGGTGAGATTGTGCAAGAATCACATTTTGGGATATCATTGTTTACAGGGTTAGTGTAGAAGCACTTTAGGAATATGAGGATAAAACTGAGTCTGTAGCAAACATAGACTGAGTTTGTGATCTGAGGCAACACTTGCGATGGGTTGGTCCAAAAGGACTTCTAATGAGGGAACATTGCTTTCTAGATCTAGGAATAATAAATCTATTATTTAGAGAATAAAAGGGTTTGCAACTCCCCAAAAAGAACAATAAGTGAGACCTTCACTACTAAATAAAAGGGAACCTGCTTCTTCTAAGGAAAATGTAAACTATCCCAGATGACGTTGCATTCACTTCCACTTTGAACAGAGAAATACTCTGGGAAGAGGGCAGAATGGACATAATGGAGATGGTGTTGGATTAACTCTTTAATATCTGGTGGGCAGTACTCATTAGATAGATGACTCTAGCCTATTCCTAATTGAAATGGACTTACTTGCTCCCACTGTTGGCGATAAATCTCCTAGATTTATTAATGGCGGTGTTTTCTGTTGCATCTTCTTGTGTATTTTTGTTTTGATTTTTAGAAAAAGCCTGCCCTGCATTCCAAGTTTACCTCTTACTATGGCCTTTATCTTGGATTCTGGGTGTTTTGTTTTATTTTGTTCTAGATGATTGCTTCCTATAAAAGCTATAGCCCTGTGTCAGCTTTCTGATCTTTAACAACTCCCATCAGGTTGAGCAAATTCATCTTTTTTTATAAAGGATTTCTCAGTCCTGACTGAATACCCTTCTAGTTACTAGAGTCCACTGAGCCTGACTTCAGATAGAGAAGCATCAAGAACAACTCTTGCTGGGCCTTCTTGTTCTGATAGAACTCATGATGTACTTTTTTAAAAAAACACTTTTATTCTATCTGCCCCTCCCCCGTCAAAATAAAGAACCTAAGTTTTATTATGAAAAATAAAGCATGTACAGAAAATGTAGCTAAACAAATGTACAGATGAACCTTTGTATGAACACCCACATTAAGTCTCTAGCAGCATCCTCAGAGGTCCCTTTTGCAGTTTTCCCCCAACATACCTTCTTCCCTAAAGTTAACCATTATCCTGATTTTTATGGTAATCATTTTCTTGCTTTTCTTTACAGTTTTGCCACCTAAAAACGTATTCCTAAACACATTAGTTTTTGCCTGTTTTGAGCTCTAATCATAGAATAGATTAAATAGAGTAAATAAACAGAATTATACAAGTATGCTTCCTGTTGGTGTGGCTTTTTTTAGTTGACATTGTGTTTGTGATGTTCGTCCATCCTGATACAGGTAGCTGTGGTACATTTTCATTTTTGTTGCCTCTTCTTTTGGGTTGAAGGTTGCCCCCCTGGGATTTTAACTCCTCTATACATTTGAGTTACAACTCAAAGAGAGCTTAGAGGTAGGAGTTGTAGAGAGTTGTCCACCATAACTGCTGAAATCAGAGGTGGCTGGAGGAGGTGTGTTGTGGGCCACAGTGAGTGCTAACTACATACCTCATCAACAATTGACAGTATCCACTTTAAACTTTACCTAATGACTTGGGTGTATAATGGTATATTATTGTGCTTTTACTTTGCATTTCCCTGATTACTAATAAGATAAAATTAGATCACCTGTTTATGGGCCATTTGGATTTTGTTTTTCAATCTGCTCTCCCTTCCCCTGTTTTGCTGTTGGGTTGACTTTCTTTATTGATTCATTAGAGTTCTTCATAAATTTTTTGGTGACTTCTAGTAAAAATTTCATAATTTTAATATAGTCATATATATCAATCTATTCCTTTATGACCATTGCTTTTTGTATTTTATTTAAGAAATCGTTCTGTAACTTTGATGTCACAGAGATTTCTTGTGTATTGTCTTCCAGACTCTTATCCCTTTTAACCTTCATATTTAGGTCTGTAATCCACCTAGAATTACTGTTTGTGCATTGTATAAGGAAGAGGTCAGGTTTTTTTCCAGTAGGAATACCTCGTTGAATTGGCGCCATGTGTTAAAAAGATATTCCTTTCATTGCTACTTTGCAGTGTCATCTTTGTCATAAATCAAGTGTCCGTAAATATATGTGTGTGTTTCTGGGCTCTTCTGTTTCATTTGTAAATTAGTCTATATTTGCATCAGTGCTACAATTTCCTAATTTTCACAACTTTATAATTGGTCAATTAAAGCAAGTTATCCTACTTTGACCTACTTGTTGGAGAGTGTGTTGGGTATTTGTACTTTCTCATGTAAATTTTAGGATTAACTTGTCCTATTCCACCAAAAAGTCTTATTTGGCATTTGATTGCTATTGTATTAAATCTCTAGATTAGTTTGGTGAAGAATTAACATACTTTCAATAAGTAGTCTTCAAGTCCATGATCTTTAATTCCTCATATTTTTTACAGAGATTTAAATTTCTTTTGTTAGTTTTATTCCTATACTTTATATTTTTGGACGCTACTGTAGGTGATGTCTGTTTTAAAAATTAATTTTCTAAGTTTTTTGTATAAAAATAAAATTGATTTTTTATATTTGTTTTATATCTAGCATCTCATTGAATTCTTATATTAGTGCTACACACCTCTAAGTTCTTTTGGATTTTTACTTATATAATCATATCTGGCAATGATGAAGTTTTGTTTCTACCTCATCAATTCTTATATAACTTTTATTTGTTTATTTTTATTACCTTACTGAACAGGAGGCTAAGTCCTGTACAATATTGAAATAGAAGTGGTGATGATGTGCATCTTTGTCTTAGTCTTTTTTTTTTTTTTAACAAAAATAGTTAACATGCAATGTTGTATTACTTTCAGGTGTATAACATAGTGATTCAACAATTCTATACATTACACAAGTGTAGTTACCATCTGTCACCATACAGTGATATCAAAAGAAAAGCTTTCAGCATTTTATCATTAAATATAATGTTTGCTAAAGATTTTGCACATACCCTTTTTTCTTTTATTTTTAAAGCTTTTATTTAAATTCTGGTTAGTTAACATACAGCGTAATATTAGCGATTCATCGCTTATATGCAACACCCAGTGCTCATTGTAACAAGTGCCTTCCTTAATACCCATCACCCACTTAACCCATCCCACCATCTATCTGACCTCCAGTAACCCTCAGTTTGTTCTTTATAGTTGAGAGTCTGTTTTCTGGTTTGCCTCTCTTTTTTTTTTTTTTACCCTATATTCATGTTTTGTTTCTTAAATTCCACATATGAATGAAATCATATGGGATTTGTCTTTCTCTGACCGACTGACTTTGTATAGTGTAATACTCTCTAGTTCTATCCACGTCATTGCAAATGGCAAGAGTTCATTCCTTTTGATGGCTGAGTAATATTTCAGTGTGTGTGTGTGTGTGTGTGTGTGTGTGTGTGTATGTGTACACACATACACACATCTTCTTTATCCATTCATCAGTTGGTAGGCATTTGGGCTCTTTCCATAATTTGGCTATTGTGGATAATGCTGCTATAAACATTGTAGTGCCTGTGTCCTATCGAATCAGTATTTTTGTATCCTTTGGGTAAATACTTAGTAGTGCAATTGCTGGATTGTAGGGTAGTTCTATTTTTAACTTTTTGAGGAACCAGTGGCTGCACTAGTTTGCATTCCCACCAATAGTTTAAGAGTGTTCCCCTTTCTCTGCAGCAGATACTCTTTATTGGGTTAAGGACTGTCCTTTCTCCATCAAGTTGTCTCTGATACTTTGTCAAAGATATGTTAATTGGGTTTATGTCTGGACTTGATTCTCTCCCATTGATCCATTTGTCTATTCTTTTGTCAATGCCATGCTGTTTGATTTACTATAGTGTTATGGTAAATCTTAAAGCCAGAGAGTGTCACTTTTTAAATTTTGTTCTCTTTCAATATTGTGTTGGTCATTATGGGTCTTTTGTCTTTCCATATAAACTTTAGATCAATTTGTTGATATCCACAAAATAACTGGGTGGGTATAAATAGCTATAAATAAATAGCAGGAATTTAATTGGGATTGCATTGAATCTATAGATCAAGTTGGGAAGAATAGACTTCTTTATGATATTGAGTTTTCCTGTCCTTAAACATGGAATATCTCTCCATTTATGTAGGTCTTTTTTTCTTTCAATTTTTTAAATTGTTTATGTTTTTATTTTATATTTGAGAGAGAGAGAGAGAGAGAGAGAGAGAGACAGAGCATGAGCAGGGGAGGGGCAGAAAAACAGAGACAGAATCTGAAGCAGGCTCCAGGGTCTGAGCTGTCAGCACAGAGGCTGATGCGGGGCTCAAACTCACAAGCAGTGAGACCATGACCTGAGCCGAAGTCGGACGCTTAACCGTCTGAGCCACACAGACACCCCTATGTAGGTCTTTTTAAATTTTTTTTCATCAGAGTTTTGTAGTTTGCCTCTGTAGATCTTGTACATAGTTTGTTAGATTTATAACTGTTTTGTTTTGTTTTTGTTTTTGCTAATGTAAATGTTATTGTGTGTTTAATTTCAAATTCTGTTGTTTGTTGCTGGTATATAAGAAAGCAGTTGACTTGTATATTCATCTTATTATGTTCTACAACCTTTAATTGCTTTAATTAGTTTGTTTTAATTGCTTATTAGTTTTAGAAATGTATTGTTGATTCTTTTGGATTTTCTACATAGACAATCATGTCATTTGTAACAGTTTTATTTCTTCTCAGTCTGTATGTCTTTGTTTCCTTTTTTTATTCATTAGAGTGTCAGTTTTGTCTGATATTAATTTAGCTTTCCTAGATTTTTTTTCATGTCTGAGGTATATTTTTTCTATCCTTTTATTTTGAACTTTTCTTTATCTTTATATTTTAGATACATGCTTCTAAACAACATATGTTTAGGTTTTATTTTTTATCGATTTTGACAATATTTATCTTTTAATTGTATCAGTTAATTTACTTATGTTTAATGTAATTACTAATGTACTATATTTATTTAAATGTAGGTGCCATTGATTATAAGCTATAAGCTATATCATTAGTTACATACCACTAAAAAGAAAAAATGGAGGGGCACGTGGGTGGCTTAGTTGGTTAAGTGGCCAACTCTTGATTTTGGCTCAGGTCATAATCCCAGGGTTGTGGGCTTGAGCCCTGCGTGGGTCTCCATGCTTTGTGCATGGAGCCTGCTTCAGATTTTCTCTCAATCTCTCTCTCTTTCTCTCTCCCCCTCTGCCCTTTCCCCCTGCTCGTGCTCTCTGTCTCTCAAAAAATAAAAATTCTCTCTAAAGAAAAAAGAAAGGAAAAATGGTGCCAATTATATTAATACTTTAATTGTTAAATGAACTTCAATTTCAGGGTATTTTAAATAAGTGAAGAATGTACTTTAGAATTAATGCAATGCAGTATTTAGGTTTAAGTCTGCCATCTTGTGTGTTTTTTTGGTCTCACTTTTATGTTCTTAAAATCTATTTTGTTTATTTTGGATTGATAATGTGTTTTCAATATCCATTATTTCCCCTCTATTAGAATGGAAATTATATAATTTTTTATTTTGCTTTAGAAGTTATTATAACACATGTCCATGATTTTTGATGTTTAATATTTAAAAAAATTTTTTTAATGTTTATTTTGATAGAGAGAGAGAGAGACAGAGCACAGGTGAGGGAGGGTCAGAGAGAGAGGGAGACACAGATTCCGAAGCAGGCTCCAGGCTCCACCTTATCAGCACAGAGCCCGATGCGGGGCTTGAACTCACGAACTGTGAGATCATGACCTGAGCCGATGTCGTATGCTCAACCGACTGAGCCACCCAGGCGCCCCATGATGTTTAATATTAAATCATATCCTTCCTTACACAATGCAAAGACTTTAGAGCAGTTTGACTTTATTTATCTACTTCCTGACTTATATATAGCTATGTGTCAGGAATGTATTATTACCATTGTTTAATGAACAACGTTCATTACTGTTTGTTTAGATTTGCCTACATAGTAATCACTTCCATTACTCTTTGGTTCTCTTGCATTTCTGCTTACCAGTTAGTATAATTTTTTAGTTACCTTGAAAAACCCTTTTTAAATTTCTTTCAGTAGTTTATCTCTTAGTGACTCCCCTCCCCAAGGGTGTCTTTATTTCTCTTTCATTCTTGAGGACATTATTGTTGAATATAGAATTCTAGACTATTGGTTATTTTCTCTTAGCATATTGGTATTAATTCTGTTTTCTTTTGGCCTCCATGTTGCTGTTGATGTCAGCTATCATTATCTACTTTTGGCTATTTTCATAGTTTTCTCTCTCTCTCTCTTTTTTTTAAGGTTCACTAACATTGAAGTTGTGGAAAGAAAAAAATAGCATGCATGCACATTGATATAGCCACATATGTATTCATATCTTGCTTAGGATATTTTTTTGAGTTTTAAAGTTTGATGTTTGATATTTTTTAATAAATGTGATAAATTCTTAGCTATTATGTTTTAACATAACTGCTTCTTCACATATTGCCTCTGTGCATAGTGTTTCCACGTATTTGCTATCTTTCTTCTGTGGTTCTAGTTCACTGTGTATAAGACCTCACAACATCCTGTCTCCTGCCTTTTCTTATATAGTTTTCATCATTTTGTGTTTCTTTCTGGGTAGTTTCTTCTGACACCTTCCAATTCACTGAACCTATCTTTATCTGTATTTAGCCTGTTGTGAAATCTATCCATGGAATTCTTAATTTTGCTTATTATGTTTCATTTGCCAAATTTCTGTCTGGTTCTTTTTCATACCTGCTGTATTACTATTGTGGATTTCATTTTCCTGCTAAAATTTTCAAGCTTGTCATTTTTCACCTTGACCATAGTAAGCAGGGTGTTTTTGGTTATTGTTTGATAATTCTAGTATCTGGAGACTTTATTGGGTTGTATCTGTTTTTTCTTTTTCTCATAGTTTCTTTTAATGTGTGCTTGTGTGTGTGTGCATGTGTGTGTGTGTTTCTCGGTATTTTGTGTCTTCATGTTGTATTTTGGTAATATGTTGGTCAATGTGTTTGAACAATTTTCAGTAAGAATAAATTGAGAAGAAGGGTATGATTTCAAATCTTAAAACAAATTTTTTCAATGTTTATTTTTGAGACAGAGAGCATGAGCAGGGGGAGGGGTGTGGTTAGAGAGAGAGGGAGATACAGAATCTGAAGCAGGCACCAGGCTCTGAAGGTGTCAGCACAAAGACCGACTCAGGGCTTGAACCCACAGACCATGAAATCAGGACCTGAGCCGAAGTCAGACGCCCAACCAACTGAGCCACTCAGGCATCCCTCAAATCTTTTTTTGAAGATAGATTTCCCACCTCCTACTTCATATGCTGTGTAGTAAAATAAACATTAATTGAATTTTCATTATATGTTAGGCCATTTTTTAGATGCAAGTGATAGAGATAATCAATTTTTTCCCCAGATAACTCAGTCATTTGGATGGAGCCAGTTCTGTTTAAAACGTGGATAATATAACTTTGTAATATGATTTTTGTTATTATTAAGGTATTTTGAGGTGGGGCTGGTAGAGTTTTTTTCACATACTGCTCTTAGATTCCTGGAAGTATGAAGTACTCCTCCTGGGAGGTACCTTTCTGGAGAAACGTCTTTCTTAACTATGCCCCTCAACACCGCCTACTTCAGAAGGCTTCCACAAACAGGGTACTCTTTTAAAAAAATCTAATTAAGGACTTATGCTCTTTCGCATAAGGATGATGATAGTGGAACTGTGTTCTGATTATTTCCAGGTTACTCATAGAAAGAAAGTTCTAACGGATAGTTGCTTTTTTTAGGTGGGGGGGATGTCATATCTGGTAGACTATTTCTATCCTTGTCAGTCACATCTATCTCCTTTTGATGCAGTTTTGGAAAACTTACTTAGATGTGGAAAAAGAGATGAAGAGATGCTTTAAATTGATACCCTCATGCCCAGAGGTGATATGTAGAGAATATGAATACTTTAGTTGCTCTTCAAGCCAAGTATCAGGAGAAAGATTATCCTTATTACCGTAGGTGCCATCCAGGGATGACTAGGGGAAAAATATCTTCATTGTAGCTCCCAGAGCATTACTGATGAGCAATATGGGGATGTTTGTTACTATCTCCATCAGGTAAAAACACACCACAAATGCTTATGATTTTGTTAATCCTTTTCAGTACTCTAGTCAGCTTCATTGTGGGGAAAAATTAAAAAAAAATTTTTTTTTAATGTTCAATTATTTTTGAAAGCGAGAAACAGAGCGTGAGTGGGGGAAGGGCAGAGAGTGAGGGAGACACAGAATCCAAAGCAGGCTTCAGGCTCTGAGCTGTCAGCACAGAGCCTGACATGGGGCTTGAACCCACGAGCTGTGAGATTATGACCTGAGCGAAAGTCAGATGCTCAACCGACTGAGCCACCCAGGCGCTCCAGATTTTTTTTAATAGGTTGCTTTAGGATCAAACATTTTAAACATCATATCTATGAGAAAATGTATCCAAACTACTAAATAGGAGGCATATTTAAAAAATAACCTGTTTCAAAGTGGTAGACTTTATGCAGATTAGGATTAGGGACTCAAGTGTAGAGATATACATATGTCTGCACAATTTTTGTGGCTATTGGCTGATTAATGTATTCTTACAGAAAACATTGTTGTGTGTATACCATGTGGCAGGCAAGGTACTTACCATATAAGGATCAACAATAGGAAATAAAAAGTCACACATCTTTTTTTTTTTATTAAGTTTTTATTTATTTATTTTTGAGAGACAGAGAGAGACAGACAGAGGGAGCACACAAGCAGGGAGGGGCAGAGAGTGAGAGGGGGACAAAGGATCTGAAGCGGGCTCTGTGCACACATCAGAAAGCCTGAGGTGGGGCTTGAACTCACAAACCGTGAGATTACCACCTGAGCTGAAGGAAGACGCTTAACCGACTGAGCCCCTATAAATCTGTTTAAATTGAAGTCTCCTATGGAAACAAAAATAAATTGAAGCTTCCTTTGTTTATCAGATAATTACTAGATACTACTATTCTGACATTTTAAACTGATGACTATTAGACTCAAACTCCTGTTGTCGCTCCTAAAACCTGCTCTACCTACAGTCTTCTTCATATCATTTAAGGGCAACTATTTCCTTTTCGTAGCTCAGGACAAAAACTTGGAGTCATCCCTGACTTCCCTCTTTTTATCCACATTCCTCATCTTAAGGGCTCTTCCTTTAAAACGTATAAATAATCCAAACATTTCTTACTGCTTCCATTGCTGTTATGCTGGTTCATCATCATCTGTTGAGTGACTTTCTACAAGAGCCCCTTGTATGTTCTTCCTGCCTAACATAGCAACCACGGTGACCCTCATAAGACACAAGTCAAATCATGTTGCTCCTGCTCACCACTTTCCATTGTATCATCCCCCTAAATTCCTCATTTCACTCATAATAAAAGGTCAGATTCTTACAATACCTTATTCTTCTTACCTGTGCTGATTGCATCTCTCATTACTCATTCCCTCACTGACTCACTCCACTCCAGCTCCACAGGCTTCCTTATTGTTTCCTGCCACACCAGGCAGGCTTTTAGCTTAGAGCTTTTGCACTTGCCATTTCTTCCTGGTATGAATTTCTTTTCCCAGATAGCCAGTTTTGATTTGGTTGTCACAGTGTTTGAAATGCCTGTCCTGACTTTCTTTTAAAAACTATTCTTTCTTCCTCCCACCTCCTCCTGCCCCAGGGCCTGGGTCACCCCCTTCATTTCTCACTTTTTTCTCCCCAGGGCACTTCTCACTTTCTGTATACTCTCCAGTTTACTTATTATGTGTATAGTTTGTCTCACTCACTAGAAGTCACCTTTATAGGGGTGAGGATTTTTGTCTGTGTTGTTCACTGTTTTATCCCTTGCACAAGAGAAGAGTGCCTTGTACTTAATAATGTTCAGCAAATACTTGTTAAATGAATAATATTATACAAAAGGACTCTTCCTCATAATATCCTTAATCAGAGAGTCATGAGAAAAACAATACAGAAAACAAGCTTTTATGTTATTGTCAATAGCCTTGTGGTAGATCTTTTCTTTCTTTGTGAGTCAAAATATTGCCTTTGCTCATTTTTTTGTTATAGACAGTTGACCGTTTATATTCTTTCTCTTTTCTTTGTCTGCTGTCAGTCTCTTAACCCTACATTCAAAACTTTTTTTGTCAAATAGTAGGTAACAGTACCAAAATGTCTAGGCAGACTGCTTTCCATTCCCAAGAGCCAGGACTATTTACTTCTCTGGAAACTGGGCCAGTTAGCAAAGAAGAGTATATATAACATGTATATCTAAAACACAAAGTCTCACAGAAAGGATCTGTGTCTTAGATTCCTTGGATGTACAAAAGACCCAACACAGACAGGATTGCCTCCTCAATAACTATAATGCAACACAGTTTTCATTTCTACTGCTACTTTGGTGCCACTGCTCAAACTGATGAAAGAGATTCTTTCAGGGTACTACCTTCCCCTAATAAAATTTTAATGGGACTTGGATTTCTCAAATATCCTTGGTGTATGTATGGGTGTGTTTCCCCATAATCTTCAAGAATGAAAATTAGGCAATGGGACTCTATTTTAGATTATCGAGTAAACCAGTAACTAAAAAAACCCAACAACTTATAGAATCCATCAAAATTGCATACAGTTGTATAAATAACACATGGATAGCTCAAGGTGGACAGTTTGTAGAAGCCCATATAGCCTTCAGAGTATTAACCAGGGTTCTCAGGAATTATCATAAGGCATTTAAGTCTCAAACTGTGGCTGAAATTCTGCACTCTTCTGCTTCTTGATGGCTGTCATGCATCCTCACTTGCATGCCCATTCCCAGTGTTTTCACATAGCTCCCTGTAAGTTAGAGGGAGGGGACCATAATAATGCTATCCTGTAGAGTGAAAAAAGATTGGAGAAACATATAGCTAGTTTCAAATATTTGAAGAATTTTTACTATGGAAGATAAAACCGAATTTTAGATAGGACTAGATAATTTCTAAGGTCTCTTCTTATGATTTTATATATTAATGTGAGTGATATGTTTGGAAGATATTTTCATGGAGGTATAATATATTATCACCAAAATAGTGAATTATTATGTAGTAACTAAAATACTATACTATATTTATTAGAAATAGATATGAATTCACATTTCTCTCTATTTTTGGTAGTTCATTTTCTGCCATTTAAAATATTCACTTCTTGTTGGTTGAGGACATGATTTAAAATTTCAAAATGAATAATCACCATGACATAAGATCTTTTTCTTAATGTTTATTATAGAGGTTCCAGAAACTTTAGCAGTTGCAGTGCAGAGGACTTTGAGAAGTTAACTTTAAATAAAGGAGGAAACTGCCTTCTTAATATTCCAAAGCCTGATGAAGCCTATAGTGCTCCCTTCTGTGGTAATAAATTGGTGGATCCTGGGGAAGAGTGTGACTGTGGTACTCCAAAGGTCAGTTTAATTTTTGATTTTTGCTTTGTGAAATTATTTTAGGATTTGGAAAAAGAACAGCTTGCTTTGAGCAACGGGCATAGGAGTTAGTGAAATTTAGTGGCAAATGAGGATTGGCATTTTGCTTGTGGGGATATATTCCTGGGATTGGTCATCTCTTCCTTCCCAGAGCATAACTAATGGTGTCATCAGTTTTGGTGTCAAGGAAAGCGCAGAGTTTATTCTTGTATTTTTTGCTACTTTCTACCATTTCTGTTATTGTTATTAGGTCATTTATTTACTTTGACGAGCTAATCAGTTTTTCAGTTGGCTCTTTATTTGTAAGCTTTCACTATTCTGGCACTGCCATTGCAGAAATATTTATTCAGTTGGATCATTTTAGTACTAAATTGAAACCAATCCATATTCCATAGTCCTTCAGTAACAAAATTCTTGCTACTTAAATTAGCATCTCCCTTTATTAACCTTCAGTGTTGTGCCTACTGATCTCTGGCTCTATGATACCTGTTACCCACACTTAGTGCCATAAGCCCATGCCTATCTTTATTATTATTGTTCTATATCTTAGCCATTCTCCTCTCAAAGTGGCCTATGTAAGTCCTTTCATCCTAGGCCTTGCATTAAATTTTGAAGAAATTTGTTGATGGTGTGTAAGGTGGTAAATAGTTGTGTAATATGGTGAATATTCTTAATCTTTTCCATAAGTGCTGCTTCTTCTTTTATATCTGACCATATCTGATTTTTGCCAAATGACTTCATGCTCTAGAAAGACAGCATGCATTTTATGAAGATCTTGCGACAGGCCTTCATTGCACTGTGCCAGGGACTTCTACTAAATGTTTTACATGGTAAAATCCTCACAATAATCCTAAGAGGGATTGGTATTTTTCATACTCTCATTTCAAATAAGGAAAATAAGGCCTAACGAGATTATGTTTAATTTCTAAATTAACATTATACTCTTGGGGTGACCAAGCTCTTCCCCTTTCCAGCCATTCTCAGATCTTTGTTCTTAAAATGTTATATATCTTTTGCTTCCTCCCAGCTGTCTACTTCACTACCAAACTTATTGAAATGGTCTATATTTGCTTCTTGAGCTTTCACACTACAGAATTACTCTTTAAAAAAGAACACCACCTCCCTCTCAAATATCACAGATTTTTTTCTTGGTACAAAAGTTGCAAATAGTAAGTACAAGCAAAATTCCCCTTTCATACTTCTATTTCCTCCATAATTAAAAAAATGTTTATTTATTGATTTTTGAGAGAGAGAGCCAGCAGAGGAGGGGCAGAGAGAGAAGGAGACAGAATCCCAAGCAGCCTCCACACTAATTAGTGCAGAGCCCAATGCAGGGCTCACACCCACAAACCATGAGATCATGACCTGAACTGAAACCAAGAGTCTGATGCTTAACCGACTGAGCCACCCAGGTTCCCTCCCCCATAAATTTTTAAACTTCCTTCTGTATTGGTAACCATTCTTAAAAATTTAGTGTTATTTAGTGTTATATACATATATATAAAGTCTAAAAAAATAACACTAAATTTTTAAGAATGATTACCAATACAGAAGGAAGTTTAAAAATATATGTGTATATATATATATGTATGTATATATATATACAAATGTACGTTATATATATAAATATATGTATATATATAATGTACATTTGTAAATAGTTGGGCTTATTTTAGGATTTTATTTTTCTGCAGAAATGAAATCAGACTTAATATGTTATATGCAGATTTTTTCCCCCTCTTACTATATTTTGGAGATTTTTCCATGTCATTACCTTATGTAAGCACAATCCTTTAATCTACCCTATAGACTACTGATTAATATTCCTATAAAGGGTGTACTATGATTTCTTGAACCATAATGGACTATTAATGGACATTTACTTATCATAATTAGTATTTTCCTGTCTCAAACAGTACATCCTTGTACACATCCCATGTACATATATACAAGTATTTCTCTAAGATAATTACATAAAGGTAAAATTACTGAATTGAAGAGTATGTGCTTTTCAATATTATTGGAGGCTATGAAATTTCCTGCAAAAAGGCCGTGTCAATGTGTACTTCTACCAATGGTGTATTGGGGCATTCGGTGCCCCCTACAGTCTTGCCAGCAAAGAATGACAAATATTTTCTTAATTTTGATGGGTGAAAAGTAAGAAGATATTGTTTCAGTTTTTAACCTTTTCATATGCTTAGAGACTATATACATTTTTTTCCTAAGAATTACCATTTTATATCCCTTGTCAATTTTTCTGTTGGGTTAGTCATTCTTTGAAATTGAATTTTAGGAACTCATGTATTGTGGGCAAAGTCTTCTGTTTAGTATATGTTTTAATATTTCTCCTCGGTAGCTTACGATTTAGCTTTTAAAAAATTACTTAACTTTATCTTTTAGGGTGGTTTTAAGGTCACAGACAAATGGAATGGAAAGTACCTAGAGTTCCCATATACCACCACACATGCAGCCCTTCCCCAACCTGCGGCACAATGATACACTTGTTACAGTCGAGGACTACACTGATACATCATTGCCACCCAAAGGTTACATTAGGGGTCACTTTTCCCCCCCAGTCTGTACTTTTTAATTATAATTTTTAATTCATTTCCATTTTGTGTTCTATTAATTTTTTTCTAGGTTACAATTTTTCTTTTGATTTCCTTTTCTGTTCATTTATTTGTCTTTTAAGTTTTTATTTAAATTGTAGTTAATCTTAGTTTAGTTAGTTAATCAATTTTAATTAAATTTTAATTTAAATAGTTGAAATTTTAATTAACTAGTTAGTTTAGTTAGTTAATGTTAGTTTCAGGTGCAAAATGTAGAGATTCAACACTTTCCTACAACACCCTGTCCTCATCGCAAGTGCCTTCCTTAATCCTCATCACCCATATCATCCATTCCCCCACTCACTTCCCCTCTGGTAACCATCAGTTTGTTCTCTATAGTAAAGAGTCTGTTTCCTGATTTGCCTTAGGTTCACTCTTGACATTTAGCTTTTCACATGGTATATTTTATTAGATTGAAATTTGAAATTTAAATGAAGGAAAATTTATCAATTTTTTTCCTTAAGATTTTCTGAAGTTTGTATTTTCACTATCAGCACAGCCCCTCCTTAATTTCTTTTAGCATTTTTTAATTGAAAATTTTTATTTTAGCTCTTTAATTGAGGGGGGTCATGTGGAATAAGCCAGGGCATTAACTCTTATCCACTAATGATCAGTTATTGTATAATCATTTAAAATTATACTTTTATCAAAAACAAAATTCCTTGTAGTCTATTTCTTCAATCTTTAATCTTTTATGAAGCCATCTGTCTTACACAGTGTTTTTGAAACAATTTAGCAGCTTTATTGAAGTGTAATTGAATACAATGTTTAAAAAAAACTTGGACTTAGATAATGAAAGGCCTTATTCAGAATAAAGACTATTATAACAAGGACAGGGCCCTGATCTCAAAAATCTGGAAGCATCTCAAAATCAAATAAGAAAAGGCTTTTCTTTTAAAGGGTCAAGGTGGAGGAAGTAGAGATAAACAGAATGTTTTAAGAGGAAGCTAGGTAAGCAAGAGGAAATGACCCTGTCTGATAGAGTATTCTTTGTGGTCAGCTGTTTTCCAGGCGAAGCTGATAAGGGTCGGCGGGG
>CM053567.1:33507164-33586820 GCA_028646485.1 Cryptoprocta ferox
TTAAACATGTCATCATCCCAAAAAGTTCTTTGTGACCCTTGGTAATCCCTTCTTCCCACCCCTTTTGTTCCTCTGTCCTCCCCAGGCAATCGCTGATCTCCTTTTTGTCATTGTACATCAGGATGAATTTCCTAGAATTTCATATGAGTAGAATGACTTTTTTTTTTGCCTAGTTCCATTCTCTCAGCATAGTTATTTTGAGATTCATCCCTATTGCTACTGTGTCAGTAGCTCATTCCTTTTTATTGTCGTCTATCACTGGGTAGTATGGATATGCTACAGTTGGTTTATCTTTTTGTCTGTTCATGTACATTTGGGCTATTTCCAGTCTTTGGCTATTAACACATAAAGCTGCTGTGGACATTCACATACAAGTATTCATATGGACTTATGTTTTCATTTTTCCTGAGTAAATACCTAGGAGTGGAATAACTGGGTCATATGATAGGTGTATAACTTTTCAAGAAAATTTCAAACTGTTTTCCAAAGTGTTTGTACTATTTTACATCCACACTGTCAGCATATGAGAGTTCTTGTTCTTTCACACCCTGGGCAATCTGTTCATTTGTAGCCATTCTATTAAGGGTGAAGTGGTGCCTCACTGGGTTTTAATTTGCATTTCCCTAGTGACTAGAGATGTTGAGCATGGTTTCACGTGCCTATTTGCCATCTGTATATCTTTTTTGATGATATGTCTGTTCAGCTCACTTCCCCAGAAGAAGAAAATTGGGTAGTTTTCTTATTATTGAGGTTTGAGAGTCCTTCATATATTCTGGATACAAGTCTTTTATCAGAAATGTGATTTGTAGATATTTTCTCCCAGTCTCTAGCTTGTCTTTAATCACCTTAGCAGTGTTTTTTATGGATTATGCTTTTTGGTGTTATATCTAAGGAATATTTGTCTAATCTAAAGTTGCTAAAGTTTTCTCCTACAAGCCCTCTAATTTTAGGTTTTACTTTTAGGACTATGATCTATTTCAACTTAATATAATTCTTTTGTATGGTTAAAGATTTAAATTATACTTCATTTGTTTTTATATTTTTCTAATGAAATAATTATAAACTGATAGGAAGTTGTAAAAATAGTGCAAAGAGCTCCATGTATTTTTTACCCAGTTTCCCCCAAAGGTAACATCTTACGTAGCCATTGTGCAATATAAAAATTAGGACAATGACATTGATGCATTAACTAGATTACAGACTTTATTCAGTTTTCACCGTTTTTAAATTAAATTAAATTAAATTAAATTAATTTTTTTGAGAGAATCTTAAGCCCCTTTAGGAGGGGCTCGATCTCATGACCATGAGATCATGACCCGAGCCAAAATCAAGAGTTGGACATTTAACCGACTGAGCCACCAGGCAACCCCAGTTTTCACCATTTTTAACCAAATTTGTGTATGCGTGTGTTTGTGTAGTTTTATGCAATTTTATCCCATTTATTGATTTATGTAAACACTACTGCAATTAACACAGAGAACTGTTCTATCATCACAAAAAACCCTCCTTGCTGCTACCTCTTTGTATTTGTGCCTACCCCCACTCTAGCCCTGATCCCTTCCCCTGGCTCCCTCTAATCTGTTCTCCATGTGTAGTTTTGCTATTTCAATAATGTTAAAAAATGGAATCATAAAATATATACTCTTTCGAGACTTTTTTCACTAAACATATGCTTTTGAGGTCAATCTAGGTTGTTGTATTAATATTTCATTCCTTTTTATTGCTGAGTATTGTTCCATTGGATGGATTTAACTGTAGAGAACTTGGAATAATGTTTCTGTTGGTATTTCTACCAGCTGAGAGGTCTTACCTAGAGTTTGTTTAACCATGGTTAACCATTTGTTTAACATTGTTTAACTATGCAGAGTTTGTTTAATCATTCACCTATTGAAGGACATTTGGTTTTTTTCCTAACATTTTGCTATTAGAAAAAAAGCTGCTATGAATTATGTTCCACTGTTTATCATCAAAAACTTAAAGAAAAATATGGTCTTTGTGATTAAAGAGATAAAAAATCTTAGAGAGAAATTTAAATTATAATAAAGAACCAAATAGAAATTATGGAACTAAAAAGTCCAATAAATGAAAGTTTCACTGGATAGAGTTAAAAGCAGACTAATATGGCAGAAGAGAGTCAATGAACATGAAGCAGATCCAATATAATAATAATAATAATCCAAACTAAAGAACAAATAGAAAAGGTTAAAGAAAAATGAGCAGAGCATCAGGGGCACTAGGAGATATCAAATAATCTAATGTAACTATTAGTGAAATTTCAGGAGACTGAGAATGAGAGAAAAAATAAAAGAAATAATGGCTGAAAAATCCCCTAATTTAGGGAAAAATATTGACTTACAATTCTAAAGTGAACCCAAGTCAGAATCATTGCAAAGAAAATTCACTTAGGTATATTGTAATCAAAGTGCAGAGATAGAAAATAATGTAAGAAGCCAACAGAAAACAAGGGAACAAAGATATGAATGACAGCCCATTTTTTCCCTGAAGCAATAAGGGCCAGAGATAATAGAACAGTATATTTACAGTTCTAAATGGAAGAAACTGACAACCTAGAATTCCATACGTAGGACAAATATTCTTCAAAAATTAAAGAAAACTTCTTTCCTTGGCTCCCCCTTCTTCTCCCCCTCCTTCTTTCTTCTGTCTTATTCTTTCCCCATCCTTCTCCTTCTCTCTCAAACAATTCAGCTCTGAACACATTAGCTGGAACATAGAAGAGGGTTCTCTGTGGCTGGGAGGTTGGTGGGTGTTGGGGGTGGTGCAATGGGGAGCCATGGTGGCTCAAAGTAGGGTAAGAGCAGCCAGGCAAGATCAAAAGAATGTCTGCATAAGGTAGACAAGTCAGTTCCTGAGCATGAAGAGAAATGCATTTATGGATGCTTAATTCTCCAGGAGGATTACACAAACTGTTAGGACTAAATGTTTGTATCCTCTTCCAAATTTGTATGTTGAAGCCCTAACCACCAGGGTAGAGATGGGGCCCCCAGATAAGTAATTAAGGTTAAATGAGATCAAAAGGAGGGGGTCCTGATCTGATAGGGTTAGTGCTTTTTTTTTTATGTTTATTTATTTTTGAGAGAGAGAGAAAGCGAGCGAGCAGGGGAGGGACAGAGAGAGAGGGGGACAGAGGATCCAGAGAAGGCTCTGCACTGACAGCAGTGAGCCCGATGCTGGGCTTGAACTCATGAATTGTAAGATTATGACCTGAGCTGAAACCAAGAGATGGGTACTCAACCAACTGAGCCACCAAGGCACCCCGGGTTAGTGTTTTATAAAGAGACACCTGAGAACTTGCTTGTACTCTCTCTCTGTCTCTCTCAGAACATACACTGAAGAGAGGCCATGTTAACACACAGTGAGAAGGCAGCTCTCTGCAAGCTAGGAAGAATTTCCTCACCAGAAACTGAATTGGCAGGAACTTTGAGTTTGGACGTCTAGCCTGCAGAACTGTGAGATATTAAGTTTCTGTTGTTGAAGCCACCAGTCTATTGATCTTGTTCTTGCAGTCCCAGCAGACAAAGACACGTACTCTGTATGATTTAATTCCTTTGAAATATGTTGAGCTTTAAATAGTTGTAGCCAGAGAGTCACAGAAAACTTCAGGAGGATAGTAAGTGATTTTCCAGAGAATCACTGCTATAGCTTGGTTAGAAAGAAGATTTTAGATTTTAAGGTAAGACTTTTATTAATCAATATTGATGACAGTAAGTCCTTTCTTTATTGATAGTCATTTACTCTTCACAGGAGTGTGAATCGGACCCTTGTTGTGAAGGAAGTACTTGTAAACTTAAATCATTTGCTGAATGTGCATATGGTGACTGTTGTAAAGACTGTTGGGTAAGGAGTTCCTCCCTATTTGGAAAAAAAGTAAAAAAAGGAAAAATATGCATATATAAAAATTTGTTTTTTCTGATCTGTAAGAGAGCACTATTTTTATTACATGATTTATGAATAATTTTATGCCACTTGTTTGCAGTTTGCAATTACATTCTTTTATAATAAGCGGTCTTGTGAGACTTTTTTTCTAAGTAGAAACTGTTTTTTTATGATTTTAAGAATAATCTCTGTTTTTTTATAAATAATTCAAAAATACAAAGTTTAGAAAGGACACAGTAAAAGACACTATCATTTTACCTTACTCAGGTAGCCATTGTTCGTAATTTGTTAACTCATGTACTTTTTCCTATGCAAATATGAATGCTTGTGTGTATGTGTGATGTATATGTGTGAACACAGAAACATTTATTTTTACTACCTGCTTTTTTCAGTAACATACTGTAGATTTTATCTATTCATATGATTAGTTCTACCTGGTTGTATAGTTAGTACTGTTTTGTGTGGTGATACCATAATTTATTTAGTTTAGTTCAGTTTATTTAGTTTATTTAGTTTTAGTTTATTTAGTTCAGTTCAGTTTAGCTTGCTTCTAATTTTTGTTTATAAATGGAGTTGCTGGGACAGAGTATGTATGTTAAAAATTGTGACACACATTTTATATACTTTCCACAAATGTGTTTGTCTCTACTTCTACCAACAATTTAATTAAATGTGTGCTGTGTCATCCTTGGTTAGTCCATTCCAGGTTAGTCTGATGGATGTAAAGTGCTTTTAAAGTTTTATTTAATTTGTATTTATGTTGGCTATTGATGAAGTTATATTTTTTCATTTTCTGTATTTCATGACTTTTATTAATTACCTGTTGTTGTCCTTTGTTCATACTTCTATTGGGTTATCTAATCTGTTGTTGCTAGAATGCTTTATAGATATAAATACTGTGTCTTCAAATTTGATTAATTTGTGGGGATTGTCTTGATATTCCTGTTTAATTTGAATCTTACTACCCTAGTTCCTTCCAGGAGGTACTTTATGCCGAGGAAAAACAAATGAATGTGATGTTCCAGAATACTGCAATGGTTCTTCTCAGTTCTGTCAGCCAGATGTTTTTATTCAGAATGGCTATGCTTGCCAGAATAACAAAGCGTATTGTTACAATGGCATGTGCCAATATTATGACGCTCAGTGTCAAGTCATCTTTGGCTCAAGTAAGACATTTTAATTATAATTGATTGCTTTTATTTTATTTATTTATTTGCTTCAGTTTTTAAAAATGGAAAGAAAACAGTGTTGATAAAATTGAAGTTCTCTTGTTTTTGCTCGCAGCCTGTCCTATCTCCCTCCTTCCTTCTCCATAAATAGTCCTGGTCATGATTTTGATATGTACAAATTCATTTGATGATTTTTGCTTTTACTCCCTCTCTTTTTTTATGACCTTTCTATTTTATGTATTGAAACAAAATAAGTAAATATATATTTACTTATTATCATGTTCTAGTTTTAATAATTTCATATAAATAATAAGGGGATATACATATGGGTCTGCTACTTTCATTGCTTGCTGAAAGTTTTTGATACATTTGGTTACAATATCAATATATTGATACATTAAGAGTTTAGTATATTAGAGTACTCCATTATATAAATGGAATCCATTCTCTTACTGATAGATATTTCAGATATTTAAAAGTTTTTCCTGTTTTCTCTATTTAAAGTTTTCATTTTTATCAAAGTTATATGTACACATAGATTAAAGAGCCAAATTTTTTATAAGGTTTTATGAAAAAGCTTGCACCCACCTAATATTCCCATCCTTTGGGGCAACTACTTTTCACCTTTTCTAGCTGATTATTTTGTTCCTTGTTCCAGGTCTTTAGATAATCTCTTGGTAATGCTACTTTTTGATTTTTATATTCTAGGCATTAATTATTAATTTCTCACTATTGGAGATGAGAATTTAGAATTCTTTCAGCCTTTGTCAACTCCCATCATATTCATGGTCTTTTTCCATTCTCCATCCTTTTAATATCGATTAATTATGATTTTAGTTAAAGCATCTAGGACTCTTATAATACTCTGATTTATAATTAGAAAACTGTATTTGATCTTCATTTAGTTCCTGGCATCAAAGTCCTAAAACCCTTGGAATTTCCCAAGTTTTGAGAGCTATAAGTGTGTCTCTTGATATGTTAATGAAGTGACTTTTGGAAAGCTCCTAGGTAACTTCAGATGGGAGCTGGTTGCCCAGAGAACCAACCACATGGTTAGAGGGTTGGAACTTTAAGTTCCCTTACTCTGGGAATGGGAGAGGCGCTAGAGAATGAGTTAATCACTAACGGCCTATGATTTAATCAATCCTACCTATGTAATGAAGCCTCTATAACAACCCGAAAGGATAGGGTTCTGAGAGCTTCCAGCTTGGTGAAGAAGTAGGTGAATATTCTTGGAAAGTGTTGCACTCGAAGAGGGAATAGAAGCTTCTAGCCCATTTCCGTATTCCTTGCCCTATGGATCTCTTCCATCTGGCTTTTTCTGAGTTATATCCTTTTATAATAAATCAATAATCTAGTATATGAAATGCTTCTTTGAGTTCTGTGAGCTGCTCTAGCAAATTAATCAAACCCAGGAAGGGAATTGTGAAAACCTCTGATCTATATATAATCACAAATATATTCATAACAAAAAGGAAGAAATATTCTTGGCAATAAAAGTCCTTGTTTCTGTAACTAATCATGTGGTCACAGCTGGTAGTTTTAACAACCTTCTTCATTATCCATTCCACATACCCTTTGTCTTCATCAAGCACCTCAGTTGGTTGTGGCTTTTTACCTGTGGAGTGACCCAAATCTTCATTCTTGAAGGCTCTGGGCTGTTCATAGTCCAGCCTGGATTGAGTTGCTGTAATTTTCTGTTGACCTTAATCACAGGGCACAGTAATACTAAGAGGCACCCTAAGGGCTCTCCTGTGTTAAACACCTACTCTTCCTCCCCTCCATTGTGCAGTAGCAGTTCCCCATGGTTGTCAAGATCAGTACCCCCAGCCAGCACAGTGACTCCTTTCTTTGCCTGTGCATTCAGAGGCATGAAGAAAGTAAAATGGCTGGCTGGTGGTCTTGACTTCCAGCTCAGTGGAATCATTGTTGTGCCCCCTGATGGAAGCACTCCTCTCTTTGGAACTAAGACCTCTAGGCCAGAAGGTTGTGAGAAGAGGAAGCAAAAACTTTGCCAGAGGGTCACTAGGAGAAATAGCAGTGGCACTTCAACTTCTGCCTCATGATTCCTAGACCCATGAATCCTGGCTATGGTAGAAACAGCACCATATAATAGATGCCAATTCAGAACATACAGAGCCCTCCGGAGAACTTTGCCGCTTCCTATAAGGCATTGCCACCTAGTTGGCACTGTAACTAAGTCTTCAAAAGGCCTTTCCATCGTTCCGTTAAACTAGTGACTTCTGGACAGTAGGGAATGTGGTAAGACCAGAGAATTCCACGAGCCTGTACCCATTGCCACATTTCATTTGCTGTGAGGTGAGTTCTTTGATGAGAAGCAAATCTGTGTACTTTAACCATGATGGTGGTTAAAGACATTCTGTCCATCCGTGGATGGTAGTCTATACAGAAGCACTGCATCCAGGCAAGGCAGTCCTTATCTAGATTAAGTGTCTGTTCCAATAAGAATAAAATTCTTCCATGATGGAAAAGGTTCAGTGTCATAAACCTACAACCAGGAGGCTGGCTACCATATTGAGATGCCATATTGAGGACTCAGAATTGGTCTCTGCTGTTGGCAGATTGGGCACTCAGTGGTGGCCATAGCGCAGTTGGTTTTGATGAGTGGAAGTGCATGTTGTTGAGCTTATGTATAACCTCCATCCCTGTCACCATGGCCCCTTGCTCATGTCCCCATTGGGAGATGACAGGGATGATAGGGAAGACAGGTTGACTGGTATCCACAGAACAGGTCATCCTATCCATTTGACTATTAAAATTCTCCTCTGCTGAGGTCACTTTTGGTGAGCGTTCACATGGGACACACATATCTTCATGTATTTTGCCCATAAAGACATATCTTTTGATATCTTATATAAGGGAAAGGCAATTAAGATCCCTGCAAACTAAATTATGATGTGGGGCTGGAGAGTTGCTATACCCCTGAGAGAGGACAGTGAATGTGTATTGCTGGCCTTGCCAGCTGAAAGCAAACTGCTTCTGGTCGTCCTTATTGACCAGTGTGGAGAAAACAGTATCCTGCCTGTTCAATAGCTGCATACCAGGTGCCGGGACATATGTGAATTTGCTCAAGCAGTAAAACCACAGTAGCTACAGCAATTACACTTACCAGCTGTTTAAGCTTATGACAGTCCACTGTTGTTCTCCAAGGTCTGTTTGTCTACTGCACAGGCCAAATAGCTTAGCTGAATTGGAATATCTTTCTAGTCCTTAATGGTGGTATTGATCTCTGCAGTGCCTCCTGGATTGTGGTATTGCTTTTGGTTTACTGTTTTCCTAGGCAGTGGCCGTTCTAGTGGCTTCCATTTGACCTTTCCTCCCACAGGTCAGGGAGCCAGTGTGGGGATTCTGCTAGCCGTTGATTATGTGTGTTCCAGTCATACATTCTGGAACTGGGGAAATAGCCACAGGATGAGTTCAGGGATGCACTGGGCCCACTGTGAGGATGACCTGAGCTGAAACTCCATTGACCACCTGACCTCCATAGCTCCCTCCTCTGACTGGTAGGCCACTATGATGTTTTGTGTCTCCTGGAAGCAGTGTCAATTCAGAACCAGGGTCTAGTAGTCCCTGAAAGATCTGATTATTTTCCTTTTCCACAGTGCCCAGTTACCCTGGTAAAAGGCCATAGGTTCTGTTGGGGATGGATGGGAGAAAGATTGACAGTATAAATTTTTGGCAGCGTACCAGGGTTCTACCTAAGGGCTTCTACCTCTCCTTCATTGAAGGGGTTCTGGGTCTAAAAATATGGCTCAGGTCTGGGAATCAGTCGAGGGCCCATGACTTTTTTTTGATTCAGATTAGAGTTTTGTTCATTTGACCTAGAACTTTTCTGCTTATATAGATGTAGTAAGAATTTACTGGTGGACTTCCTCTCTTTTTATTTCCAGGAACACCGTGATCAACTAACTAATGCCATAGGTCTATACAAGTCAGTCTTTTCTAATTGCTCCTTTGACTTTGCTGTTCATTATGCAAAAGGAATGTCAATTAGCTGCTGTGTAGTACTTCTGGTGCAAAACCATGGCGAGTGTACATTCAGGCATGGCACCACTGGTAGTCAGCTTTATTATTACTTTTATTGTTGTTGGGTTAGAAACCATTTTCTCTTTTATTTATATTTTTCTTTTCAACTTTTTATTTAAATTCTAGTTACTTAACATACAGTGCAGTATTGGTTTCAGGAGCAGAATTCAGTGATTGATCACTTAAATATAACACCCAGTGCTTAATACTCATGATCCATTTAGCCCATCCCCTCCCAACCTCCCTCCATCGACCCTCAGTTTGTTCTCTGTTGTTAAGAGTCTCTTAATGGTTTGTTTCCCTCTCTCTTTTTCTTTCTCTTTTTTACTCCTTCCCATATGTTCATCTGTTTTGTTTCTTAAATTCCACATATGAGTGAAATCGTATGGTATTTGTCTTTCTCTGACTGGCTTATTTCACTTATAATGTACTCTAGCTCCATCCACGTTGTTGCCAATGGCAAGATTTCATTCTTTTGATGGCTAATATTCCAGTGTGTGTATATTATATATATATATATATATAATATATATATATATATATATAATACACACATACCACATCTTCTTTATCCGTTCATCAGTCGATGGACTTTTGGGATCTTTGCATATTTTGGCTATTTTTGATAGTGCTGCTGAAAGATGAGGGTGCATGTATCCCTTTGAATCTATTTTTGTATAAAAAAAACTGTATTTTGTATTAGGATAAATACCTAGTAGTGCGATTGCTGGGTTGTAGGGTAGTTCTATTTTTAGCTTTTTGAGAAACCTCCGTACTGTTTTCCAGAGTGGCTGTACCAGTTTGTACTCCCATCAACAATGAAAAAGTGTTTCCCTTTCTTCGCATCCTCACCAACACCTGTTATTTCTTGTGTTGTTAATTTTTAGTTACCTTTATTTTGATTACACAATGATGCTAGCAGTATTCCTGCAATGTTAGGGTACACTGTATTGCCTCTTGTGTTTCCTTCCTTAGGTTGAAGTGATTGAGGTTCCCAAGGAAATGGTTGCTTTCGTCACAACTAGGTAGATTGCTTTGATAATCGGCAGTGATGGGTTTATGCCAAGACCATACTGGAATCTTGTTTTCCCATCTTCTCCCATTTCTGTCTTGAGTCAGTAGGAGCAGCAACAACAATGCATTCAACTTAATGCAATAAGTGAGCACCATATGTTGATTGAGGCTTGTGTTTGAGAAAACACTTAATAATAGGAGCTGTTCTGTTTCTCTTCAGAGAGGTCCTGGTAAACTATATCCATTATACATCAGGATGTGGGTCACTTAGTAGGGGAGTGATACATATTTAATGAGGAAAGGAAGGAAAGAGCAAGGGAAGGAGGGAAAGGAAAGGAAAGGAATGGATAGGAAAGGAAAAGAGACCCAAATTTTCTATTTTTATTTTTGTTTCTCTCAGTTAAGAAGATCAGTGATGAGTACTGTGCTGGATTTCTCTGAAGGTGGAGATGTTGGTTTTGACCAGACTTCTGCTGTCTGTAGTGTCTGTCTGTTGTACTCCTTATCTTACGGTGGGTCAGATAGGGATTGAGGAGAGATGACTAAAAATTAAATGGGACGTATTTATGTTAGTCAGATCATGGGACAGAGTAGTAGGGATCTGTCAACTCTTGATACATTTTGTAAAAATAGGCAAGTTATTGCAGCCTAAAAAATAATTACAAATACATTTTAATGAGGTAAATACTATTTTGTAGCAAAGATATTATCTTCATAGAGGCCTATGGAAAAGTCTAGGACTACGGGACCTACAGTTGTTTCTCTCTCTCTCTTTTTTTAATTGTTTATTTTTGAGAGAGAGAGAGAGAAGGAGGGGCAGAGAGAGAGGGAGACACAGAATCTGAAGCAGGCTCCAGGCTCTGAGCTGTCAGCATCGAGCCCGATGCAGGGCTAGAACTTGGGAACCGCAAGATCATGACCTGAGGCAAAGTCAGATGCTTAACCAACCGAGCCACCCAGGCGCCACCAGTTGTTTTTCTCTTTGGAGATTATCTGGAAGTTTTAGAGCTCCTTCTGTTCCTTGGAAGGGCCCTGCTAGGGATCCTGCCATGTGCTGTTTGCCCTGTGTAGGTATTATTCTATGTTCCCTTTTCACGTTGCTTGATACTCTGCCTCTTTCTTATTCCAGCTTCTTTTGCCTCGTATGTTTCTTTTAAATGAAACAATGTAAGAATTAGATGCGTAAGATAGGCCAGTGAATTCCTTTATTCAATAGAAAGTACTGACATTTTGGCTTAAAAATATTTATAAATAAAAATTTTTTTAGGAATGTGTACTTAGTGGGCAAATTGAACATGAAGTGATAATACACATATACAATATGAGAAAGCAAGAATGGATTGCTACTTTGTCAGCTGTCATAGTTGTTTGCCAATCCATCTTGTTAGTGGAGCATCTAAAGTCAGCATTTATATATGGTTACTTAACAACCCAATAACAACAGCTGGCAGCGTCTTTACCAACCCTTCCCAGCTTGACCTAATGATGGGGTAGAGGCATGTCTGAGAGCGGGGAGAAGGAACATGCTGAGAACACTAGCATACTGGCATGCTTTTTCATTTATTTATAATTTCATCTTGTTTAATGATATTTCTTTTAGGGTCTGAGTGTTTGAGCCCAGGCTACCTTTCAAATACAATGTAAGCTTTATTTTTACATTTTGTTAAGTATAAAAGTAGAACAAAAATGTTTTATCTATGAAGTTTGAAACTTTCTAGAAGGTATTGAGGCAGTTCATCATGGTGTATGGATTGTCATAGGAAATATACTTTTATTTATGAATTAAATTGCCATACTTTTTTTTTTTTAATGTTACAGAAGCCAAGGCTGCCCCAAGAGATTGTTTCATTGATGTGAATTCTAAAGGTGACAGATTTGGCAATTGTGGTTTCTCTGGCAATGAATACAAGAAATGTGCCACTGGGTAAGTGGAGGAGAGGTTATAAAGGGATGTGAATGATTTTAAGGCCAGTCATCTCGTGACTGCTGGCTTTCTCCCCCTTAAATACTAAACTTTTCAAATTAACAATTTTATAACAAAGGCTTCAGTGAGACGCTGAAAAGAACTAGTAAAATAATTCATCCCTTTTGATGTTAACTGTCTAAAGTGTAACGGATTTTAGAATCTTTGTTTTTCCTTATTCTACAATAAGAACCTCAAATAAACACTCTTCCTCTTCCTTTTTTCATTAAAAGATGGTGCTGATTAATGTGTCGATGCCTGCAAAATTCATTCTGGATGTTGTTAATTTTTTCTTGCTCTATATAATTTTAAAGTGACAAATTAAAACGTTTTTTGTTTCTATAACATTTGCTTATTGTAAAAATTAATAATTAATAAAAAATTATAAATGAGAAAAATCCATAATCTCAGTCCATATATAGCAAGTATAGTAAAACAATGTTTGCTAAGAAGAAATAACAGCAGCAATCTCCATATTGCTAAATCTAACAGGCATTGTTAGGTCTTCATGCTACTTGACCTTTCAGTGTCATTCAAGTATGTTGACCATTGTTTCTTTGAAGAAACCTCTTTCCTTGGCTTTTGTGTGGGATGTTCTTCTAATATTCTTTTCTATGTTTCTGGTTGCTCCTTTAATGTATTTATTTGTAGGCTCATCTTTCTCTACTCAGCCATTAAATACTGTGAGACACCAGGTATGCTGGCCTACATGTGGCCTTCTGCCACAGGGCCTCTGCACATACCATTCCTTCTGCCTGTCATTCCCTCAGCTCCTCCAGATCTTAGTTTTAAAGACTTCCTCAACTTCCTTAACAGAGCCAGAAGGCCCTCTTTTAGCTGTTCTTACTGCTGTGTGCTTTCCCCCACTTAATGTTAGCCAGTTTATTTTGTCTAATTCTTTCTTGATATACAAAACAGAGTATATGGAAGATAAGAAAAACAAGAAAGTGTTTCAAAAGGAGATATGAACATAAATTTTGATATCTGTCTTATATAGTTTTAAAAGTAGTTGTAGATATAAGTTTTCTTGTGTTATATAGCACTTTTGCTGGGGAAGTCAGACTATTATTATTAATATATTTTTAGTATAGTTATATCCTAAATTTTTTTGGTTTATGCCTAAACCACTGTCCTAGTAAGAATAATCATTTAAAAATGATATGATTTGGGGTGCCTGGGTAACTCAGTCAGTTGACTGTCTGACTCTTGGTTTCAGCTCAGGTCATGAGCCCAGGGTCATGGAATCTAGCCCTGTGTTGGGCTCCATGCTGAGTGTGGAGCCTGCTTAAGATTCTCTCTTTCCCTCAACTTTTCTCCCTCACTTGCACATGCTCTCTCTCTCAAATAAAATAAAAATGACATTATCTTCAAATAAGATAGATAAAGGATAATTTTCCAGATAAAAAGAAGATTAAATACAAAACCAGTTCTAGGTGTAGAATTTTCATGATCTTTTTATGGTGTTTAGAAAAGACACAGGAGGGTATGTCTTGCACTTTGGGGAGATTGGACCCATCTTGGTTATCATAATTTGTCTAAATTAAAATGAGAAAAGTAGGAACTTGAATGTTGAAGGAAGGAGGAACTGGTTAAGAAATTGTATGCTTCTTTTTTGTTGAATTTGATATGTTGTGTTTTCCTTATTGTTCAGATCATAATATTTTTAAATTTATATTGTGATTTTTCCTGTGACTCCTGAGTTATTAAAACTGTATTGCTTAATTTCCATATATTTGGGAGTATTCTTATGTTTTTTATTTCTACTTTAATTCCAATGAGAACATACTCTGTATGACTTTAACTCTTTGCAGTTTATTGAGATGTGAATTATTGCCCAGCATGTGGTCTCTTTTGGTGAACGTCCGTGTACAATTTAAAGAAAAGTGTATTCATAGTTATTGGATTGTGTTATTCTATAAATGTTAACAGTCTTATTCAAACTTCCTATATCTTTGCATTGCATGTGTGTGTTTAATGTTGGTTCTTCAATTTCTGAGAGAAGTGTGTTAAAATCTCCAGCTATGATTATAAAGTTGTCTGTTTCTCTTTTTAGTTCTAAACATTTTTTTGCTGTATGTCTTTTGAATTTGTATTAGTAAGTGCTTATATTATTACGGACATCCACATTTAGGATTGTTATGTCTCCCTGAAGAATTGACCCTTTTATTACTACCAAATTTTCTTTTTAATCTTTGCAATATTCTTGTTTAGCATTTTTCACAGTTTTACTTGTTTATGTAACTGTTTGGTGATCACAGGTTTTAAGGCTCCTTATAGATACTTCCAAATTGACCTTCAAAACATTTAACTGATTTATGCTTCCACTGCCCCCTCACCAATGCCAGAGTGTTATCTTAAAAAATATAGTTGACCTTTGAACAACATGGGGGTTAGAGATGATGACTTCCCATGTAGTCACAAATTCACTTATAACTTCTGACTCCCCCCAAAACTTAACTACTAATAGCCTACTATTGATGAGAAGCCTTACCAATAACAAAAACGGTTGATTGTTATATGTATTATGTACTGTGTTCTTATAATAAAGTAAGCTAGAGAAAATGTTATTAAGAAAATTGTAAGGAAGAGAAAATGCATTTACAGTACTGCACTGTAAAAAATCCATGTGTTAAGTGGATCTCTGCAGTTCAAGAATGTGATGTTCTAGGGTTAGCTGGACTTTTCCAGTTGTTATATCAAATGGATGTTTCATTTTGTTTTTTTAATTTGAGAGAGAGAGAGAGAGAGAGAGTGAGATTTTAAGCAGGCTCCACACTTAGTGCAGAGCCTGATGCAGGGCTCAATCCCACGACCCTGGGATCCTGACCTGAGCCAAAATCGAAAGTTGAACGCTCAACCAACTGAGCCACCCAGGTGCCCCCATTTTTAAAAAAATGTTTATTTATTTTGAGAGAGGGAGAAAGTGTGAGGGTGCATGTGTGGGGGGAGGGGCAGAGAGAGAGGGAAAGAGACAGAATCCTAAGCAGGCCCTTCTCTTTCAGCTCAGAGCCTGACGCAGGGCTTGATCCCATGAACCATGAGATCATGACCTGAGCTGAAATCAAGAGTCAGATGCTTAAATGCCTGAGCCACCCAGGTGCCCCTCATTTTTATTCTAAATGAATTTATAAATAATAATTTAAGTTTTTTGTTGTTGTTCAAAAGATGTTTAAAGAGATATAGAAAAATGTGGCTTCCATTCCTATTATTTTTCCCTGTTCCCACCTTATCCCCAGGTACATATTTCTTTTAGCTTTTTGTGTGTCTTGGCAGAGTCTTTATGCAAGTACAGTCTTATTCCTCCCCCCTACCCCCTTCCGGTTGCACATACTGCAGACATTGTCATGCACACTGTATTGTTGCATTTCACCGAAAGAGCTCTCTTCTCTTTCAGTACACAGATGGTGTCATCTTTTTAAAAACTTTTTAAACGAAAAATTTCAAATATACAGAGGAGCAAAAGGAATACAGAAGAGTAGAAGGAAGGAGTATTTCAAATATACAGAAGGAGTAGAAGTATGATGAAACCCATATATTCTAGATTAAAACGTTTTTAATATTTTATATTTCCTTCATCTAGACTTTGCTGAACCATTTTTAAATAAATTATAGGCATTATGATACTTCATTCCTAAATCCTTTAGTATTCATCTCCAACATATAAGGCGATTCACAATACTAGTATCATACATACCAAAATTAATAATTTCCTAATATCATGTAATATGTGATCAATATTAAAGTTTCTCCAACTGTCCTCAAATTGTGTTTCATAGCTATTTTTTTTCCACATCAGGATTCCATCAAGGATCATGCATTGCATTTAGTTGTCATATCACTCACGTCACTTTTAATCTGAAATATGTAATTTTAATTAATTTTTTTCTTTTCAGTGACAGTGATCTGAGCGAAATAACTGGGTCAGTTCTTTTAGTATGGCCCATGTTCTGGATTTGTTTGATAGTTTCTTCTCAATGTTGCTTTACTTGTGTCTCTATCCCCTAAATTTTCTATAAATCAGCAGTTAAATCTAAAGTCTTAATTAGATTCAGGTTGAACATTTTAGGGAAGAATACTTCATAAGTGACACATGATGTCAAGGAGGCACATAATTCTGGGTTGTCTTTTTTTTATTTGTACTAAGTGGCTATGGTCAGATCTTGCTTCTGTAGAGTTGTTTTTCCCATTACAACAATCTGGTAATATGTGTAGGAGTGGTGATTTTGTACCATATGAATGGCCAGTCTCCCACCAATGTTTTGCCTCCAGTCTTAATATACATTGATGATCCTTGCCTGAAGCAATTATTCTATTGAGGCTTGCGATAGAAATTTATTTTATAATATAACCATGAACACCTCTTAGCTTTGTTGGCTATATGGATTCCTTATTTTGTGAATTGCCGTTTTGTATCTTTGCTAATTTTTTCTGTGGAAGTGTTTTTTTAATTGATTTGTAACAGCTTTATATATACATATATATAATTTTTAAAAAATGTTTATTTTTATTTTTGAGAGAACGAGTGAGCAAGGGAAGGGCAGAGAGAGAGGGGGACAGAGACTACGAAGCAGGCTCCATGCTGACAGCAGAGAGCCTGATGTGAGTCTTGAACTCATGAACCACAAGATCATGAACTGAGCTGAATTCAGGCACTTAACCGACTGAGCCACCCAGGCGTCCTGTGGCTTTTTATATATTAAGAGTATTTTCCACTCAAGGGTGTCATGCTAAGTGAAATAAATCAGGCAGAGGAGGACAGATACCATCTGTTTTCACTCATAAGTGTAACAGGAAAAACTTAACAGAGGACCATGGGAGAGTGGAAGGGGGAAAAATAGTTGGGGAGAGGGAGGGAGGCAAATCATGAGAGACTCTTGAATGCTGAGAACAAGCTGAGGGCTGATGGGAGAGGGGGAGAGAAGAAGGGGGGTGATAGGCATGGAGGAGGGCACTTGTGGGGATGAGCACTGGGTGTTATATGGAAACCAACTTGACAGTAAACTATAAAAAAAAAGAGTAGTTTCCTTTTACTCTTTAACATGTCACCAAGACTACATATGAAACACTGAGTATAATCATAGCACCTTGAAGTTTGGTAGGCTCCAATGGATGTCAACTTAGGTCTGCTTTATGCTACACCTTCTCTTTTTTAAATTAGTTTTTATTTGAGAGAAAGAGAGAGAGAGAGAGGCAGAGGGAGAGAGACAGAGAATCCCAAACAGGTTCCAGGCTTATCACAAAGCCTGACATGGGGCTTGATCCCATGACCCTGGGATTGTGACCTGAGCTAAAATCAAGAGTTGGACTCTCAACTGACTGAGCCACCCAGGCACCCACATTTTAAAGGTTTTCATATCTAATTTGAACCAACTATGTGAGATAGATATTATTATTTATCTCTTATTTTTCAGATGAAGAAACTAAAGCTCAGAAAGTTTAAACACTTTTTTCAGGTTAACTAGTGAATAAATGGTGACATAAGAATAAATCTAAACTTGAGGCAAAATTACTAACACTTAAGTGCAGGATGGAGGGAACAGGAGACTTAATAGTATGTGCAAAAAGTAAATAGGGGTTTTAGCTAGTGATCAGTTCAAGGGCGTCAATAATGTAATGTAGTTACCATAAAAGCTACTGTAATCATGGGCTTAATAGTAGTATGGTATCTAGAATAAAGGAAATGTGAGCTCTGTTATGTTCTTTGCTTATAAGGCTATAACTGAAATTTCATGCCTTACCCTGAGCACTGTGCTTCAAGAGGCAGTGAGATAAACTGGAACATATTAAGAGGGGAGCTTCCTTGTTCCATGAGAAATATTGTAGGATATTGCTCTGGTGCAGTATTTAGGAACTACATGACAATTGTCCTAAAATAGCTGCCATGTGGAAGAAGGAAAAGACATTACCTGTGTAATCTCATGTGGAAAGTCTGGGACCAATGAGGAAAAGTTATAAGGATATAGATTTTAACTCAAGAAATAAAATAGTTTTATGATAGCTAGAATGGAAATTTTAGAGGGTGGTGAGTTAGAGGAATTGGTGATTAGAGGAAAACAATATCCTATAATGACTTGGCAGTGATATCATAAGGAGATTCAAGTATAGGGTAGGTTCTTGGATCACAAGGCAGTCAGGTAGAAAATTTCAATATAGCACCTTAAGAGTTGACGTTAGTGGTATTTAGTGTGTTATGGAAGGATATAGGAAGGGCATTTAGCTAACACAGCCTTGGTGATAGGAATATTAGTCAGGTAACCCTTCATAGAGTTGTAATATTGAATCAGTGAATTGAATTAGTGAATTAATGAGTTAATAAATTGAGTCTTAAATTAAGTAAGTAAGAGTTAGCTTAGCCCAAGCCAAGAACGGTGGAGTCCTTTCTTAGTTATTTTACACTACAGAATCTAATTTTCTCTTTACGGTAGCTCTGTAAGAAGTCACAACTGAATTTTGGTATAGTTCTATTATTTTCTTGTAAAAGCATGTAAGAATTATATTTATAAACATCTCTTTAATTAGACTTTTTTGAGGCATAGACAGATAGTAAAGAGACAGTAGGCATGGGGAGAGAAGGAGCACCAGCACCAGCTGGTGCACCTACTGATTTCATCCCAGCATCCAGTCATCTCTGCCGTATTTGAAGAGAACCCTTAGATGTCTTTGCTGTCATATGCTTTCTCTGTTGAGATTCCCTTCAGCTAACTATCAGTAAACTTTCTTTAAGTAAAAAAAAAAAAAACTTTATGTGTCCAAATATATAATCTTTCTTTTGTATCTACACTGGGTGCATTTTATGTTTGCATTATTTCTCTATCTTTATAGGAATGCATTGTGTGGAAAGCTTCAGTGTGAGAATGTACAAGACATGCCTGTATTTGGAATTGTGCCTGCTATTATTCAGACTCCCAGTAGAGGCACCAAATGTTGGGGTGTGGATTTCCAGCTAGGATCAGATGTTCCAGATCCTGGGATGGTGAATGAAGGCACAAGATGTGATGATGGAAAGGTAATCAAAATGTTTTCTGTTTACAATTTAAAATGTAAAAAATATAAAAACCATTATACAAAGTAAGTGGTTATTCTTTTCTGTTTTATAAAAGAAATCTAATATTTTTTGATAGAGATTTTGGAAAATACAAAACCACCAAGGACAAAATTAAGAATGGCTGTTATTTTACTCTCCAGACTTCACTGGCAGTCATATATTATAACCTCTATGGTCTATGTTGCAGTATACTGTGCATATTTCTTTCCCTTATCAACGGTGCTATAATTTATTAGCCAGTCTGCTATTATTGGGACATTTAGGTGATTGCCAGGATTGCGTGTGTGTGTGTGTGTGTGTGTGTGTGTGTGTGTGTGTGTGAGACAGCATGTCTCTAGATTAGAATACCCAGTACTAGAAGTGTTGTAGTGCTTGTCCTCCTACGCTCCCTGCTACCCTGATCACTGCTGTTTGGATCAGATATGAGTCAAGAGTCAGCCAGCTCCTGACTTACTACCATTGGTTTCTATATGAGAAGATGAGCTAGGATGAATTCCTTTTGGGGGGAATATATAATTAAGAAATATAATTAAGAGTAGGGTGGAAACTAAGAATTCTTCAGCAATGCCATGAAGCAGGAGCAGGGCTAGAATGGTTATGGCAAACTTCAGTCATATACAGAAGATATGGGGGAGCAAGAGTGTTGGGCAAGTTGAAGAAACCAACTTAGAGGAGAGTAGAGAAGGAGGAGGGGAGAGAGAACACAAATAACTGATAACGTGACACATGAAAAAGACAGGTGGGCTCGCTAGTTACCTCACTGTCTGCCAAGTTTTCAGTTCTAGTTCTCTTCCTCCTTTCCTAAAAAAGACCCTTATACTTTTGTGCCTGTCATTGCCACTATAAAAACTCGATTGCTGTAGTTACTATAAACAATGCTGAGGCAAATGGCTTTATAAATAAAAATTTCAGAATATTATGATTGTTTTCTGAGTTTAAACTACTGTAATGGGGTGTGCATACTTCTTAAGGGTTTAGAGTTTTGCCTGATTTCTCTTTTTCTTTTTTAAGTTTATTTATTTATTTGAGAGAGAGAGAGAGAGGGGGAGGGAGCGCGAGCGAGCAACATGAGTGAGTGAAGAGCAAAGAGAGAGGGAGAAAGAGAATCCCAACCAGGCTCTGCACTGTCAGCACATGGAGCCCAATGCGGGGCTCGAACTCAAGAACTGTGAGATCATGACCTGAGCTGAACTCAGGAGTTGAATGCTTAACCAACTGAGCCACCCAAGTGCCCGTGCCTGATTCCCTTTAGAAAAAGTCTTAACAGTTTATCTTCCAACCAGTTTTTAGTGGGAAATGTTTTAATTCTCCATACCATAGTCAAGATTAGCTATCATTTTAAAGCTTTTGTTGGTGGTTTCCTTTTTATTTTATTTTTTCTTGATTACTAGTGATGTTGAATTTTTTTGTCTCTATTTATTCCTTCTTCTGTGATTTGCCTTGTTGATGTTCTTTTTCCACTTAAAAATTGGTCTATTTTCTTATTGATTTTGAATTTGATTTACTTCTTATTGATTTTTAAAGAACTTAATTTATGTCATATATAACAAGTATAATATATAAATATACATATATGACGTTTTTGCCCAGTTTATTTCTCGCCTCTTCTTTTTGTTTGTAATGTTTTTTGTTTTTTGTTTTTCCTGTGTTTGCATTTTTATTTATTTAAATCTATTATTCTCTTCCTTTATGGTTTCTAACTTTACTTACATTTTATAAGACCTTTCTCAGTATAATATCAGATCATTATTCTCTTGTATTTTATAGTAGATTTTGCTTTTTATTTAATACCTCTTTAATCCAGGGAAATGTTGAGTGTATATAGTATGAGGTTGGCATTCTTTTTTTATTTTCTCTTTTATCATTTATTCATTCAGAAATCATTACTGTATGCTGAGTTCCAATGCCATTTTTTTCAGAATGGTTTATCATTTGCCTTAACCTCATTTATAATCTCTCTCCTTTAATTTGAAATTTTATTTAAATTACCTATTAAACTTTTATGTATTTTAGGGTTTAATTTTTGTTTTTTTTCCTCTTCATGCCCATTGATAGGTCTGACTACTCATGTGTCAGTACTGCCTTGATTTAGTTTTTATTGGTTTTATAATGTATTTTTAATATCTAGTCATGCAAATACCCTCTCATTCTTTATCCCTAGTCTCTTGACTATTTTTATTCATTTATAATTCCAGATGAACTTGAGATACTTTTTGTCAAGGTGTAAAAAATTAAAAACTAAGAAACTAAACACTGCTTTGGAATTTTGGTTGGGATAACATTAAATTTATAAACTTATAATGAGGAAAAGTGACATCATTACATTATTGAGCCTTCTCAAAGAAGAACATGGTGTGTCTCCATTTTTGAGGGGTCTTCTTTTAAAGATTTAGCAATAAAGATCTTTCTGTTTTTTGTTAATTTTATTCTTGGGTAGATTTTTATTGTTATTATGAATAGGCCCATTTTCTCCTGTTATATTTTCTATTTTGTTGTATTTCAATTTCTAATTGTTTTTTACTGATGAGAAAAGCTATTTTGTTTGTATTTTTGACTGGATATTATTGATATTCAGAAAAAAATTCAATTGTATATGTTTATTTTGTTACCAACCATACACTTAGTGTTACCTATTTCTGTTGTCAATTATATTAGAATTTTCTAAGTAAACAGTCATCACCTATAAATGATAAAAAGTTGATTTCCTTTCTCATATTTACAATTTGGATTTATTTTCTTGTGTAATTGCAGTGATAGCACTTCCAGAATAATTGTAAATAGTGATAGTGTGCATCTTTGTCTTGGCCCTGACATGAGTAGGAATGCATCTAGCCTTTCAAGGTTATGTATGATTTTGGCTTTCAGTCTTCTGGCTTAGGGTGGATAGTATTTTTCATTTAATGCAGTATCCTTTTAATCCTATTTAATAAGAATAAAAATAAAGAATAAAATTTACATTTTATAAGTAGGTTTTTGACATTAAAATATTAAATATTTAAGAAATATTAGATACTATTAAAATAATCATTTGGGGCACCTGGGTGGCTCAGTTGGTTGAGCATTTAACTTGAGCTCAGGTCATCATCTAACAGTTTGTAAGTTCAAGCCCTTTGTCGGACTCTGTGCTGACATCTCAGAGCCTGTAGCCTTCTTTGGATTCCATGTCTCCCTCTCTCTCTCTCTCTGCTGTTCTTCAACTTGTTCTCTCTCTCTCTTTCTCTCTCTCCCAAAAATAAATAAATAAAAACATTAAAAAAATAATTAGTTAGTATTGACCTATTGATATGTGCTGGGTTGTATCAATAAATTCCCTAACATTAAATTATCTTTGCATTCCTAGAACACACACTGGTAACATTACATTTTTCTTTAGATATCTTCCTGGATTCTATGTGTTGGTGAATTTACTTTTGTGTTTCTGAAACTGTATACTTTTGATGTTTTTTGAATTTATGAACTTTTACTCTGTAGATTATAGTCAGTACTCTTACGTCCCACAAAAAACTCAGATAATATTGCATTAAAGTATAACAGGATTAATTGATTTAAACCAGATAATCAAATAAAGAGCTTTGGAACCCAAAATCTCAAATAACATTCCTCCGATCTTTCCTTCTCTCTGTTGGCTCCCCGCCCCTCCCTTGCCTCAGCTTATTGAGATATAATTGACATTTAACATGGTATAAGTTTAAGGTGTACAGTGATGATTTGATACATGTATATATTGTGAAATGACTGCCATGGTAAGATTAGTTAACACATCTATAACCTCCCATAAATACAATTTATTTTTCTTCTTCTTCTTCTTCTTCTTCTTCTTCTTCTTCTTCTTCTTTTGGTGGTAGGAACATTTTAAGATTTACTTTTTGGTAACTTTCAAGCATATAATATTGTTAACTATAATCACCATGCTGAATATTAGATACCAAGAACTTATTCATCTTGTAACAGGAAGTTTGTGATCAACATCTTCCCATTTTTCCTACTCCCCAGCCTCTGGCAACCACTGTTCTACTGTCTGTTTCTATGAGTGTGGCTTTTTTTTTCTTTCTCTTTTTAAAAGACTCCACATATATGTGAGATCATATGGTATTTGTCTGTCTTTGTCAGACTTCCTTCACTTAGAATAATGCCTCCAAGGTCCACGCATGTTGTTGCAAATGGCAGGATTGGTCATTCAGGAGTGTGTTGTTTACTTTCCACATTTTTGTGAATTTTACACTTTCCTCCTGTTACTAATTTCTAGTTTCATATTATTGTGTTTGGAAAAGATACTAGGTACAATTTCAGTCTCTTAAATATGTTAAGTCTTGCTTTGTGGCCCAGTATAAGTTGTATACTGTAGACTGCTCTGTGTGGGCTCAAGAAGAGTATGCATTCTGCTGCTGTTGCATGGCTGTTCTGTTTATATCTGTTAGATCCATTTCGGTCTATAAAGTTCTTGAGGTCTGCTGTTTCCTTATTAAATTTCTGTCTGGGGGCACCTGGGTGGCTCAGTCGGTTAAGCGTCCAACTCTTGATGTTGGTTAAGGTCATGATCTCATGGTTTTTGAGATCAAGCCCCTGCATTGGGCTGTGAGCTGAGAGCACGGAGCTTGCTTGGGATTCTCTTCTCTACACGCCCCCGCCCCCCGCCCCACTGCTTATGTGTTCACACATACTCTCAAGATAAAGAAATAAACTTAAAAAGAAATTTCTGTCTGGATGATCTATCCAATGTTGAAAGTGGGGTATTGAAGTCCACTACTCTTATTGTGTTGCTGTCTGTTTCCCCCTTCAGTTTTATTATTATTTGCTTTAAATATTTAGATGCTCCAGTGGAGGGTGCATAAATACTTAAAATTGTTACATCCTCTTGGTGAATTGACTCCTTTATCGCCATTTCATGGCCTTTGTCTCTTGCAACCAATTCTAAGTCTATTATATGTGATAGAAGTATAGCCATTCCTGCTCTTTTGGTTACCATTGGCATGGAATGTGTTTTTCCATCCCTTCACTTTGAACCTGTGTGTCCTTAACACTAAAAGTGAGCCTCTTTTAGGCAGCATATTGTTGGATATATATGTATATATATATTTTTTATGTATTCAGCCACTTTGTGTCTTTTGATATGGAACTTTAGTTCATTTCTGTTTAAAGGAATTATTGATAGCTAAAGACTCATTGCCATTTCATTGTTCATTGACTGTTTTTAGTTCTTTTGTTCCTTTCTTCCTCTCTTACTATCTTCTTTCATGATTTTTTTTTTGTAGTGTATGCTTTAATTCTTTTCTCTTTATCTTTTATGTGTCTACTATGTTTCTTCTTTTGTGGTTATTGTGAGGCTTATATAAAACATTTTATAGGTATAACAGTCTATTTTAAGCTGATAATAACTTACCTTCAATTGCATACACAAACTCTACACTTTTACTTCTCATATTTTAAACTGTTGATGTCATACTTCGCATCCTTTTATATTATGCATCTATTAATAAGTTATTAGTTATTTTAATTTTTTTAAGTTTTATACTAGAGATTAAGTGATTTATACAGCACCATTACAATATTAAGATATTCTGAATTTAACTGTATATTTACCTTCAACATGAGTTTTATGGTTTTATATATTTTCATATTATTAGTGTCCTTTCATTTCAACTTGAAGAATTCTCTTTAACTTTTCTTGTAAGGTAGTGGTGATGAACTCTGTTAGCTTCTCTTTATCTGGGGATGTCTTTAACTCTCCTTCATATCTAAAGGACAACTTTCCTAGGTATAGTTTACCTTGTTGGCAATTTTTTGTTGTTGCTGTTTAGCACATCAGATATATCATCCGATGATTTATTCTGGCTTGTAAAGTTTCTTTAGAGATATCCATCCACTGACAGCCATATGGGGGTTCCTTTGTATGCAATAAATCTTGCTACTTTCTCTTCCTGCTTTCAAAATTCTCTCCTTGTTTTTGTCTTTTAATATTTTGATTATAATGTGTCTCAGAGTGATTTTTGGGTTGATCTTGCATGGAGTTCTTTGAGATTCCTATATTTGAATGTCCATATTTTCCCAAGATTTGGGGAGATTTCAGCTATTGTTTCATTAAATAAGCTTTCTTCCACTTTCCTCTTCTGGGACTCCTATGATATGAATGTTTGTTCACTTGATTGTGTCCCGTAATTCACATAGGCTTTCTTCACTCTTTTTCATTCTTTTCTATTTTTTGTCTCTCTAACTGGCTAATTTCAAACATTTTTTGAGTTATTCTTATGTTATTCTTCTGGATAAGTAAATCTGTTATTGAAGCTCTCTATTGAATTTCTCATTTCTGTCATTGTATTCTTCAGCTCCAGGATTTCTCTTTGGTTCCTTTTTATGGTTTCTACTTCTTTATTAAACTCATTCTGTTCATTCGTTGTTTTTTTTTTTCTTTCTGATTTTGTTTAGTAGTCTGTGTTCTCTTTCATTTCATTCAGTTTCTTTATGATGATTATTGTGAATTCTTTGTCAGATAGCCTATAGATCTTCATTTCTCTGGGGTCATTTATTGGCACTCTATTTATTGGCACTTTGGTGATGTCATATTTGCCTGATGTTTTCATGTAGTATTGCATTGGTAGCTGTGTATTTGAAGGAAAAAACACCTCTTCTAGTCTTTACATATTGTTTTCATCAGACCTTCTGTCTGTTTTCTGTATTGATGGGATTACCTCTGGAATTTTAGGCTGGGTTGGAGCTGGTTACAAGTCTGTCTCCACAATGGGGTCTGTGGTTGGTGGGCTCCTTATCAGGAGCCTGGGTGGGCATAGATCCTGACTGGTCTCTGAGTGGATTGAACTCCCTGTAGTAATACCTTGTTCAGTGGGTCAGGTGGCCTTGAGACAAGGGTCTGCTTCAGGGTCCACACTTGGGTCTTCAGATACCAGGCCTATTACCAGGCGCATGGACTGTTGTGGCTCCCATCAGGTACCTGAGAAGACTGCTGTCTGTTCAATGGATGGGTCCCTGACTGGCTGGACAGTCTGGGAGCTGAATATAAGGCTAGTTTAGGATCTCTCGATGTGCAGACATGAGCATCTGCCCTTGGGATCCCACAAGCTGGCAGGACTTGCTGCCTTGGAGTTGCTGAAACTGAGTATAGATCTCTTTCAGAATTTTTGGGAATGCAGGAGATGGGTCGCTTGGTTGATGGATCTGCTGGTGGACTGTGGCTGTGATGTGGTTGGAGCCAAGTATAAGGCCCTTCAAGGATTTCTGGGGTTACAGCTGGGAGAGTCTCATTTTGGGTCCCTGTGCCAGAAAGTATATTCATAGAATGCAGTTGTTAGGAATAGAGCCAAGTAGAGCGTCCTTTTAGAAATACTGGGGTTGCAGACAAGAGTGTCTCCCACTGGGGCTCTGGGCCCTTAGGACTACTGGCAGACTGTGGCTGTGAAGAAGCTAGAGCTGCGTTTGGGCCCTTTCAGGATCTCAGGGGACATAGATGGGAGTTTCTCCTGCCTGTTCCCTGTGCCAGCAGACTTCTTCAAGGAGTGTGGCTGAGAGGGGCCCAGAGTTGAGTATAGGGCCCTTTCAGACTCTATAATCCAAGTTTGGTAGGTTTACCTCCAGGGCTCCCAGACTGTGTCTGAGAGGATCCATGCTGGGACTGAGGTCTGTATACCTATTACTTGATGCACATGTGGGTGTGACGCCTCTTGGGTCCTTTGGTGTATGGTGCTGATGACAGCCCTAAGGCCAGATGGGGTTGGGGCTGGAGCCAAGTCCTCGGGCTATGGAGCTGTTTCTGGATCTATAGCCATGGCCATGGTTGGTAATTAAGTTTTCTGGGTATAAGCCTAACTTCTCAAAATGGCTCTCCTTAGTCTTGGACTACATAGGGGTTTCATAGTCTCCTATCTGGATCCCAGAGCTCCCACAAAGGCACTTTTATCCAAGGATAGATTTCAAATTATTACGTATGTGGTGGTGGATGTGGTTGAGGGATGTTTTATTAAGTCATTTTGCAGATATCACTTCTCTCTTGTTAGCTTTATTTCCTTCTACTGCTCACAGATATTTACCATATAACAGAAAAAAAACCCTCGTATTTTCACAGTACCCTTGAGTAGATTAGGGTTGTTTTATCCTCCAGCTGTAAATCAGAACATCCTGGGAAAGGAATATAAAGGGACAACTTGAAGGGCCCATTGTAATGTTAAAAGGAATAAAGCAATATGATTGGTAGGAAATGGAATACAGGCTCCGTCACATGCTTAACTCTCTGTTTAACCGATGACTGTGAGGGAAAGCGAAGAGTTAAGTAAGTTTACCAGAAAAAAAAAAGGAGAGAGAGAGAGAGAAAGAGAGAGGAAATCAAACTGACTAGAATTAAGAAAAAAAAAGGAAAAGTAAACAAGTCAACAAAATACAGAAACAAAAATAGGCATCACTACAGTCAAGTTGTATTATGTAGTATTTTTTTTCTGTTGCTCCAATACCTGAGGCTAGTCATTAGTGGGCATGCTTTAGTCTGCACAGGCTGCCATAAAAAATACTACATCCCGGTTGGTTTAAACAACAGAAATTTATTTCTCACAGTTCTGGAGGCTGGGAAGTCCAGGATCAACGTGCCCGCAGGGGAGGTTTCCTTCTTAGTCTCCTTCTTTTGGCTCATAGGTAGCTGTCATCTTTCTGTGTGCTCATGTGACCCTTTTTCTGTGTGCACATGGCGAGAGGGAGAGAGAGAGAGAAGAGAGAAAAAGAGAAGAGAGAAAGAGAGCACAAACTCTCTGGTGTCTTTTCTTATAAAGGCACTAATCCCATCAGACCAGGGTTCCACCCTCATGACCTCATCTAACCCTAATTACCTCCCAAAGTCTTTATCTCCAAATACCACCATATCAGGGTTAGGGCTTCATTATATGAATCTTGAGATGATACAGGCATTGAATTCATAAAGAGAGCCACTAGAATGGACTTAAATGAATAAAAGTAGGATATTTATTCTTTCCTCATGCCCATGTAGCATTTTGCTGTGGGGTTGTGCATTCTGCTCAGTGTGGTAAAGGCTTTAAAGCTTTTCCTTAACATTTTCACATTTCAATTATTTTTGGTATTTGTTTTGGTCTGGGCATAAGTGAGAGATACTGGTCAGTGTATTAGTCAGGGTTCTCCAGAGAAACAGAACTAATAGGATGTCTGTATATGTGTATGTAAGATTTCTTCTATGGAATTCGTTTACATGTTTATGTAGGTTAACAAATCTTAAGATCCAATATCTTCAGTAGGCAAGCTGGACACTCAGAAGAACTGATGGTGTAGTTCCAGTTCAGAGGCTAGGAGAGAGAAGGCAGTTAAGCAAGAATGGAGACCAGGGTATTTAGACCATTTCTTCATGCAACTTACTGTTCATGCAACTTATTGTTACTGAATATAACGTACTGTTATCTTCAGGACCTGCTCAGGCTGTACCATGGTATCTGCCACTTTCATCTGATGATGGAATGTTGCTGTGCATGCTAGACTTTAAAGTGTGGTGAGGCAGATAACACCCAGTTTATGATGGGCACCTTGGGTCCCATGGTAACTTGGTACTTTATGCTTAAGTGTTCAGTCTAGTAAGGCCTAAGCTGTATCTGAAAAGGAGAGTAGTTATCTGCAGAGGATGGCAGGGTTTTGCTCCCAAATCCAAATCCTAAGGGCCTGTAGTGCTGTTCACCTCAAGGAACTTCCAGAGGCTCCAGACGGCATCCCTATCTGCCCCTGACATTTCAAGCACCATGGGATCTGCTGGAGCAAGGGCCCAGTCGGCGGAGTAGTTTGTGCGGCATCCGGGAACCATTGCACAGTCTTCTCTTGCTCTGGTCCATGCTCTATGAGCAGTTTTTCAAGCCACTTGGTAAGTGGGCTTGAGTAACATGCCCACATGAGGAATGTGTTGTCCCCCTAAATTCAGAGGCCCACTAGTTGTCTTACCTCTTTTTTGGTTGCCTGATGTAACAACTTATCCTTCACTTTTGAAGGGAAATTTAGGTATGTTTCATACCACTGATGCCCTAGAAATTTCGCTAAGGTGGAAGGCTCCTAAATTTTTGTCCGATTTACTTTCCAATGACATGCAACTGTCTTACCAGTTAGTCTACAGTATTGCTACTTCTTACGCACTAGATCCAATCAGAATAATGTCATCAATGTAATGGACCAAAGTGATATCTTGTGGAAGGAAAAGTTGATCAAGATCTCTGCAACTAAATTATGATGTGGGGCTGGAGAGTTTCTATGCCCCTGAGAGAGGACAGTGAATGTGTATTGCTGGCCTTGCCAGCTGAAAGCAAACTGCTTCTGGTCGTCCTTATTGACCAGTGTGAAGAAAACAGTATCTGCCTGTTCAATAGCTGCATACCAGGTGCCGGGACGTATGTGAATTTGCTCAAGCAGTAAAACCACAGTAGCTACAGCAACAATTACACTTACCAGCTGCTTGAGCTTATGACAGTCCACTGTTGTTCTCCAAGGTCTGTTTGTCTACTGCACAGGCCAAATAGCTTAGCTGAATTGGAATATCTTTCTAGTCCTTAATGGTGGTATTAATCTCTGCAGTGCCTCCTGGATTGTGGTATTGCCTTTTGGTTTACTGTTTTCCTAGGCAGTGGCCGTTCTAGTGGCTTCCATTTGACCTTTCCTGCCATAATAACCCTGACTCCACAGGTCCAGGAGCCAGTGTGGGGATTCTGCTAGCCATTGATTATGTGTGTTCCAGTCATGGATTCTAAAACTGGGATGGGTTCAGGCACCTACTGGGCCCACTGTGAGGATGACCTGAGCTGAAACTCCATTGACCACCTGACCTCCATAGCTCCCTCCTCTGACTGGTAGGCCACCATGATGTTTTGTGTATTCTGCAAGCAGTGTCAATTCAGAGCCAGAGTCCCTGAAAAGTCTGATTATTTTCCTTTTCCACAATGCCCAGTTACCCTGGTAAAAGGCCTTAGGTTCTGTTGGGGATGGATAGGAGAAACATTACCAGTATAAATTTTTGGCAGCGTATCAGGGTTCTACCTGGGGATGGATAGGAGAAACATTACCAGTATAAATTTTTGGCAGCGTATCAGGGTTCTACCTGAAGGGGACCCATCCTCTCCTTCATTTAAAGGCTTCTGGGTCTGTAATATTCCACAAATCTGGAAGTTGATTGAGGGCCATGGCACTGTTTTGTTCACTTGACCTAAAACTTTTCTGCTTCTACAGATGTAGTAAGAATTTACTTCCTCTATTCTTATTTCTAGGAACACCATGATCAAGTAACTAAAACCATAGGTTTGTGCAAGTCAGACTTTTCTGATTGCTTCTTTGACTGTGTTGTTTATTACAGTAACCATATCCACCCTGCCTTTGCCATTGAGTGCCATTGCACTTGGCCCTGGCCAGTCGGCATTCAATTACTCCTTTGGCATTTAGGTTTTATAGTTCAGTGACAGTAGTTTCTAATGGCAACTGGCCTACAGAGAAGAGTGATGACAGAGCAATTGAGGCCTGCTTGGGCTCCACTCACAAATTTATTTCTTGAGATGCCTTGGTGGCTCAGTTGGTTGAGCGTCCAACTTCGGCTCAGGTCATGATCTCGGAGTTTGTGGGTTCAAGCCCTGCGTTGGGCTCTGTGCTGACAGTTCAAAGCTTGGAGCCCGCTTTGGATCCTGTGTCTCCCTTTCTCTCTGTGCCCCTTCCCCACTCGTGCTCTGTCTCTGTCTCTCAGAAATGAATAAATGTTAAAAAAAATTTTTTTTAAATTATTTCTCACAGTTATGGTGGAAGGTGTGTCTGCTGGACCTTCTCAGAGTGAGTGAGTGGGTCTGAAATAACAAACCCATTCTTAACACTCCAATCTTAACTAATCCTTTGAATCATTTCTTCTACCTTAAATCAAGACAGGTCCAGCATTTCCAACTTGCTCAGGGTGAGTTTACTTTTGGCCCATGTTTCAACTAATTAACCAACAAACTTTTAAAGGTCTTTTAAATCTCTGATCTGTAGCATTACATGTAGAATCTCTACTTAGCCCATACATAACAGTAAATTTGGCCTGATCCAACTTGATTTTCCTTCTACCATTATCCCACACCCTTCATATGCATTCTCACACATGTTCCCTGGATTTCTGTCTTGATAAATTAGAAAACTTAAGTAACCCTTTTTTTAAATGTTTATTCATTTTTTAAGAGAGATATAGACAGAGTATTAGTGGGGCTGGGCAGAGAGAGAGGGAGACACAGAATCCAAAGCAGGCTCCAGGCTCTGAGCTGTCAGCACAGAGCTTGCGAACTGCAGGATCATGACCTGAGCTGAAGTTGGACGTTTAACCGACTGAGCCATCCACGTGCCCCTCAAGTAGCATTTTTGGTACACCTCCTCATAGGTCATACTTTTAGGGGTCTGCTGAGACTTGAATCTAGTGATAGGTCTAAAAGCAAAGATGGGTGTCAGGTAGGGGTGAGTCCTGAGGTGAATCAGCATTGTCTTGCATGGCAGCTGCCTCCTAGGAGGCCATTACAATTTCCTCCTGCAATGCAATGCTAATCCTTTTACTTGGGACTGGAAAGGCCGTATCTTTTAAGGGTAGGGAGACTGCTTCCACTGGCAAGCTTCCTTGCCATCATCAGTCTTTAGGAGCTCAGAGATTCAGGTTACACTCTTGTTCATTTGACCTATAACTTTTCTGCATATATAGATATCAGGGTCTTCCCACACATTCCCATGACAACTTTTAGGATCACATTCTTTCCCCCTAATGCCCTCACTTTAATGGTAGGTAACCTGCAAGGCTGGGAGGTCCAGCATGTTGTAATCTCACCAGTTGAAGGATGAAATTCTGAGTTTGATTTTCAGAAGTCTCAGCCCTGTGGCTACAAAAGATTAGGGTCCCCTTCTGGGGACACTTAGAAGCTCTAAGGTTATTTTTGCTGTATTTTAGCTGAGAGTTCAAATTTCTGAGCTTATTCTTTTCTTACCTACTTTGTCCAGTGATATTAGGAATAACTACCCAATATCATATTAATTTAATAAGAAATGTTTGAAAGTACCATATGCACAATTACCCAGATCCTTGATTCTTATAAGGGATTGATTAGGAATAAGCAGTGGTGATATTTTGCATATCTTCCTGTCAGATCATGCTGTGGGCTCTCAGTGCTTTGTTATTGCAGATAGAGTTGCTAACATCTTCAAATGTAGTCAGTCAAGAGAGCCAATTCCAGAAGCCCAGGAACGAATTCAGAAAACTCATCCTTAAAACCTGTTCCTCTAGAACCACTCTTGGTGTCATTATCTGTATTAGTCTGGGTTTTCTGGAAAAACAGAACCATAGGAAGTAGTGTTTGTGTGTGCGTGCGCGCGCGCGCGCGCGCGCGTGTGTGTGTGTGTGTGTGTGTATTCATTCATTCATTTATTAATTCTAAGGGATTGACTCACGCGGTTACTGGAGCTGAGTAGGCCCAAGATTTGCAGTTGATAAGCTGCAGATCCAGGAGAGATGATGGTGCAGTTCTAGCCTGAGTCTAAAGGCTTGAGAACCAGGAGAGCTGATGATAATTCTAGTCTGGAAGCCAGCAGGCTCAATACCCATTAAGAGTCAGTGTGTTAGTTCAAGTCAGGAGGAAGGAAAAACCAGCCTTAGATTGAAGACAGGCAGGCAGGAGTAATTCTCTTTTACTCAGGGGAGGGTCAGGCTTTTTGTTTTCTTCTGGCCATCAACCAATAGACGAGGTCCATCTACATTAGGAAAGCAATCTCCATTACTCAGTCTATTAATTTAAATGTTAAACTGATTTAAAAAAAAGCACCCTCACAGAAACGCTCAGAATAATGTTTGGTTACAGATCATGGGCACTCAGTGTCCCATGCAAGTGGACACATAAAAGGTGACCGTCATAATTATTACAAGTTAATGAAGTTCAGAGTAAAAATATGTATTGGGGAAAAAATCTATAAAAATGGTGGATTGTAATATTCATTTATCTTCTTTGTCTGCCAAAACCTGTCAAAATAGAAAGGAATAAATAGGGAATAAATCTTGAAGTGGGAAATACATGATATTTCAACAGTAGCTAAAGATTTTAACCGGTTTTGAAAAACTGAAAGAGGACAGAAAACAGTAGACACTAGTGGAATCTACACCTTACAGAGCAAACTGATGGGATGTGAATAAGAAGACTGTCTCTTAGCCAGGCAGAACCCTAAACAGATTTAGGTTTGCAGCTCAAATTTGAAAATACTTGTTATAGCTGAGAGTGGGGTGAAGCATGAGACAGATTATGGAATTATGTTTAGTCGAGTCATGGAGAGGCTAGCTTGTTGTCCTATCTGTCTGCTTCTCCTATCTGGCCAGCAAAACTTCAGCAAGAAGTTGCCTATTCCTCCAGGTCAGAGATGACAAGATAGGACTTTTGATATATATATATATATATATATATATTTGGTCATCCTCCTGTGAGATGCCTGTCTCCCTATCCTAACCATAGTATACTGTTCCCTTCTTGCACATGTAACTGAAGTATAGAGGAATTTTTACATAAAGTTGGACAATTCTCAGAGGAAGTGGAGCAAAAAGACTGAGACAGAACAATGAGAGAAAGATAAAAGCCTGAGAGGATCAATTAAAGATTTTTAAATCCAGCTAATTTAAATCTTTGGTGAAAGAAAGTGGACAATTGTGAAATTACAGAGTACTTGGTAAGAAAAATCCTAATAGCTTCCAGAGACAAAAGCAAAACAAAAGAAAAACAAACCCAAAACAAACAAAACCAAAAATAGGTCACCTATAAAGGAATGACATTGAAAACTGAATTCTGGAAGACAGGGGAGCAATAGCTACATGTTTCTGAAAGATTATCAAACTAGAATTCTGCTGAAGTATCAGTCAAGTAGGAGGGCACAGTAAAAACAATTCAGATATTCAGAGGCTGAGAAAAATTATCTTTTATTTACATTTTCTTAGTATATAATCCAATATAATGTTCCAGCAAATGAGGAAGGAAACCAAAAAGAGAAAGAATTGTAATCTAGGACACAGAAGAATGTCAAAGAGAAATTCTAAGATAACAGCTGTGTACCAGGCCAGGTGAATAATCAGTTCATTTGTAGCAAGGGAACCCTGAAGGAAGATTTCTAGAGAAAGCAGGAACTTGAAATGGCATGGTAGCTTATGTTTTTTTGTGTGTGTGTGTCCAGTCAGGGGTTGACTATTGATATAACAGAGGCCAATTGTGTAAGAAGAAAGGCAAGTATTTGCTGTAGTGAAAACAAAGGCTATATAAGAAAGAAAATATACTCTTAATACTTAGCTTTGAAATCAACAGTGTTTTGTTCTAACTGTTGGCAAGGAATTCTTATTCCCCACATCATTGTTTCCTTGTGGAGGAACTATAGCACTTCTGGGTTTTGAGTGACTTCAGCAACATGGCTGAATAAGATGTTCCTCATTTGTGCCCCCCACCCCCCGACCTCAACAATAACAATTTGGTATCCATTTATGGACAAAAGTGCCTTTGTGGGAGCTGAGGGATACAGCATCATATTGTCAACGGACCAGGAAGGAGCTTTGCCCACTGTGTGTTAGGTAATAGGCATAAAGACCTTGGTGCTGGCTGTGGACCCTTCAGTGTCCTGTTTCTGGCTCTAGCCCTTCTGGGCTGCAGTGTGTCAGTCCCTGGAAAAATACTGTCTTAGATGATCCCCAGCAAGATGAAAGAACCTTTGTGGAAGTCCAGGTTTCTAGTAGAGAAGTTCCAGAACAGTGTTGGAGCAAAAGTATATGAGTTTGGACACATTGGAGAGGAACAATTTGACTTTGCCCACATCACCCTTCACCCACAGCGGCACAGCTTAGGGCCAGATAAATCTTTTCAGCCCATGGTTTATCCTATGAGGGGAAATGAGAGTGGTGAGTGGGCACCTGGCTTTCCCAGCTGTGCAGGACCCATTCTCTCTCACCTCATCCAGAGTATTGACTTGTGAGCTACATGACTGAGAGGGGGCATAAGAGGCTGGGAGAGTGGCACATTACTCTTGGAGGACATTAAAGGGATGTGATTACATGTACTATATACTATATAGGAAGATTGAAATCTTACCAGATACCTTTTATGACCATGATGGTGTGAAACTAGGAATCATCAAAAAGAGGAAAGCTAAAAAATTCACAAATGTGTAGAAATTAAGTAACACATTCCTAAAAACAACCAATGGGATATCAAAAATACCTTGAAACAAACAAAATGGAAATGGACAACAAACTAAAACTTATGGAATGCAGCAAAAGCAGTTCTAAGATGGAAGTTTATAGCAATATACACACACCTATATTAAGAAAATGAAAGATCTCAAACAACATAACTTCATACCTCAAGGAAGTAGAAAATGAAGAGTAAACTAAGCCCAAAGTTAATAGAGGGAAGGAAATAACAAAGATCAGGGCAGATAAATAAAATAGATACCAGCAACACATAGAAAAGATAGAAGAAATAAGAATTGGTTTCTTGAAAATATAAGCAAAATTGACAAACCTTTAGTTAGGCTATGAAAAAAGTGTACTCAAATAAATAAAATCAGAAATGAGAGAGGAGACATTACAACTTTTAACCACAGTAGTAGTACAAAGGTTTGTAAGAGACTACTACGGACAATGATATGCTAACAAATTGGATACATTTCTAGAAACCTACAGCCTATCGGGACTAAATCATGATGAAATAGAAAATCTGAATAGGCCAATAACAAGGAAGGAGATTGAATCAGCAATCAACAATCTCCCAACATAGAAAAGCCCATGACCAGATGGTTTAACTAGAGAGTTCCACCAAACATTTAAAGAAGAACTAATGCCAGTCCTTCTTAAACTCTTCAAACAATTGAAGAGAACACTCTCAAACTCGTTTTACAAGGTCAGCATTACCCTGATGCTAAAGCCAAATGAAGATAATGGAAAAAAGGAAAACTACAATCCAATATCTTGGATCACTATAGATGCATAAATTTGCAACAAAAATACTAGCAAACTGAATTCAACAGCACATTAAAAAGATCATATACCATGATCAAGTGGTTTTATCCCTGGAATGCAAGGATGGTTCAATATAAGCAAGTATATAAATGTGATACACTATATTCATGAAATGAAAGATAAAATTGTGATCCTCTCAATATATGTAGAAAAGGCATTGACAAAATACAACATAATTTCTTGATAAAAACCTTTCAACAAATTGAGTATAAGAGGAATATACCTCTGTATAATAAAGGCCATATATGATAAACCCATAGGTTACATCATACTCATTGGGTAAAATGTTGATAGCTTTTCACCTAGGATAAGAAATAAGACAGTGATGTCCACTCTTACCACTCTTACTTAACATAGTACTGGAAGCCCTAGCCAGAGCATCTGGGCAAGACAAAGAAATAAAAGGCATCCAAATCAGAATAGAAAAAGTGACATTGTCTTTGTTTGATATGATATGATCTTTTACTTATTTTTTGATATCATCTTTTAAGTAGAAAGTCCTACAGACTTCCAAAAAAAAAAACTGTTAGAACTAATCAGTGAATTTGGTAAAGTTGCAGGATACAAGGTCAACATACAGGAATTACTTGCATGTGTATATCCTAACAGTGACCTAACTTAAAAAGAAATAAAACCACCCCATTCACAGTTGTGTCAAAAAAATAATGTGCTTATGAATAAATTTAAGCAAGGAGGTAAAAGTCCTATCCACTGAAAACTATAACACTATGATGAAAAAAAATTGAAGAAGACACAATAAATGGTAAGATATCCTGTGTTCATGGATGGGAAGAATTAGTATCAGTAAAATGCCCATACTACCCAAAGTCATCTGTAGATTCACTGCAATCTAATGATATTTTTCACAGAAATAGAGCAAACAGTCCTAAAAGTTGAATGAAACCACAAGGATCCCAAATAGCCAAAGCAATCATGAGAAAGAGGACCAAAGCTGGAAGCATACCATACTAGTGCTGATTTTAAACTGTATTATAAAGCTATAGTAGTCAAAGCAGTATAATACAGTGTAAAAATAGACACACAGATCAATGGAACTGAATTGAGCCCAGAAAGAACCCCCTTCATATATGATCAACTACTATTTAACAAGGGAGCCAACACTACTCAATAGGAAAAGGATACTCTTTTCAGTAAGTGATACTGGGAAAACTGGATATACACATGATATTGAATATTCAATGCTATTGGACCCCTATCTTACACCACTTACAAAAATAACTTGAGATGGATTAAAGACTTAATGAGACCTGAAACTGTAAAACTCTTAGAAGAACACACAGGGAGAAAGCTCCTTGACATTGGTTTTGCCAATGATTTCTTTTTAATATGACATCAAAAGCAGAAGCCACAAAAGCAAAAATAATTAAATAGGACAAATTAAACAGCCTCTACACAGTGAAATAAATAGTCAAAAAAGCGAAAAGGCAGCCTTTGGAATGGGAGAACATATTTGCAAATCATGTATCTGATAAGGAATTAATATCCAAAATATGTAAAGAATTTGTACAACTCAATCCAATTTAAAAAATGTGCAAAGGACCTGGGTAGACATTTTCAGAAAGAAGACAAGTGACACACAGGTACATGAAGAAAAGTTCAACATCACTAGTCATCAGGAAGATGGAAGTCAAAACCACAATGAGATATTACCTCATCCTTGTTATATAGTTCTCATCAAATGTCAAGAGGTAAGTGTTCATGAGGATATGGAAAATATGGAACTCTTGTGCACCATTGTCGGGAATGTAAATTGGTACAGCCACTGTGGAAAATAGTATGGAATTTCCTCAAAAAATTAAAAATAGATCTACCATGTGATCCAGCAATCCCTCTTCTAGGTGTATGTCCAAAGGAAATGAAAATAGGATCTTGAGGAAATATCTGTACTCATATATTTATTGTAGCATTATTTACAATGGTCAGGATATGGAGACAACCTAAGTGTCCATCAGCTGATGAATGGATGACGAAGATGTGATATATATACACAATGGAATATTATTCAGCCATGAAAAAGAAGGAAATCCTGCCATTTGTGACAATATGGGTATATCTTGAAGGTGTTATGCTAAGTGAAAAAAGTCAGATGGAGAAAGACAAATACTATATGAACTTACTTATATATGGAATCTAAACAGCCAAACTAAAGAAATAAAGCAGAATGGTGGTTGTCAGGGGCTGGGCTGGGGAGGTGGTATAAATGGGAAGATGTTAGTCAAAGGGTATAAACTTTCATTTGAAAGATGAATAAGGTCTGGGAATCTAATATTTAGCATTGTGATTATAGTTAATGACACTGTATTTTATACTTGAAAGTACTAAGAGTGTATCTTAAATGGTCTCACTACAAAAAAAAAAGGTAATTACATGGTGTGATGGAGGTGTGACCTAACCCTACTGTGGTAATCAGTTTTCAGAATACAAGTTTATCAAATCAATATGTTGTACACCTTAAAGTTATACAATATTATACATCAACTATATCCTCAGTAAAGCTGGAAAAAAATATTATACATCAACTATATCCTCAGTAAAGCTGGAAAAAAAAATAACACTCTCAGCCTCAGTGTGTTCCTCTTTCATACCCAAGGAAAGCAAAGTAACTGATGTAATTAATGAGTTTGGGAGAAGACACCGGGCATGGGTGCCTCAGTCCCTTCTGTCTTCTCTTTTCAGATCTACCTGCCTGCAGAGAGGGTACATTCTGGTCTGCTCTCTCAACCATGCAGTAAGATTAGCAGGGCAGGCTCTGCTTCTGTGGGGGGAGGCCTGTGGTTGTCCAGAGCAGCCTGTGATTAGGCAGGTAAGTTTGATTTTGGGGTGCAGTTTTAGGAAGCCCATTTTGCTATTTACTTTAGTCATATTAAATGCCTTATTGATAATAAAGATGATACTTTTAATTTACAGTTGTCAGCTTCCCCTGTGTTTTTTTTTTTCTCACCTAGTTCTGAACTTGCTCAGGGAATAGTGGTGTGCAATGTACTAATGGGATAATATCCCAGTGTTAGTGATATAAATATGAACCAATATTTACTTTGAGAAGATGAACAAGGAGCCTTTGGGTTCGTGTTACAAAGCTGAATTCTTATCTATCGTAAAGGACATTAGTTGATAATATCTAGAATAGATAAACCAAGAAATAGCATAAAGTAAGTCATGGAGATGAAAAGTACAGCATAGGAAATATAAATAATATTGTAATAACTCCATGATGACAGATGGTAACTACACTTATCATGGTGATTTGTAATGTATATAATTGTCAAATCACTATCTTGAAGCCTGAAACTAATATTTTATGTCAACTATACTTCAATTAAAAAAAATACTCAAAACTACCTGGCAGAAAAAAGGAAAGAGAGAGAGGAGAGAGAGGAGAGAGAGAGGGAGAGAGAGAGAGAGCAAGAGAAAGAGAGAAAGAGAGAGAAAGAGGGAGGCAGGAAGGAATGAAGAAAAGAAAAAGAAATAGTGTACTAATTAAAAATAGTAGGGAATTATCAGAAAAATACAGCAGTTGCTTCTGGACTGCTAGACTGCGCGAGAGGATAGAAATGGGTCATGTAGTTGTTTCATTAAACATTTTTAGCACTGTTTGATTTTTAGCCATGTACATGTATTTTGTTAAAAAATTTTAAATGAAAAAACAAAGGTAAACTTTGGTAAACAGGTACCCTGTTCTTTAAAAGTCAGTTTATACATGTTCTGTCAGCTTGATTGAGAATAGTACCGCGTTGACATTCAAAGACTTTTGTTGACATTCGTAGGCTGAGTGATTCTGCAGTGGGAAGAATTTATGACAGTGGTGATACAGTTTACTGGAATGCGTGATTACTTAAAAATCTATGAGTTACCAAAAGTTTTGAGAGTTTTCTCTGAACCTATTGCTATATCAGAAAGTGCTTGATTGCCTGGTTTGAAAGTTATAACCAACAAAACATGCCTTTCTCCTTTCCCTAAATGTAACCTGGCAAAAAGATTTACTGACTATGAAAATGACTCTTTGCTTTGGAAATACGGCATGCTCTGTTGGCTGTAAAAGCCATCAGGTATTCACTTCAGGTTCGGCTTTTGGTTTAATATCTTTGTTCATTTCTAGGAATGAAACATCCATGTTTAATTGGGTTGACTCTGTATGTTCACTCTTGGATAAATATTCCAACTGCATTTGAAGAGTATATTCTCGCTTAGAATGTATTGTTTGATAATTATATATTCGGATCTTTTATATTCTTATTGTCCTTAATGTGGTCAAGATTTAGTTAAAGTCTCCTACTTTTCTGTTTTCATTTCCCCTTGTAGCTATAACATTTTTTGTAGTAAGAATGCTGAATCCATGTGGCAGAGTTTGTTGACTATTACATTTTAGTTGTGGGTTATATCTTTGAGTAGTTCAAAATGTCCCTTTGCTATATTTTCATGTTTTTGTCTTCAATTTTACCTTAATTGACATTGTTACCATACTTTAAATTTGCAAAATAGAAGTTTTGTCCAACTCTTTTCAGAGTCATTTTGTTTGAAGCATGTGCCTTATAAATAGCACATAATTACATATTATTTTATAGCCCAATCTAAGCTTTTTCTTTTTTTTATGGAAAGTTTTTAAAAAAGATTATGGGAATGTCATATTGTCATTATTAAAAATTCAAAAATATTGTGTAAAACAAAAACTCAAGGTTCCCTGCTGATACCCTATTCATTTCCCCTCTTTTGAAACTCATTTCCTAGGGGTAACTACTGTTAGCACTATGTTTTCTCTGTTCATTTCTCTTTCTGGGCATTGGCAAATGGATATACTCTCTACCACCCCCATTAGACTTTAGGATTAGACCTTAAATAATATTCTGAAATGTTTTTTACTTAATAGCACAGTGCAGAGTGTCAATATATGGAGAGTGGCAATGCTTCATGTCATTATATGGAAATCTACTTCATTCCATTATAGAAATTGACTTAACCACACTCCAGAAATTTGTATTGTCTGTAGTTGGTTGGTTGGTTGGTTGGTTGGTTGGTTGACTTTACCAGCCCTGAACATTCTTCCACATTTAGTCTTATCTACTTTTGTGATTACTTCTGTAGGATAGATTTACTGGAATAGATTTTTAAATTAAGGAATACATTCATTTAAAATTTGATTTTAATGATCTACTTTTATATTACTTCTGTAGGATAGATTTACTGGAATAGATTTTTAAATTAAGGAATACATTCACTTAAAATTTGATAGAAAATTTGTCAATTTACTTTTCAACAAGGTGGTAGCAATTTACATTCCACTAATTATATATAAGAGTGTCTTATTTTTGATAATATTGTATATTATCAGTCTTTTTTATTTTGATTAATTGATAAAAAGCCTCATTATTTTGGTTTGTGTTTCCCTTCTTGAGCATCTTTTCATACCTTTATAAGCTCTGTATATCCTTTTCTGTTAAGTTAGTATTTACAGCTTTCTGTTTTTCTGTTGGGTTATTATTTTATTATCATTTTTAAGGGCTCCTCCTATATAAAGGATATTAACAGTTATCTATTATTTATGATTTGTCATTTGTCTTTGCTACAATATCATGAAGTTATTTCAGTTTTGTTTGTTTTTCCTTGCTTTCATGTTATGCTTAGAAAAGCTTTTTGTATTCCAATAAAATATAAAAATTCCCTGATGTTTTCTTTTTGTATTTTTACAGTTTTGTTGGGTTTTGACTTTTTTGGCACAGCTTAATTTATTAACATTTCATTCTATTTCTGTGATCTTAATGTTGTTTTAAAATATTTTCTTAATATTTCCTGCTTTACCTTCCTCTCTTGTTGTATTTCACATATTTTTTTGAGTATGTCTTTTGTATGAATTTGATGTGAAGGTTATATACCTTTTTCTTTCTGTTATACTAGTTATTTTTTTAATAGCAAGAGAAACACATTAATTTATTTTCCCCAGTGATGTCAATAAGAAATATGCTATCTGCTGATTTCTCCCATGTAAGATGGACCTCTATTACTTCCAATCCTTCACATGCTACTTTGTTGTTGGTGGTGGTGTTGAAAAAATACTGGCTTTAAATTCTTTTATTTTAACGGCATTTATCTTTTTGTGTTTTATTCAAAAATATTTTTGTTTTGTGTTGTATTAGTATGTCAACATTATGTACAAGTGTAGCAAATGCTTAGTACGTGTACCTATACTAACATACTGATGGAACAAAACAAAAATAGGATAGGTTGGGGCCTGTCCTTTCTGGTCTCTACCAAAGGCTAGACTCTGGGGACTTTGAGCAGGGTGACAGTTTGGTACTAGTTCAGGTCTATATTCTTTATATATTTATTCAACATTTATTTAGGGGAGGAGCTAAACATTAAGTGGGAAAAGAGGACTCTTTAGCTTCTTTTTTTATTATCCCAGGTAGTTCAGCTTTGGCTGCAAACTCACATCCTGAAATCAGTAAATAAGTCCTGTAGTTAATTTCATCTGCCCTCCTTCACTTGTGATTATTGTTGTTGTTGGGGGCTGGGTAGTGTTGGTGAGGATGAGCTTACTTCACCCCCTCAAGCAGTTTATTAGGGTATTCCTTCCAGTTTGGTTCTGTGCTTCCACAAAGTAAACAATGTCAATCAGAACAACCTTTTCCACTAAGAACTTGGGAGTTTTCTGTTACCTAAAGTAAGTCTGCCAGATATTAACACATTTCATCTTATTTCTATGACCTTATTTAATGCTTCAAGCATCCACTCTAAATCAGTTATTGAAAGAAAAGTCTCCTTTTAGCTGAATGGGGAAGTTATTGGTAAATATCTCCTCAAAAGCTTATAGATTTGTAAAAAAAAGTATTTTGAAATATTTATTTGGAGAAATGGGTGGGTAGAGGACAGGTGAGGAGGGACTTATTACTGTGGAATCCTCTGTACTTTAAAAATTTCTAATCATATGAATATATTTCTCATTTAAAAATTAATTAAAAATTATTAGAGAATTTGGGGATCCTCTGATTCAACAATAATGTTGAAAGCTATATGTTTTTAGAATAATAAAGGTAGCTATTAATATTGCATTGTTCTCTCTTCTTTGTTTCATTAGAGCATTTAAACATTCTGATTTTGTGTAGTTGGTTGCCTAATAAAATTTTAAAATAGCATTCCACAATCTTTAAGAAAAGCTAGCTTTTTTTCCTAACTTATCCCAAAAGAACAGCTTTTCATAATTTTTTTTTCTGGAAAACTGGAAGATTTCTAGTAAGTTTTTGGCTGATTCCTTTGGGTCTGTAATGTTTTTTGCATATAATGATACTTTTTATATCTCTTTCAATATTTAGGACTCATTTCTGTTTCAGATCTCATTGCATGAACTAGAATTTCTAGAACTATGTAAGATAATAATGATTTATTTTCAATAGTGCTTTTAACAGAAATGCCTCTATTGATTCATCATTAATCATGGTATTGGTAGATAGGTTTTGTCTTATCAACAAAGTATATTTTTATTCTTATTTTGGAAGAATTTTAAAAATTAAATTGAGTTTTTAAACTTTATGAAATACTGTTTTGATACCTGTTGTACTAATGACAATTTATCTGAGGTATTATGATAATAGATTTCCTATCATTGAGCCTTTTTTATAAGAATGGTATCAGCTCTATCTGGTTACTTTTGATTTGGAAAAGTCCATTTGTGAATATTTTACTTGGGCTTTCACATCTATATTTATATGGAAGACTAGATTATCATTTTATCTTTGTTTTTGGCCTTTGTGTCATCCTTCTCTTTTCTGATTGTTAGCTCTATGTTAATTTCACTTATTTTCCTACATTTTCAAATATATAATATGGAAGTTAGCTATTCGTTGAATGTTTAAAATAATTCACCATGAATTAATGTGTGCCTAGCTCTTCTTTTCTGGATACTTGGTTAATGTGTCTGTTTTTCCTTAATCATTACTTCATTTTTTTTCCAGATCTGTAGAAACTTCCAATGTGTAAATGCTTCTGTTCTGAATTATGACTGTGATATTCAGAAAAAGTGTCATGGACATGGGGTAGGTAATATTCTCTTCTGGTTTGTTCATTAAACTAGTGCTGAATCATGAGAATTCTCAGTGAGGGTTAGGTGAGACTTCCCGAGATTTTTAGGTTTTTAGATACTGGGGGATTTAGATACCTGACAAATTTTTCATTCTTAAAAAGAGTGCCTATGGATTTGCATGAATTTCATCCTTTTTCTTGGTTTTTATTCTTGGGTTTATGATGTAGAGCAATATTCACAATTAACTGAAGTGGTTTTTTTTTTTTTTTTTATTGTTTTGAAGGTATGTAATAGCAACAAGAATTGTCACTGTGATAATGGCTGGGCTCCCCCAAATTGTGAGACTAAAGGATATGGAGGAAGTGTGGACAGTGGACCTACATACAATGGCAAGTATATAGAAGAAAATTAGTGTGATCGTCCAGTAGCCCATGTCAGAAAGTGGGCATCCTTGTACCTCTCCATCATTTCCCGCATTGGTTATACGTTAAGTATGTTGATTCTGCCTCCTATATTTCTCATGAATGTTTCCATTTTTTTATCCCTAAGAATTACCTTCAATTTCTTGTCTGGACTTACACGATAGCATCTTAACTAGGCTCCCTCTTCCCAGTCTTGCTTCCTGTAATCCATGTTCCATACTACCTTAGAGAATTTATTTTGTTTTATTTTATATTATTTTATTTTATTTTCAAAAATTTTTTATAATTTATATTTATTTTTAAAAATTCAAGTATAATTAACATAGTGTTATATTCGTGTCAGCTGTACAATATAATGATTCAACAATTATGTCCATCACTCAGTGCCCATCACAGTAAGTGTACTCTTTTTTTCCTTCCAATTTTTATTTAAATTCTAGGTAGTTAGCATACAGTGTAATATTGGTTTTAGGAGTAGAATTTAGTGATTCATCACTTATATATAACACCCAGTGCTCATCATCATAACATGTGCCCTCCTTGGGGGACCTGGGTGGCTTAATTAGTTGAGTGTCTGATTCTTAATTTCGGCTCAAGTCATGATCCCAGAGTTGTGGGACCAAGCCCTGTGTTGGGCTCTGTGCTGAATGTGGAACCTGCTTGAGATTCTCTTCTCTCTTTCCCTCTGCCCCTCTCCCCCACTTGTGCCTTCTCGCTTTCTCTAAACACAAAACGAAACAAAACAAAAACAAGTGCCCTCCTTAATAGCTACCACCCATTTAGCCCATCCCCCACCTACCCCATTTATTAATCTTCAGTTTGTTCTTTATAGTTATAGTTAAGAGTCTCTTATGGTTTGCTTCTGTCTCTGTCTCTTTTTCTTCCTTCCCATAAGTTCATCTGTTTTGTTGGTTAAACTTCACATATGAGTGAAATCATATGGTATTTATCTTTCTCTGACCATTTGGCTTAGCATAATACATTCTAGCTCCATCCACGTCATTGCAAATGACAAGATTTTATCTTTTTTTTAATTTAATTTAATTTTTTGGAGAGATAGAGATAGAAGGAGAGAGAGAGAGAGAGAGAGAGAGAGAGAAAAATTCTAAGCAGGCTCCATGTTCTGTGTGGAGCCTGATGCGGGGCTCGATCCCATGCCCTGGGATCATGACCTGAGCCTAAATCAAGAGTCGGATGTTCAACCTACTGAGCCAGTAGGTTTTTGATAACTGAAATATTCCATATCATTACAGAATTTTAGTGTTTTTCTTCAAGAATTCAGTTTTGATTTTGTCTGTGCCCTGCTTTAAGTTCAGTGCTTCTTGGAGTGCCTGGGTGGCTCAGTCAGGTATGCATCCAACTCTTGGTGTCAGCTCAGGTTGAGTTTGAGCCCCAAGTGGGGATCTGTGCTGACTGTGCAGGGCCTGCTTGGGATTCTCTTTCCCTCTCTCTCTGACCTTCCCCTGCTCTTGTCTTTCTGTTTCTCAAAATAAATAAATAAACTTAAGTAAATTCAGTGCTTCTACATTGCTGTTAGAATGAGGTCCAGAATTCCTTAAACCTGGCTTAAATGCTCTGCACGATTTGCCTCTAGCTTAACTTTCCTCCCTCCTTTCAGTCTGCTTAAGACATGGTAACTTCTTGGGGTGCCTGCTGGCTCAGTCGGTTGAGGTTTGAAGGTTGAGTGGTTGAGCATCTGACTCTTGATTTTGGCTCAGGTCATGATCCCAGGGTTGTAGGATTGAGCCCTGCGTCAGGCACCGTGCTGACAGCTTGGAGAGCCTGCTTGAGATTCTCTCTCTTTCTCTCTCTCTCTCTCTCTCTCTCTCTCTCCAGCCCTCCCCACCCTCTCAAAATAAGTAAATATTTTAAAAAAGATTCTCTTTCTCTTTTCCTCTGCCCCTCTCCCCAGCTTGTGTTCTCTCTCTCCCTCTCTAAAAGGAAAAAAAAAAAAGACATTGTAACTTAATTTTGTTTTCTCTAACAGGCTACTCTTTTACCTCTGGTCTTCATACAGTATTATAGTCACATTGTGGAAACTTGGCTAATTGCTACTCAGATTTGTTTATACCTTATTTTCTCTAGAAAGTTTCCCAACTGCCTAAATCTGAATCAATATGCCCTTTCTCCTTTTAGTGTAAGCACTATCACATTCTATAGTAATTACTTATTGACTAATTTTTTTTTCCCTGATAGACTATGAACAAGCTTCTTGTTTACCAGTATCTTCCTAGTGATACTGCTTTCTTTCTCTTGGGTAAATACGAAGTAGAATGGTTGGCTTATAGAGTATACTTATGTTTAGCATTTTAAGGAATTGCCAAAGTGTTTCCCGCAGTGGTTGTACCACTTTATATTCTCCCCAGCTGCATGGAAGGGCTCTAATTTCTCCACACCCTCTCCAACACTTGGTGTGGTCAGTCTTGTCAATTTTAGCCCTTCTAGCAGATGTCTAATAGTATTTCTCTAATGACTAATGATGTTGAACATTTTTTTGTGCGCTTATGTGCCATCCACATATCTTCTTTGGTGAAGTGTCTGTTCAAATCTTTTTGTCTAGTTTTTAGTTAGGTTGTCTTCTTGAGTTCCTTATTCTGGATATAAGTCCTTTCTGACATACGTGCTTTGTAAATATTTCCTCTTGGTCTGCTTATTTTGGGTTTCATATGTGGTTATTTTTCTAGTTTCTTAAGGTAAAAGATGAGGTAATTGATTTTAGACCTTTTTGCTTTGCTTTTTTTTAAATGTTTATTTATTTTTGAGAGAGACATAGAGTGCTCCTGTGAGAGAGTGGGAGAGGGGCAGAGAGAGGGAGACAGAGGATCTGAAGAGGGCTCTGCACTGATAGCCGAGAGAGCCCGATGTGGGGCTCGAACTCACAAACCCTGAGGTCCTGACTTGAGCCAAAGTTGGATGCTTAAGCAACTGAGCCACCCAGGCACCCCAAAACCTTCTTTCTTTTCTAATATAGGTGTTGTAGTGCTATCAGTTTTCCTCTAAGAACTGTTTTTTTTTTTTTGCATCCCATTAATTTTGATACGTTGTGCCTTTCAGCTTAACCTAACTTCTAATATATTTTTACTTTTTCTTTGACTCATAAGTTATTAAAAACTGCTTTGCTTTGTTTTGAAGTATCTGAGGGATTTTTAGATATTTTAGTGTTATTGATTTTCCATTTATTGTACTGTAGTCAGGGAACATACTTTATATGACCCAAATACTTGTATACTTTCGAAAACTTGTTTTATGGTCCAGATTGTGCTTTATCTTAATAATTAGTTCTTTGTACACTTGAAAAGAATGTGTATTCTGCTATCATTGGTTAGAGTGTTCTATAAATAATTAGTTCACGTTAGTTGACAGATGTTTAAGTTTTATATTTCCTTACCGATTTCTGTATACCTGTTCTGTTGATTGAATATTGAAATCTCTGGTATTATTATAACTGTTAATCTACCTATTTGTTGTTGCGGTTCTGTCAGTTTTTGTTCCATGTAATGTGAAGAAGCTCTGTTCTGTTCTGTTGATAAACTGAACCCTTTATCATTTTGAAGTAGCTAGCTCTCCTTTTACCTGGTAATATTCAGTGCTCTGCAATTAGAAGTTAATATAGCTACTCCAGATTTCTTTGATTAGCCAGCATGGGATATCCTTTCTCATTTTTCTGCTTTCAATCTACTTGTGTCTTTGTATTTAAAGTCGGTTTCTAGTAGGCAGGATATAGTTTGGTTTTGCTTTTTTTGTCAGTCTGTCAATCTTTGCATTGACCACTTACATTTAATTTTATTATTGATGTTTGGGTTTAAATCTTATCATATTGATATTTTTCTATCACATGTGATAGAAAATACTTTCCACTTTACTCTCCTGCTTCCCTTTCTCTCCTCCTGGTTTTTGTGCTATTGTTGTCATATTTTGCATATGTTATAAACCCTACCATACATTGTTATCATTTCTGCTTTTAACAGTTGGTTATATATTTTTTTAATTTTTAATGTTTATTATTTATTGAGAAAGAGAGGGAGACAGAGTGCATGTAGGGGAGGGTTAGAGAGAGAGGGAGACACAGAATCTGAAGCAGGCTTGAGGCTCCGAGCTGTCAGCACAGAGACTGATGCAGGGCTCGAACTCATGAACTGCGAGATTATGACCTGAGCCGAAGTTGGATGCCTAACCAACTGAGCCATCCAGGCACCTCTAAACAGTTGGTTATCTTTTAAAGAGGTTTAAATGATAGAAAAAGGTCTTCATATTTACCTCCATAATTACCATTTCTGGTGGTCTTCATTTTTGAAAATTATATTTCCATCTGGTATTATTCAATTTTTGCTTGAAGGACTTCTTTTCATATGTTTTGTAATGCAGGTCTGCCGGTGACAAATACTTTTAGCTTTTGTATATCTTAAAGATTTTCGTTTTGTTTTCCTTCTTGAATAATAATGTAACTGGGTAAAGTTATTATTAACTTACATTTATTAACTTTATTTTATTAAAGGGTGGCAGTTTTCCCCTCCGTCTTCTATTTCTTCAAAGATGTTTCTCCATTGTCTTCTGGTGTTGCTTTTCCTGAGAAATTGGCTATCATCTTTTCTTTTTTGGTCTTTTGTTTTTTAGGTGTCTTTTTTACTCTCTGGTTGCTTTAAGATTTTCTCTTTATCTCTGGTTTTTAGTATTTGATTATAATATGCCTTGGTGTGTTTGGGATTTTTTGGAATTTTGGATTTGTGCTTTTACAGTTTCCTTCAAATTTGGAAAGATTGTGATCATTATTTCTTCAAATATTTTTTCTGTCTTTCTCCTTCCTGTCCTTTAGGACTTCAGTTGTATGTATATTTGGTTACTCAGAGTTCTTTAACATCTCACTGATTTGCCTTGATGTTTTTTTTTTAATTCTTTATTCTCTGTACGTAATTTCAAATGGTTTCTATTGTTATTCTTCAATTCACTCTTATTCTCTGATGTCTGATCTGAGAATCTGATGCCATTAATTCCATCCAGTGTGTTTTTATCATAGACATTGTAGTTTTTATTTCCATAAGTTCTATTTTTTTCATTACTTTCATATCTCTATAAAGCATGTTTGATCTTTAGCTTCTTAAACATATGGAGTTATAATACAGCTATAATAACTTATAATGTCCTTGTCTACTAATTCTATCATCTGTATCATTGCTTGATTTTTCTCCTCATTTTGAGTCCTATGTTTCTTCTTTGCATGCCCTGTATTTTTTTTTTTTTACTAGATGCCAGAAACTGTGAATTTTGCCTTGTTGGATACTAGGTATTTTGGGATTTCTATTGATGAGCTTTGTTCTTGTGTGCTTCTGTGACTTGGACATAGTTTGATCCTTCTGGGCCTTGCTTTTAAGCTCTATTAAGCAGGACTTGAACAGCATTTGGTCTAAGGCTGATTTTGTCCCATTACTGAGGCAAAACACCTTCTGTTTATTCTGCTCAGTGCCACATTGATGATGATGTTTTCTACTGTGCATGGTAGGAAGAGGCACTCTTCCTCATCCTATGTGACCTGTGTAGTTTGTTCCCACTAATCCTTTTAGAGGATTCTTTCTCTGGCTTCAGATGTTTTCTTTACATGTGTACATTGACCAGTACTCAACTAAATATTTGAGAGGAGCCCTCTGTAGATCTTTCAAGTTCTGTCTGTGTAGCTCTCCCTTCCAGTACGATGCTCCATGAACTCCAGCTGCCTTGGCCTCCTCAGACAACCAGCTCCATCTCCTCAATTCCAGGAGACCCCTGAGTTTGCTTGGGTTCCCTCACCTGTCATTATGATCTGTTAACTTTCCCTCAGCAGCAAAGTGGTACAAGTATAAAGCTCACCTTATTTGTTTTCTGTCTCTCAGGGATCATTTTTCTTTGTTATCTGATGCCCAGTGTCTTGAAAACTGTTGTTCAGTGTATTTTGCCTGGTTTTCTGGTTGTTTTAGCTCACAGGATAAATCTGGTCCCTGTCATTCCATCTTGGCTAGAAGTAGAAATTGGAACTATGGACTTTAATGGCTCTGTATCATTCCATTCAGTGGGTGTGCTATAACTTGACTTAGCTGTTTTCTAATTATTTGACATTTAGGTTGTTTCTAAGTTTTTGATATGCACTGATAACATATTAATACTTATACATTTTTTCCAGTTGAAGGATAAATTGCCAGTAATGAGCTTATTAGATTGAGGTATAATCCTTTTTATGGTTTTTGACCGAAATTCCAGATGAATTTATGTTAATATCACTGACAGTATGAGGGTATCAGTTTCAATATAACCTTGCCAGTGTTGGATGCTTTAATTTAAATTCTGTCTATCCATTAGTAAGTATAAAATGAGATCTCAAACTCACTTTAATTTTTCATATTGTTATTTTTAATTGGGTTGAATTCTATTTCATACAAGCTTTAATAGAAATTTTTGGTACTTTTACAAACAATATTATATAGACAACTTTATAGTTCACTACTGCTGTTTATATTTACTATATTTTTTCTTTTCCTAAAGAACATGGAATATATCAAATTAATGTGAATAATGAATTTTTAAAATTTATAATAAGACTTAAAACCTAGAAGCCATAAAATAATAAGATTGATAAAATCAGCTACCTAAAAATAATAAATGTATGCATAGAGAAAAGTGTTGTACCCTAAGGCAAATGATAAAATAGGGAAAATATTTCTAGCTCCTATCACAGACAAAGCTAGTTTCCTAATATATAAAGAGCCTTTAGAAACTGAGAAGAAACAGCCAATAGTCCAATAGAAAATGAACAGAAAAAGAAATACAGTATTTCCTTACACGTGAACAGTTGCTTTCCTCATAGTATAAAAAAGAAATGCAAATTAAAATTATGTAAGATACAATTTTTCACCTATCAGGTTGGCAGAAATACAGAAGTTTGACTCTATGGGTGGTACAGTGAGGAATTCTTATATATTGCTGGCTGGTATGCTAAATTATAATCACTGCTGTGGTGGACAGTTTAACAAGGCCTTAAAATATGATGAATGCCTTTACTCTCTGATACAGCAATTCTACTTCTGCAAAATTATTCTATACATATGCCTGTACCAATATGATATGATATATGTACAAGGTTATTTATTATAGCATTTTTTTTTTAGAATAGCAGAAGACAGGAAAAATAAAAGTATCAGAGTACTGGTTAAATAAACTATAGGACATCCTTGTTATGGAGTTTTGTATAGCTGTATAGAAAATGAGGTGGTCCTCTATGTATGATTCGGGAAGATATACATATAAGCAAAAAAAAATGATGTGCTCCATAGTGTTTGTGATATGGTACCTTTTGTGTAAGAAAGGGTTGGCAGTAAAAGCATACTTTATTTTTGCTTATATTTGCATTAAGGAATACTATAAGAAACTAATGAAAGTGGTTGTCTAATGGAAAGGCAAGGATGAAGCAGATAGGGAAGAGGTATAAGCAGGACTTCTCAGTGTATTCCATTTCTGTCCATTTGACTTTTGAATGATATGAAAATTAATGTAAAACATTTATAATCACCTAGTATGTTTTAACTTCTACTTTAATGATCATTAATATAAAATTCTTTTCTCTAGAAAAGAGTACTGCATTGAGAGATGGACTTCTGGTATTCTTCTTTGTAATTGTTCCCCTTATTGTATTTGCTGCTTTTGTCTTCATCAAGAGAGATCAACTGTGGAAAAGCTGCTTCAGAAAGAAGAGATCACAAACATATGAGTACTTAAATTTTTTTCTTTGAAATTAATAAGAATTTAAAGTAATTATTAATGATGATAGTCATATCATAGAAGTTGATTTAAAAATAGAGTTCTAAGAGTTCCTTCTATTCTGTTGACATAATTAGTAGAGGTTAAAGGATAGTGGTGACTCAGCCACCTCTTATAATGGTGAAGGAAAGGATTATAATGACCAGCCTGTATGTTACTGAAAATGGCTCTTAGGCTTCATTTTGCTTGACATTGATTTCTGGTAGTTGGGTAAGTATAATTTTGGTCTACAGCTTCTGATTTGGGCCTTTTATTTAGGGATTAAAATATGGGTTAAAGATAAAAAATGTAAATGTAAAAAAATTTTTTCCATGTATATTTCAAGTATCAGTTCTTATAAAGGAAGAATATTTAAATATTGAAAACATTTTGTCAATTATAAGTTTTTTAAAATGTTTATTTATTTTTGAGAGAGACAGAGCATGAGTAGCATAGGGGCAGAGAGAGAGAGGTATTCATAGAATCTGAAGCAGGCTCCAGGTTCTGAGCTATCAGCACAGAGCTGGATGTGGGGCTCGAACTCACAAACGGTGAGATCATGACCTGAGCTGAAGTGAGATGCTCAACTGACTGAGCCACCCAGGCGCCCCTATTTTGTGAATTATAAGTTTTTAAGAAATTAGTTTTGATGGAAGGAAGGGCTGTCATAATTAAGACACCTGACATTTCTGGTCTATGTGTTGGACTCTTGCATGACTGTCTCTCAATTCAGCTTGTCATATGCTAGAATTGTGAACTGGAATAATAAATAAAACTCTCTGAACTTCGGTTTATTTCCTCTGAAATAGAGATAATATTACCTGTCTCTTAGGGTTGATGCGAGGATTAAATGGGAAATTATTAACAAAATCCATAGTACATTGCTTGCACAATGTAATTATTTAAAAATGAGTTTTTATTATAATAAAAATAGTTTATTATAATGATTTCTTATTATAATATTTTGATAGAGTACCTTGATGTGAGTTTTAATTTTTAGCATATTCTAAAACAGATTTATCTTCCTTTCTTTTCTCTTACTTCCTATCACACTCAAACTGACCAATCCATAGATAATTCTCCAATCTGCATCTCTGAAATTTTAGTTCCATAACCATAGCTCTCTCCTGCACATCTCTACTGAGCTGACTTGCTCTTACCTCAGCCTGTCTAAAATTTAGTTGGTATCTTTCCAACCAACTTATTTGTTCCTTTTGGACTTCCTAATTTTTAGAGTGACTACTTAACATTTTGTGTATTCAGCCGAAGACTATGCATTTACTTTTTGATTTTAGGAACGCTTGGGGAGAAAAGTTTGGAAACCCTGGCCTAGTTGGCCAAATTTTATAGTTTCTTAGAATTTCAGTTTATTTAATTGTAAAAGGGGGTTAATAAAACTTTGCAGTACTGTAAGAATTGAAAACAGGTGAAAGCAGTTAAAAATGCCATAAAAGTTTTAAATTTCATCATGATCATTACTACCATTACGGACATCATTATTCTATACTTGAGAAAATGCAGTGTCATTTTCTACATATCATGTAGGAATGTTCTAATCTTACCTTGGCTGAAAAGTAATTGTCTCTTTCAGATCAGATGGCAAAAATCAAGCAAAAGCTTCTAGGCAGCCAGCAAGTGTTCCTCGACCTGTTCCTTCAGCAACTCCTCCCAGAGAAGCTGTAAGTTTCAAATGAATAAACAAAATTTATTATGGTATCACATTGCTAAAAATGAAAAATATTATTGTTACATGGATATAGAAATAAGCACCGATGATTTTTTAAGAATTTAAGAGTGTGGGTAGGGTCTCTGCCTCAGAGAAGTCGGGAGAAGAGATGTAGACATTAAGAATGCCTTGGCCTGAAATCAAGATTGGCAAATGACATGGGATCTATGCTGTCACTGTGTTTTTCTATGTCTGCTATCTTTCTGTTTTCAATGCCTGGCTTCCCTAGGCTGTGTGGCCAAAGACCTAGCGCTGAGCTTCAGAATAGTTCTAATTGTCTCAGCCATGGGACCAGTAAACACTGTTCCTCCAAGTGTGTTAGGGAATACTAAGATAATAATATTCTTCTTTTTCATATGCATGTATCCTAAAAAATATATGATATAACTTCAAATGTTTTGAACTTCTGGATGTTAACACTTTACCAGATATATGATTAGCAGATATTTTCTTCCATTCTGTCTTCTCACTTTGTTGATACTATCCTTTGATGCACAAAAGGTTTTAATTTTTATGAAGTCCAATTTCTCTGTTTTTTGTTGCTCATGTTTTGATGTCATATCTAACAATCTATTGTCAAATCCAAGGTCATGAATATTTGCTTGAATGTTTTAAGAGGTTTATGATATTAGTTCTTATTATTAGGCCGTGGATCCATTTTGAGTGATTTTTGTATATGATATGAAATGGGGTTCAACTTCATTCCTTTGCATGTAGAAATCCATTTGTCCTGGCCCTATTTGTTGAAGAGACTATTCTTTCTTCATTGAGTGGTTAGCACCTTGTGGAAAATCAGTTGGCCATAGATGTATAGGTTTCATTCTATACTCTCAGTTCTATTCATTTGGACTCTCAGTTCTATTCATTCATTTGAACTGCTATTCTCAGTAGTTCCATCCTTATGGCAGTTCTACACAATTTACTTATTGTGGAGTTGTAATGAGTTTTGAAATTGCAAATTGTGAGTCCAGCAACTTTTTTCTTCTTTTTCAAGATTTTTTTGTTATTTAAGGCCCCTTTGATTCCATGTGATTTGAGAATCTACTTTTCCATTTCTGCAAAAAAGGCTGTTGGAATTTTGATAGGGGTTGTGTTGAATCTGTAGATCACTTTGGGTTGTATTGACATATTTTTTTTTGTTTTTTTAATGTTTATTTATTTTTGAAACAGAGAGAGACAGAACATGAACAGGGGAGGGGCAGAGATAGAAGGAGACACGGAATCTGATGCAGGCTCCAGGCTCTGAGCTGTCAACACAGAGTCTGATGCAGGACTTTGACTCATGAACTGCGAAATCATGACCTGAGCAAAGTTGGACACTTAACCGACTGAGCCACCCAGGCACCCCTGTATTGACATATCTTGTCAGTACCAGTTGTCTTTACATTTATTTAGGTCTACTTTAATTTCTTTCAGCAATGTTTTGTAATTGCAGTATACGAGTCTTCAACCTTCTTGGTTAAGTTTATTACTAGGTGTCTTATTCTTTTGGATGCTATTATAAATGGAACTGCTTTCTTAATTTCCTTTTTGGATTTTTCATTGCTGATTTTGCATGTTCATGTTATATCCTGTATCTCTGCTGAATTCATTTATTAGCTCTAGTAGCTTTCTTGTGGACCCTTTGGGATTTTCTATTTATATAGGATCATGTTATCTGTGAATAGAGGTAGTTTTAGTACTTTCTGACTTGGATGTCTTTTATTTCCTTGTCTTGTCCAGTTCTGTCTAGATCTTCCAGTACTATGTTGCATCTCAGTGGTAAAAACAAGCATCCTTGTATTCCTGATCTTAGTGGGAAAGCTTTCAGTTTCCTTGGCATATTAAAAATTTTTTTAATGTTTATTTTTGAGAGAGAGAGAGAGAGAGAGAGCGAGCTGGGAAGGAGCAAAGAGAGAGGAGGACGCAGAATCTGAAACAGGCTCCAGGCTCTGAGCTGTCAGCACAGAGCCTGACGCTGGGCTCAAACCCATGAACTGTGAGATCATGACCTGAGCTGAAGTTGGATGCTTAACCGACTGAGCCACCCAGGTGCCCCCCTTGACATATTTAAATACTTCCCCATGTTCTTCCAGTGACATCTTTCATGTTGATGGTGAGAAGTCCTTAAAGCAGTTCCTGATAGCTGTTTTTAAAGGTTTTCAGCTGTTGGTAGTTAGAGTCCTTATATATGAGATTGGGAAAGACCATCTCTCATCTCAAATGCATTTTTAAAATATGAATACAGCAATATCAGCTTTTTCTTTTTGTTTAATATTTACCTTATGTCTTTTACATGTAATTTTTTCTTTGTCCTAATATTGTCTCTTATAAACACAATATCTTATTTAAAAATTTAAAAAAAATTTGTCTTAAATTTTTTAATGTTTATTTATTTTTGAGAGAGAGAGACAGAGTGCGAGTGGGAGAGGAGCAGAGAGAGAGGGAGATGCAGGACCTGAAGCAGGCTCTAGGCTCTGCACTGTCAGCACAGAGCCCAATGCAGGGCTCAAACCCATGAATTGCGAGATCATGACCTGAGCTGAAGTCGGACGCTTAACCAACAAACCACCCAGGCGCCCCCAAAATATTTGTCTTTTAACTGGAGACATTATGTTGATTGCAATTATTAATGTAGTTTTTCTACCATATTACTTTATGATCTTAGGTTTTCCTGTTTTTTTCTGTTTTTTTCCCCACACCACAAATCCTCTTCTTTTTTTTTGGCTGATTCAGTTTCCCCTTGCCCCTTGTCTTTTCTATTCTGCTTGTCTTTAGATACATTGTTATGTAAATTAGATTTAAATCTGCCAGTTATTTGTGATAGTTTCTTGTAGCTTCATTATATTTTGAAAAGCATTCATTTCCTTAAACATGAAAATACCTACTTTTTGTGCTTTATCCGATCATTTTAATGTGTGCAGTTTGGGTTTGTTTTTTCTACTGATTGTTGCAGTGACTTGCTTTTTAGTGTGCTTTGTGATACTGATTGTAAACTCGTATTCTTTGAACTTTTTATTTAATTAATTTTTTAAAAATTTACATCCAAGTTAGCATATAGTACATGTATTTTTTGGATTTTTATATGGGAGAATTATTTCAGTCCTGAATTATAGAGTTCCTACAGAGAGTGTGTATATTTTCCTTGGCCACATGCCTGGGGGCAGGGTCAATTACAATGCCTCTCAGTTAAAATTTTTGTTGGTTTTATGGGGCCACATGAGTATTAGGAACTCTGGCCCCCCAAACCCTTGTGAGGATGGGTGTGTGGTTAGAAATTACCCACAGATATGATTTTCTTTTATTCCCCTTCTACCACTACCAGAGTCTACTTAGGCAGTTTCCCCACTGTTCTTTGGGACAGGTATTTCTTCATTGAGTTAATCCAGTGAGGATATTGCCTTTTGGGGGCCTAGGCTTTTTATGTTAGGTCTTATATTCAGCATTCCATCCAACTCAGGCTCCAGGTTTTGTCTTCTAGATCTATGTGTTACTTGAAAACGTCTAATGTAGTCCACCAAGGATGGAAGATATTCATAGGACCAATGCTGCTACGTACTCTGGACTCTTTCATACTTTTACTGTTTTTGGTCTTTAAGATTTTGTTACTCCCTAGAAACTCATTCAGACATTAAAAAATACCTGGTAATATTTTAACCAGCATTTAAGGTGTTCTCTACTTAGAACATTTTAGTCGACTGTTGGTGAGTAATAAGCCTGTATTCCATTGTTTTTAATAACTATATGCCTATACCATTCCATCCTATGGATTTATCACGAATATAAAAACTGATTGTTTCAAATCTTGTTACCATAAAAAAATGCAGCATCGAGCATCCTTCTATATGGGTCTGTGCATACATGTAAAAGTGTGTGTCAAATAAATTCCAAGAATTGGAGTTTAACTCTCTTTTTAAGTGATAACTTCTATGGGTTAGTGGAAAGGGATGGAGACATTTTCTTGCATCCTTTCTCCATTTTCACAGTATAGGCAAATTATTTTATGAGGCCAAAAATAGACCACCTATTCCACAGCAGGACCCAGAGAATGTTCAAGGTCTTCTCCAACACTGTGCATATTTTGCCACTCATAGAGCTTTAGGAAATAGTAGCAGATAGTAGACAACATTTTGGTCAGGATCGTATCATCCATGATTCAGTAATTCCATCTGATCCTCCCTAATTTTTCCTAATGTAATGTGATATGTGAAACATATTCTTACTTTTACTTTTTTTTACTTTTACTTATCTGTTTACTTTCTTATTTGTTTTAGACTCTCACTTTATTGTAAAACTTCATTTCAACTATCTTGTCAAGGAAGAATATCATGAATTCCAAAATTATGGGTTGTAAATTAGTAGTGTTTACAATACCAGTTAGGTCCTATATATATTTGGCAATACATTTTTGGAAATTTTTATTTAAATTACATTGAGATAGGAAATATGTTACCTTTTAACTAATGTATTTGATTAGAACCAAGATTATAATAGTTTAGTATTATTGAATTAAAAAATATAACCTTAAAATAATTAAGTATTCCACATTCAGTGGCAAAGATAATGTTGAATAAGCAAAATATTTTTAAATGTCAGCATCGTAAGTCATCTATTCATTAATTTTATTTATTTATTTAAAATTTGTTTTGAGAGAGAGTGAGACTGTGCATGGGAGGGGCATAGGGAGGGAGAGAGAGAGAATCCCAAGCAGGCTCTGTGCTGTCAGCACAGAGCCAAATGTGGGGCTTTTTCTCACAAACCATGAGATCATGGTCTGAGCCAAAATCAAGAGTCAGACACTTAACTGACTGAGCCACCTAGGTGCCCCCAATCTATTCATTAATTTTAAATATATTGATTACTTTCACATGGAAAGTAAATTGTATAGAAAATATATTTATGAGTGCATTGTGGTAATAACTGTTTTTTCCTTTTTAGCCTATATATGCAAACAGATTTCCAGTACCAACTTATGCAGCCAAGCAGCCTCAGCAGTTCCCATCAAGGTCTGAAGTAAATTTACTTAGATTACTTAATCAGAATAAAACCCAGGGTTAATGTCTAATATTTTCCTTGGTATTTAATTTAGCATAAGGTATTTATTATCAACAGTTTAAATCGAATCTAATTTTTAGAAAAGCTTTTAAGAACTTTTTATATAAGTTTTGTCATATTAGTGCAGTGGCAAAATGAAATTTTAAAGAAGCCTGAACAGGACAAGCAAATGGTGCTACAGCCTTTGGTGTACGTAAGTTTCAGAGGCAAGGGCCTGTTAAGTACCCAGCAATGGCAAACCAGATGGGTTAGACCAGCCTTCCTATTAGGAACAGCTAGAAAAGCTAGACAATGTGTAAGAAACCGTGTGTTTGAAGGCATGAGAGAACTACCAAGGAAATGAGGAGGAAGTATGGGGCCCAGGAAAGGAAAGCAGGCTGGAGAGAATTCCAGCTTTTGGGGAGCACTTTACTGTTTTGGACATATTTACCTATTGTGAAAATGAGAATGGAGAGGCTAGGAAGTTGAGGAGAGCTTTCAACAAATTCACGGGGCTGAGGGGACTAAAACTGGAGCCCTGCCAAAGAGGAAGTACCCTGGCAAACATCCCAGGTTTTGTGTTGGGACCCAGCAGTAAGGGTAAACTAGATCCTCAGCTTTATTTCTATAATTTTTTTATATTTGGCCCTTCATCACAAAAGCAGACATATAAGAAAAGAAAATTGACTAAAACAAGAGAAGCCATAGACCATAGAAACAGACTCAGAGGGCAATCCAGTGAGTGGCACTATCAGACACAGACTTTAAAGTAACTGTAATAATTATGTCACAGAATTAATAGTCAAGATTGAGATTTTCAGCACAGAAATACAAACTTTAATAAAAGAATTATATGGAAATTCTTGACCTGAAAAACACAAGAACTGAAATCTTTCAGTTCTCAATAGATGGGCTTAAAATCAGCAAGGAGGAACATTTATATGGTATTTTGCAGTATATAAAATGCATCTTACCCCTCCCACCCCCAGAAGTCCTTCAAATTACAATTGAATTGCAACACTGCAATTCATTATGCTCATGTAGAATCTTTATTATGTAATGAGTGCATTGAAATCCATCTGTGCATCAAGAGAGGAATATATAAATCGTGAGACATATCCATCAGGTAATGTTCTAGTGTGTTATTGGAGTAGAGAAATACTAGAATTGGATGAAGAGGGTAAAGAAGGGTAGAGAGGTTAAGGACAGGTTAAGGAGTCATAGCAGGTTTAATTCTCAGAGTGGATGTTATGTTTTGAGGGAGTTGGAATTTCAGCTCTATTTATGTAAACAGGGAGCTAGTGACCTCTTGTGTCTTTTACAATTTGTCTTTTCTATTTCATGTGCTGTTATTTTTAAAAATATATAAACTAGAACCTTCATACAATGTTTTTGATTATAGAATAGCATTACTTTGTGGTAGTTACTCCATTTTAGGCTCTGATTGTATCCTTTAGCCATTGCATCTCAGATGAATCATAATCTCAGAATATAATGTACTCTTAAGAATTGTTAGCAGTGGCGTGGATGATGTTACATTGGGCTTGTAATGAAGTAGTATTTTTTCATGCAGTTGAAACACATGCTAACTGTCGTTTTTCCCCTTACAGGCCACCTCCACCACAACCGAAAGTATCATCTCAGGGACATTTAATTCCTGCTCGTCCTGCACCTGCACCTCCTTTATATAGTTCCCTCACTTGATTTTTTTTTTCTACCTTTACTTTTGCAGATACCTTCAGGGAACTAAGATAGTCCTTTTTTTTTTCCTGATATTTTCTTGAAAAGCCTTTCTTCCTGCTGCAACTATGAATGAAAACAAAATACCACAAAACAAACTTTACTAACATAGAAAAACAGAACTCAAGTAGTGGGAATTGAGAAATATACAAAACACAGTAAAGCCAGGGAACTTAGAATAACATTTCCATTTCCATCACTGAATCAGTCTTATTCAGTCATTCTGTGATGTTAATGCACCGAACATGGATTATGTTATTTTAAACATGTTATTGTAATGATTCTTAAATTAATTGTATTGGTTTAAGTTTTGTCATTAAGCACTTAAGTGTAATTCTGAATTTTGACCTTAGTTGTCATTAATATAGTTTCTGGTTGAACACGTGATAATCTAATACCTGTGAAAACTAATTAGCTATCAGTAATATCTAATATTTTTCATCTTGCATGGACTAATAATCGTCATATGCTACAATATTGTCTATCTCATTCACTACACAAAGGAACATTCTGTCTTCAGAAGAATGGGCAGAACCCACAATTAAGAGATCATAATCTTATTTCGGAAGTACAAAGCATACTAAAAGTGTGTATGTGTGTATTCACACACAGTTATTGTCTTCCATTTTTATGATCATTCTATGGATAAATCATTCTATGGATTCTAAGGATAATAGAGTCTATGGATCTATCTATGGATAATGAATATTAGAAAAATTAATTTAATAATAGAATTTCTATTATGAATCATGTTAAAGCATGGCATTCTTTTACAATAGCATTATTTTAAATAAATGAAACTTTAAGGTACGGAATATTTAATAGAACTAATCAGATATGCTGTTGATACATGGCTGTAATAAAGCAGGAGCTCTTATAATATCTTCAATCAAATTGAGATATAAAACCACTTGAGAATTTTATGAGCACTTTAAGTTTAAAATCTGAAACTTCAAAGCTTGCTATTAATATAATTTAGAATGTTTACATTTACTAAGGTGTGCTGGATCATGTCTCTGTTGATACTAATGTTTTCAAAGAAATTAGGCTGGAGAAAAGTTAGAAAAGGTTTTCTTTAGATAAATGCAAAAAAGAAGTGTGGTGTGTAGTAGTTATTATTCCAGCTATGTAAAAAAAATGAATTTTTACTTTGGAAAAAATGATATGAATGGTAAAATTTTGAACACTTAAAAATTTTTCATAACCTTTCATAATAAAGTTTAATAATAGGTTTATTAACTGAATTTCATTAGTTTTTCAAAAAAATTTGGTTTGTGTATATATACATATACAAATATAACATTTACAATAAATAAAATACTTGAAATTCTGTTTTGTGTCACCCAGTAACTTTCTAATTATCTAGCTATTTATAAGCTTATTAATTGAAACATCATATTAGATTTAGATAAAACTACTAGTCAAACTTTTACAGATATTATCTCACTAATTTTCAGATTTCTGGCAAATTATGCACAGTGGCTTTTTTGTTATTAAAGGAAAACATTAGTTTTGAAGAAGACCAATATTTCAGTTTTCTGAAGATGGTACATTGTTTTAACAATCTGGTATATGTTAAAAATTGCACATAGGACATGGGTGGACAAATACTCAGGCTCCAGGTAGTCCATTAAAAGAATAGTAGGATATCGGGCGTCTGGGTGGCTCGGTTGAGAGTCTGACTTCGGGTGAAGTCATGATCTCGCCTTCGTGGATTTAAGACCCGCATCGGGCTGTGCCGACAGCTCAGAGCCTGGAGCCTGCTTTGGATTCTGTTTCCCTCTCTCTCTCTCTCTCTCTGCCCCTTACCCCTTTGTGCTTCCTCTCTCTCTCTCTGCCTGTCTCTCTATTTCTCTCTGTCTCTGTCTCTTCTATCTCAAAAATAAATAAACATTAAAAATTTTTGAAATTTAAAAGAACAGTAGGATATAGACATATAGGGGAAAATGTGTACTTCGATGGAAAACTATGCATTGTCTGGAGTCTAGACTCTAGAAGAGAATTTACCCTTCCTAGTTATAGGATTCTATAGAACTATTTTACAACTCTAAGCTGTAGATAACTGATAGCAATGTAAAATAATTCTTGTCCATAGATGTAAAGGTAAGTTCTGCCCAGCAGAGGGAGGTTCAGCTGACATCCGTCCCTATTTTGCCTCCAATGGCACATTTATTTCAATATTCCTGATCTTTGGATTCTCCTTTGAACTAGCTGTAATACCTTACCACTTTCCTCATTAATGAATTAAACACGATTGTCAACGTGTTCATTTAATTTTACCTTTTTAAAATTTATTTTGAGGGGAGAGAGAGAAAGCACACACGCAACTGGGGAGAGGGAGAGAGAGGGAATCCCAAACAGGCTCTGCAATGTCAGCGCTGAGCTGTGATGTGGAGCTCGAACCCATGAATCACGAGATCATGACCTGAGCCAGTTTTACGCTTAATGGACTGAGACACCCAGGTGCCCCTAACACGTGTTAAAAAAAAAAAAGTATAAATAATCCCAAATGAAGATTCTTCATTTCAGTTGAAATCTCTAAATGAATTCATGTAAGACTAAAATGTTTGTGTATTTCTCTCATACTGTCTCAGTTTTTGCTATTGTAATTCATATCACTGAAATCTTGGTAATATTTTAACTATGTAACTTAACACTTTTCTCAGAATTAGATAATTCCTAGGATTTTTAAATATAAAGTTTTTCTTAAAGGGGTGCTTGGGTGGCTCAGTCAGTTAAGCATCCGCCTCTTGATTTTGGCTCAGGTCGTGATGGTCGTGAAATGGAGACCTGCACTGGGCTGTGCTCTGACGGCACGGAGCCTGTTTGGGATTTTCTCTCTCTCCCTCTTTCTCTGCCACTCCCCCACTCATTCACTTGCTCTCAAAATAAATAAACATTTTAAAAAAAGAAAAAGTTTTTCTAAAAGACTTCGATCAGTGAACTTCTTTTACTTCTGTATATATTTTTACGTATGTGCTTTTCATTTAGGTTTGGGCTTGATTTCTTCTGGATTGCTATTAAAATTGTAAAATGTGTTGGCCATAAATGTCACTTCAAAATTTGCTTCTTTAATATCTGCTAAAGACACTTTAATAATTAGATAAATTATATGTAACTTTGATATCCCTGTTTGACTATATGTTCACAAAATTACCTAGCTCAGGATATTACATTTTCTCTTTGTCTTAAGCAGGTACCTGGGTCTTTAGCCATATAGTTAAGCACAATCCAGGTTTTCTAAGCACAAGGCAGATTTTATTGAATTCCATAAATGTTTCCTGAAACTTGATCATCTTGCAGACATCATATTAGGCACTGTGATATATAAGTTCTGGATGGGACATAAAACTGTTATAGAGAGAACTATATACACAAGTAAGAATAAAATAAAGTCTGCTCTATTAAAGATTTAAACATGAGATATTGAAGAAGGAAAACAATAAACCAGGAATTCATTCAACATACCACTAATTGAGAAGTATAAGTACTTACTGTAATTGTTCTTCTAATACTATGAAGCAAGATAAAACCAGTTTTTGGCTCAACTACTGCCTGGAAACTGTTAGTCTGTTTGTATTGTCTGTTGTATTGACTGTTCTGTTGGGATACAAGCTGAGTGTAGATTTTTGTTGCGTTATTTTTGCTCATCTTATTCTTTTTTAGGCCTAGATGGCCCTGTTGAAGTCCTAGGCATCTGCAAAATTGCATCTCAAATGTCAATTTAAGATGTGATTCTCTAAGTGAGCTTTCTGGTGTTTCCACCGAGCTTTTCAGTCTGTGTGTCTGCCTCTCTGTTACTCAGTATGATGGATTAATTAAAAGATAGTGCATATAGGTAGAGACTGGAGGTGAGGCTGAGAGGGAGGGAGGCATTGTAGTCCCAGGGAATAAGGAAATGTTTATTCAGGAAAGACCAAAAGTCGGAGTGGCGAAAGCATTGGGGGATAGGAGAAAATAGGTGGCAGCCTGGGCTTGGAATTTAGAAATTTTTTCTACTGGAACGTACCTACTGAAACTATGGGTAGGAATGTCCTCCAGCTCATTGACTACATGAATGAATGAGTATTCACTGTACTGAGAAGTTCTTGAACAAGAGAATGATAACACCTGAATTCTACCCAAGGGCTACTGAAGAACCAGATTGGAGGAAAAAGTAGACACAGCCTGATGACACAGCGCATTTGGCAGTAGGTATGGGGGGGAAAAATCACAGCAAGCTCTTTTCAGAGATATCAGAATCTCACTTTTCCCTTTCTTGGAATGTCTTTCATAGATCTGGCTAGTTTTTTGTTGTTTTGTTTATTTAGAAACCCACCTTTAGTAAATATGAGTGTGTGTGCGTGCATATAGTTTTAAATTCAGAAAGTATTGCACGTTTGTCTTTCAAAACATCTGGAAGTGTGATACAAAACAGTGTACAATTAATGGGCTAGTTCTGTTAGGTCTGTTAACACGAAGCGAAAGGTTAGCGGGGCACAGCCACTGCGACGCCGCGGGGTACGGGGTGTGGATAACCCCAGAGAAGCTGCGGGCACGCGGGATTTAGGCTGGGAGCAAAGTGGGCGCGCCCGGCGGGCGACTAGCAGTCGGGGCAGCGGCCTCGCGAGATCTTCGCCCCACGAGCGCGCGCGCGTGTGCGGCCGCGGCGGCGTCCTTCGAGCGCGCCCAACGGCAGCGGGCCCAGTCCACTCTCGGAGCCCAGAAGCCACACCATGTTCCTCCTAATACTGCTGTTTGCTGGGCTCCGTGGCTTGCTGGCATCAGGACCTGGTAAGGCAGCGGAGACCCTGGTACACTGGGTCTGGGCAGAGGAAGGTTTTTCCTTTCCTACTTTTCCTTCTTTCAACGAGTTCCAGCTTCTTTCAAACGGTGGCCCAACTCCATTCAGATCTGCTTTCTGGTTTATTTGGCCTGTCAGCCTGAAACCCGGCCGGTAGGGGGCGTTGTGTTGGGATACACAAGTGACTTCCGAGAGGGGAAGACCATTTCAGTGTGCTCAAGGACAAATCTCTTCCTGTCTGAACCTGGGTTGGGGGCAGCCTTTCCTGTAGGTGTGTCATGCACTTTACAAAACTGCCCCAACATATCATGCACTCAGAAGCACCCTAGGTTCTTCTTGAATTCCACTCAAAATCCAAACAAACAAAATAAAAACAAAAACCTGATTCTCCTCACATACCATTTGTTCCAACATAGCTAGTGCGGCATACCTATGACAGTAATTTGTCCTGCAGGCCAAAAAAAAAAAAAAAAAAAAATCAGTGTCTGCTATGCTGACAGTGACAAAGGTCCATTATGGCAGGATACAAAGAGTGGTATAAAGAAGCCACAAAATTTTAACATATATTACTGGTGGTTTAGATGCAAGCAAACATTTTAGATATATTCTTGTTTTCCTTTTCATACACTGTTCTGCATCTTGCCATCCTGTGTTAGTACATGGAATGCCTTTTCCCCCATCTGCATAGTGTTCCATTGTTTGGAGGCACCACAATTTATTTAGACAGTTCTCTTATTAATGGACTTTTGGATTGTTACCAATTGTTTTGCTATTATATGCTGTGTTAGTGACCTTGAGCTGCAATAACAAGACACCCTAGACTGGATGGTTTAAGCAACAGAAATTTATTTTCTCACAGTTCTAGAGAGACAGGAAGTCTGAGAGCCCAGGATACCATCATGGTGAGCGTCTGGTGAGGTCTTTTTTCCTGGCTAGTAGGCCATTGTTTTCTTGCTGTGTACTCAGATGGCCTCTTTGTGCGGAGAGAGAAAGCAGACTCTGGTGTTTCTTCTTATAAGGGCACTGATCCCAACATGAGAGATTCACCTTCATGGCCACCCCTAACCCTAGTTACCTCCCAACGGTCCCATTTCTAAATACTATCACATTGGGGTTAGCACTTTAGCATGAAATTTTGGGGGAGACACAAACCTTCACCATAACATGCATGATATTTTAATGCAGTGGTTTGCAAACTTTCTGGAATTTTTCTTTTCACACTAACAATTACAGAAATTCTCAAAGAGCTTTTGCTTATATTTTGTTTATATCCAGTTGTGATATTGGAAGTTAATATAGAAATTTAAGAATTTTTATTAATTAATTTTAAAATAACTGGTATATCTATTATATGTTAATACAAGTAACACATTTAAAAAATAAAAACTATTTTCTGAAACAAAACAGTGGCATGATGTTACATTTTTTTTCCTTTTTCTTTAGAGAGAGAGTGTCAGTGGGGCAGAGGGGCAGTGGAAGAGGGAGAATCTTAAGCAGGCTCCACGCCAAGTGTGGAGCCTGAGGCAGGGCTTGATCCCACGACCCTGGCATCATGACCCGAGTCAAAATCAAGTCAGATGCTCAACTGACTGAGCTACCCAGGCACCCCATGATTTTACATTTTTGTTAATCTCTTTAATGTCTGGCTTAATAGATGACAGATTCTTATATGTATTTATGCATTGAATCTGTTGCTATGTTTTATTTGAAATAGTGTATGAAGAAAATCCAGTTTATGTAGTTAGAAAAGGGAGGAGTATTTTAATAGTCTTTTCAGATAATTACCAGTATTCTTTGTATACTACATCAATACCTGATAAATGGTTAAAGTTAGTTGCAATATGGAGTCTAAAACATATCAATGAACCTTTTCAAAATATGCTATATTAAGAATTCATGGGATCTTGAACTTTAAATGGGTCTTTTACTCATGAGGTTTTTTTTAATGCAGTACCTTTGTGTTTTTTTTCTTTTATAGTTTATTGTCAAGTTGGTTTCCATGTAACACCCAGTGCTCATCCCCATAAGTGCCCTCCTCCATGCCCATCACATATTTTCCCCTCTCCCCCACCCCCATCAACCCTCAGTTTGTTTTCAGTATTTAAGAGTCTCTCATGATTTGCCTCCCTCCCTCTCCCCAACTGTTTTTCCCCCTTTCCCTCCCCCATGGTCCTCTGTTAAGTTTCTCCTGTTCCACTTGTGAGTGAAAACATACGGTATCTGTCCTTCTCTGCCTGACTTATTTCACTTAGCATGACACCCTCGAGGTCCATCCACGTTGCTACAAATGGCCAGATTTCATTCTTTCTCATTGCCATGTAGTATTCCATTGTTTAGGTAAACCACATTTTCTTGACCCATTCATCAGTTGATGGACATTTAGGCTCTTTCCATGATTTGGCTATTGTTGAAAGTGCTGCTATGAACGTTGGGGTACATGTGCCCCTGTGCATCAGCACTTCAGTATCCCTTGGGTAGATCCCTAGCAGTGCTATTGCTGGGTCATAGGGGAGTTCTACTGTTAATATTTTGAGGAACCTCCACACTGTTTTCCAGACCGGCTGCACCAGTTTATATTCCCACCAACAATGTAGGAAGGTACCCGTTTCTTGATTTGTTCTCTTGATTTGTTCATTTTAGCCACTCTGACCGGCGTGAGGTGGTATCTCAGTGTGGTTTTGATTTGTATTTCCCTGATGATGAGCGATGCTGAGCAAGTTCCTTTGTTTTTTAATTCTTTATTTTAAATTGTAGTAAATATGCATAAAATTTACCATCTTAACAATTTTTTAAAAAAATGAATAAGCTTAAATTTTTTTTACAGTGTTTTAGGTTCACAGCAAAGTTAAGAGGAAGATACAGAGATTTCCCATACACCCTGTCCTCACACATGCACCGCCTCTGCTACTGACATCCTGTACGTTTGTTACAATTGATAATTCCAAAGTGACACTTTATTATCACCCAGAGTCCATAGTTTACCTTAGGATTCACTCTGCCTGTGTGTATTCTTTGGATCTGACAAATGTATCATGACATGTATCCACTTTATAGAGTGGTTTCAGTGTCCTAAAAATCCTCCGCACTCAGCGTATTCATCACTCCCTCTCCGTTAACTCCTTACAACACTGACTTTTTTCTGTCTCTGTAGTTTTGCCTTTTCCCATGTCATATAGTTGGAATCATTAAGTATGTAGCCTATTCAGGTTGGCTTCTTTCACTTAGATATATACATTTAAGTTTCCTCCATGTCTTTTCATGGTTTGATACCTTATTTGTTTTTAGTACTGAATAATATTTCACTGTCTAGATGTACTAGTTTATCCACTCACCTACTAGAGGATATCTTTTTTGCTTGCAAGTTTTGGCAATTATGGATAAAACTGTTATAAACATCTGTGTGTAGGTTTTTATTTGGACAAAAGTTTTCAGTCCCTTTGTGTAAATACCAAGAAGTGGGATTGCTGGATTGTATGGTAAGAGTATGTTTAGTTTTGTAAGAAACTGCCAAACTATCTTCTGAAGTGGTTATACCATTTTGCATTGCCACCAGCAATAGGAGAGTTCCTGTTGTTTCCCATCCTTGTCAGCATTAGATGTAGTCAGTGTTCTGGATTTTGGCTATTTTAGTGGGTGTGTAATGGTATCTCATTTTAATTTTCAATTATCTAGTGACATATGATATACAACATCTTTTCATCATCTTATATGCCATCTATATATATATTTTTTGATGAGGTTTCTGTTCAGGTGTTTTGCCCATTTGTTTTATTTATTTTTTTTAATTAGAGAGAGAGTGCATGTGAATTGGGGAGAGGGGCAGAGGGGGAGAGAGAGAGAATCTTAAGCGGGCTCCACGCTCAGCATAGAGCTTAACATAGGGCTTGATCCCACAACCCTGAGATCATGAGCTGAGCAGAAATGAAGAGTTGGATGCTCAACCGACTGAGCTACCGAGGTGTCCCTTGCCCATTTTGAAATTGGGTTGTTTTCTTGTTGTTGAGTTTTAAGAGTTCTTTGCATATTTTGGATGAGCAGTCTTTTATCAGATATGCCTTTTGCAAATATTTTCTCCCATTGTGTTGTCTGTGACTTATCTTTTTATTCTCTTGACATTGTCTTTTTCTGAGAACTTTTTAATGAAGTACAACTTATCAGCTGTTTTTTCATGCATTGTGGGTGTTTTATCTAAAATATCATTGCCACACCTAATTATAATTTGCATTTTCCATTTTGGTCTATGATCCATTTTTGGTTGATTTTTGTGTGTAAAGTCTGTCAGATATATATATTTTTTCATGTGGAAATTCACTTGTTCTAACATCATTTGTTGAAAACACTTATCTGCTCCATTGTATTGCCATTGCTCCTTTGTCAAAGATCAGTTGACTATATTTATGTAGGTTTTTTCTAGGTTCTCTATTCTGTTTGAAGTTTTGTCTATTTCTTTTGTCTATTCTTTCACTAGTACCACACTTTCTTGATTACTGTAGCTTTATAGTAAGTCGTTTAGTCAGATAGTTGCAGCCTTCAACTTTATTCTTCTCATTCAATATTGAATTTGCTATTCTAGATTTTTTTGCCTCTCCATATAAACTTTAGAATAAATGAGTTGATGGAATTTTGATTTAGATTGTATTGAGTCTGTAGGGGCGTCTGGGTGGCTCGTTAGGTTGTGTCCAACTCTTGATTTCAGCTTAGGTCATGATATCATAGTAAATGAGATTGAGCCCCGCATTGGGCTCTACACTGATAGCATGGAGCCTGCTTGGGTTTCTCTCCCTCCTTCTGTCTCCCCTCCCCCTCCCCCATCTCTCTCAAATAACTAAACATAAAAAAAGATTGTATTGAATCTACAGAGCCAAGTTGAGAAGAACTGACATTTTGACAATATTGAGTCATTCTCTCCATGTACATGCACTAATCTAATTATTTCATTTTTTTTGTATGCTAAGATGAATGACACTGTATTTTATTTCAGATTCTACTTGTTCATTGCTGGTATATAGGAAAGTGATTGACTTATATATTAAATTTGTTTCCTGCAAACTTTCTTTCTTAACCATTTTTAAGTGTACAGGTCAGTAGTATTAAGTACATACACATTGTTGTGTAATCTGTTGCCTTTTTGTCTTTCAAAAGGGAAGCACTGCACCCATTATAAAACAAATTAAAAATGTGATGAAATATACATAACATAAAATTTATAATTTTAACTATTTTTCACTGATTTTTACAGTTTATTGCTTTTTAAGAAGAAGCTAATTGAAGAAAATATCTATATTCAGTTTCCCCTTTATTTTTGTAGATGTTTTCTAGCTTCACCGGTGAATTTTATAATTTCATATGTTTTCCTGTTATTTATTGTCATTTTGTTTCAGCATGAAGAACTCTAACATGCCTTGTAAGGCTGATCTAGTGGTGATGAACTCCTTTAGCATTTGTTTGTCTAGTCTGCTGTTAAACCCCTCTACTAAAATTTTCAGTGATTTGTTTTGTACTCATTTTAACCATTTTTATGTGTACAGTTTAATGACATAAAGTACATCACTTGTGCAACTATCACCACTGTTCATCTCCAGAACTGTTTTTCACCTTCCCAAGCTGAAACTCACTATCCATTAAACACTAACCTCCTCATTCCCCTCTCCCTGCAGTTCTTGGAAACCACTATTCTACTTTGTGTCTCGATGGATTTAACTATACCAGGTGCCTCATATAACTGGAATTATGGAGTATTTTTCTTCTTGTGACTGGTTTATTTCACATAACTCCCTCAGTGTTCATCTATGTTGCAGCATGTGTCAGAATTTTCTCCTTTTTAAGGCTGAGCCATATTCTATTGTGTGGAATATAAGTGAATAAATACATATTTCATTTTATATGTTTATCTGTACATAGATATTTGGGTTGCAGCTCCTTTTGGGCTATTATGAATAATGCTAATGCTGCCATGAACATATGTGTACTTGTACTGTTTGAGTCCCTATTTTAATTTCTTTTGCATATATATTTCTAGAAGAGGAGTTGCTACGTCATATGATAATTCTATTTTTAATTTTTTGAGGAACTGTTGCATTGTTTTTCATAGTGGCTGCAAAATTTTACATTCCTACTAGCAGAGGACAAGGGTTCCAAATGTCCACATTCTTGCCAACACATTATTTTTATTTTATTTTTTTATGATTATAGTCTTCCTAGAGGATATGTCTTAGTATCTCCTTTTGGCTATGATATGAATTCCCCAAATGATTAGTCATGTTGAGCATCTTTTCATGTGGTTGTTGAGCATTTGTGTATCTTTGGAGAAATGAGTGTTCAAGTCATTTGCCTGTTTTTAAAATTGGGTTGGTTTTGTTGTCAAGCTGTGAGAGTTCTTATATTCTGGATACTAGACCTTTTTCAGACAAGTGATTTACAAATATCTTCTCTTATTCAGTCGGCTAGCTTTACTTTCTTGTGAATGTCCTTTGATTCACAAAAGTTTTTTATTTTGGTGAAATCTAATATAATTTATTTTTTCTTTTGTTGCTCATTTTTATGGTGTCCTATCCAAGATTCCATTGCCAAATCTAAAGTCATGAAGATTTACTCTGGTTTTTTCTTCTAAGAATTTTATTGTTCTATCTCTTAAATTTGGTTTTTGATCCATTTTAAGTTATTTTTTATATATGCTGTGAGGTAGAGTTCCAGCTTCATTCTTTTGCATTCATTCTGGTTTCTTTTTATTAACTATATCCTGCCTCTATTTATTCCTAATAATGCATTTTGCCCCATTAAAGTCTATTTGTGCTGATATTAACATAGCTACATCAACTTTCCTTTGGCTAGTATTTGCTATAAATATATATTTTCCATCTTTTTATGTGGCAATTCCTTAGTGCTCCCTGAGTATTTATTTTTTGCCCACATTTCTTGGCCTTTTTACATTTAGACTGGGTCATTTTCATTATCTTCCGATCATGAAGTTGAGAAGAAATGAGGTGTGTAATTTTTGGATCAAGGCACTTAAGGGTTGGTATCCTTCGTCCATCTCTCTTTTCTGATGCCACGGTAACCTTAGAAGCCATGAGCTGAGTTTATGGTGTCACTAGTTGGAGAGAGCCTGGATCTCTGAGTCACTACTTTAATAAGAGCTTCTGGTGACCCTTACCAAACTTAACATGAAAAACAAATAAGCTTTTATTGTGTTAAGATTTCAGTGTTTTATTCATTACCATTCAATAGCCTGGTCAGCCTAAGTTGACCAATAGAGAAATTGGAACTTTGCAGGGCTGTGCTGCCATAATAAAATAGATGTCTTTGAGCTTCTAGGCAATGAATGATGGGTAATGGATAGTAGATGACAAAAAATTGAAACTGAAAAAATGGAGATATATGTTAAGAAGTTACAAAATGTCTCATAGTATATTTCATAAAGTTACAATAAACCGTATGACTGACTGAATTCTACCAAAGTTAGATAATGGTATGTTATCCTTTTGCAGGTGGAGGTCAGTTTCATTATCCAAGTTTGGCAAGGTGTAAGGGAAGGGTATAATCTCAGGAAACAATTGTCCAGGTTGTTAAAAAAATGATAGGGAATAAATCCAGAAATTCATCGCCTTTCAGAATTTTAAAAAGTGATTGATTTCAGATTCCAAACAGTAAGAAATGGAATTTAGAAAGGTTTGACACCACAAAGTGTCAGTAAAAACTCTCAATTAGAGAAAATTACTCAGGGCAGAGCTCTAATTAAGGGTATGGACATATATTTTACCAGATAGACTCAAGGCTGCCATCATTAAGTTGAAAGAGAGAAAGAGAGAGAGAGATGAGAGGGGAGGGAGGGGGAAATAGGAGTTAGGCACAGAAATTATAGAATCAGGGAAAGTATTTGCAAATCATTTGTCTGAAAAGGGCCAAGTATTTAGACTATAAAAGGCAAAGAAATAAAGCAGATTTGAAAATTATGACTTTGAATGTTTCGTATGTGTGTTACTTATATTGAAAGCAACTAGATGAGAAACTACTAAGTTTTTGAAGGTAGTGTATTAGCAAAGGCACCTCGAATTCAGATTAAAAAAATATTTTGACTATTTAAGAATTAAAACAACCCTTGGGCCCAGAAACTTCCAGATGCAGGTAGTAAACTGAAAAAGCCATACAGCTGTCAAGGAAGGTATATTTGTATTTAAGTCAGTTATGATATTTTATACTTTCTATATATTATGGTTTTTATTTGGTACCATTTAAAAAAATCTCATTCTAGCCTTATGTGTTTTGTATTTATAATTTTAATGTAACAAAGTCCATAATTAAAAAATATTACTTTTTCCAAAAAAGACAATGACAATAGACATTTATTTATATTTGTGATTAATTGATATATATATATATATATATATATATATATATATATATATTTGGGTTCTTCCACATTGGGGGCATAAGCATTTAAAATTTTTAGCCATTCTTGATGGATAGACTCCTTAATTATGATATAATGCTCTTCTTCATCTCTTGTTACAGTCTTGGTTTTTAAAATCTAGTTTGGTATATGTATGGCTACTCTGGCTTTCTTTTGTCATCCGTTAGCACAATAGATGGTTCTCTGCAGGTGTCTTTAGGTCTAAAATGAGTCTCTTATAGGTAGCATATAGTTGGGTCTTTTTTTTTTTTTAATCCATTCTGATACCCTATGTCTTTTTTTTTTAAATGTTTATTTATTTTTGAAAGAGAGGGACAGAGCACGAGTAGGGGAGGGGCAGAGCAAGAGGGAGACACAGAATCCGAAGCAGGCTCCAGCCTCCGAGCTGTCAGTACAGAGCCTGATGTGGGGCTCGAACCCAGGAACCATGAGATCATGACCTGAGTTCAAGTCAGACGCCCAACCAACTGAGCCACCCAGGTGCCCCATACCCTATGTCTTTTGATTGGAGCATTTAGTCCATTTACATTCAGAGTTGTTATTGAAAGATATGGATTTAGTGTCATTATCTGTAGGTTTCATGCTTGTGGTGATGTCTCTGGTCCTTTGTAGTCTTTGCTGCTTTCCACTCACAGAGTCCCCCTTAGGATCTCCTGCAGGGCTGGTTTAGTGATCATGAACTCCTTTAGTTTTTGTTTGCCTGGGAAAGCCTTTATCTCACCTTCTATTCTGAATGATAGCTTTGCTGGATAAAGGATTCTTGGCTGTATATTTTTCCTATTAAGCACATTGACTATTTCCTTCCACTCCTCTGGCCTGCCAAGTTTCAGTGGGCAGTTCTACTACTACCTTTATATGCCTACCCTTGTAGGTTAAGGCTCATTTTTCCCTAGATGCTTTCAGAATTCTCTCTTTATCTTTGAATTTTGCCAGTTTCATTATGATAGGTCATGGTGTTGACCTGTTTTTGTTGATTTTGAAGGGAGTTTTGTCCCTCTTGGACTTGGATGCCTGTTTCCTTCCCCAGATTAGGGAAGTTCTCAGCTATAATTTGTTCAAATAAACCTTCTGCCCCTTTCTCTCTCACTTTTTTTTCTGGAACTCCTGTGATACTGATATTATTTCATTTCATCGAATCACTTAGGTCTCTAATTTTCCCCTTGTGGTCTAGTAATTTCCTTTCCCTCTTTGTTTAAGCTTCATCATTTTCCATAATTTTATGTTGTTTCACCCATTCTCTCCTCTGCTTCTTCCATCCTCGCTGTCACTGCATCTAGTTTATTTTGTATCTCATTTATAGCATTCCTTAATTCATTTCTTAGGTCTTTGATCTCTGCGGCAATAGATTCTCTGCTGTATTCTATGGGTTTTTTTCAAGCCCAGCTATTGTCTAATGACTGTTATTCTAAATTCTTCTCAGATATATTGTTTATATCTATTTTGAGCAGTTCTCTGGCTGTCCTTTCTTCCTGGAATTTCTTTTGAGGAGAATTCTTCTGTTTCCTCATTTTGGTTAGGTTTCTGTCTTTTACATGTTTTAATAGTTTGTTATGCATCCTGCACTTATGAGAACTACTGTATTAAAAAGGGGTCATACACTGTCCAGGGCGACACTTCAGGAAATATTTTTGGAGTGTGTTGCATGTACTCTGCTGTTGGGTATTGGCTGCTCTATCCCCCTGGTCAGTCTTCTAAAAAGCTCCTCCTTACTCTTAGTGGTGGATTGTTTAGACCTTCCACCAGATGTGCTTTGATTTGTTCATTGAAGTAACCCAGGAAGAAAGGAAAAGGCAGGGGGCCTGATTCCATACTAACATTAACTAATAATATTAACTAATAACATATTATTGTTATTTAATATTTAGTGCCACTTTTATTTATTTTCCTAATTAGTCATCATCTCTATTACTATTTGTTTCCTCAGTCAAGTTTGCTTAGATTTATCCACTGTTTACTGCTTTCTTTGCTTACCTTGTTTCTAGCACTTCCTCCTTTCTTAGCTTAGAAAATCCAGGATAAATTCCCTATTTTAAGGTCAGCTTATTGGCAACTGTAAATATACTTTGCTTTGTAACCTAACATATTCACAGGTTCTGAGGATTAGAGTATGGACATCTTTGAGGAGAATTATTATTCCCCTTACCACAGATAGTGAGATGTTAGGGTTTAGGAAGAAGTAGAGCTAAAAATGATTCAAGACCTGAGGCAGTATGGATGGTGAAAGTACATTGTTTTTACTGTTAAATTAGAATTGCTCCTAGAATTTTCTGCTTATTGGAATGGAGAAAACCCCTTTTTTCTATCAGGGGTTACTTGCAGGTGCCATTCCCTGTGTTGCTTTACTTCAGTAAAGAGACTATATTTGGAACAATATTGGTTACTACAAACTATTTTTTATATCACCTGATTAAACTTAAGACAACTCATTCTCTATTGCTTATCATCTGCACAGATCAAACAAAATAGGAAAATAATAGGAATCACTGCTCTTGTATATTTCAGTTCTTTTTCAGGGTTGGACTACCTTCTGGATTTAGAAAAACATTTGGTTTAATGTTTAGGTGATGGTGCATTATGATATTCACAGACTTCCTACCATAATAGTCCTCATTCTATGGGTCAGGGAGACAAGATGGGGATTCCATAAGATATTGATTATATCTATTTCCACATACTGTTCCATAATTGGGCAAGTTACGATAGGACAAATTTGTAGTCCAACGAGTAAACTCACAGATTTGAACCTAAATTTCATGTATCACCAGTCTTCTTATAAGCATACATCTTTCCCTGAAGTGAACCACAGTTATATTTTAGGTCCTCAAAAATCAGTATTAGCTTAGAAGAGCAAGTGTTTAATATTCCATACAAGGTCTGAGTGGGTTTTGATTTTGCGGATCCAATCTGAAGATTTTATTTAGTTGGTTACTTCATTTAGTTGGTTACTTACATTTATTGATAAAACTGAGATTTTTGATATTAGAACTTCCTAATTATGTCATACTTTTCTGATTTCATACTTTTGTTTTGGTAAAGTATTTCACTGTAAAAATCTGACTTTCAGTTTATTTTGTGCCTTTGTGTATGTTCTTTCTTCTCTTAATTTGGAATATTTATAGTGTTTTAAATAATAGATTAAAATTTTTATTTAGGCAGTAATAGTGATTCCTTGCTGTGAGTAATTAGAAAATTTAGTATCTTACTACTTCCCACTTTTGGCTCTCCCCTTTATTACATGACTGTGGTTACTTTAAATCCCAGTTCTTCTATACTGTTATACCATTAAACAGTATGTTTCTATGTCTATAACTTGATTTTCAACTGTAAGTCACATTTTTGGGGGACCACACTGCAATAAATTTAAGGAAATCAGTATGCACTTATGGTATTCCTCTTCTGCTACACTGCCTGACATTATTATATTTGTTATGTCTGTATCATGATGGTTTAATAACATTTGTCCCCTATGAGATAACTAAGACTCCCACAGTTGTATTAGTCTTTTTCTATATTTAAGTTTATTTAATATCCACAACTAACCTTTAACTCTACTAGTACCTCTGTTGGAAGAAGTTTCTCTGCCTTTGATAACAGGTGCATATGAGCTATTTTCCATGAGTTTTGAGTTATAAATACCTGTCTTTTGCCTCTATATTTGAATGGCAGTTTTGTTCGAGATAAAATACCAGGATCTACACTTTTTTCTTTAAGATTTTCTAAAGACATTTTCTTCGTATGTGTAGAAGCATATGGGAATAGCCATATGCTTAATATTGTGAAACCACACTGTGTATAATCAGCCTTTAAAGTATCATATTTCATTAAAGTTTCTACACATATGAATAGAAGCATATGGGGATAGTCATATGCTTAACTCATTGAAACTGCACTGTATATAAACCATTGTTCAAGTAACATGTTTTTCATTGATATATATGTGTTTGTAAATGCATGTGTAAAAGCATGTAGGAATAGACCTATTCTTACCTGAATGAAACTACATGGAGTATAAGGCATGTTTCAAGTGACACCTTTCTTCATGAAGATATAAGTGTTTGTAAACATATGTTAGAAGCATATGGGAAGAGCCTTGTGTATATCTCATTGAAACTACACTGTGTATAAACCATCAATTCAAGTAACATCTTCTCTAGTTAATATAACTCACTAGCCCCCTAACCCCCTAATCCTAACTCCTAACCCCAACCTTAATCCCCAACCCCTATGTATGTATGTATATATAGAATGGAATATTACTCAGGCATTAAAAAAGTATGAAATCTTGCCATTAACAGTGACATGGATGGAGTTAGAAAGTAATATGTTAACTGAAATTAGTCAGAGAAAAATGAATACTATGTGATTTCACTCATATGTGGAATTTCGGAAACAAAACAAATGAGCAAAGGGGGAAAAAAAAGATAGGCAAACCAAGAAATGGACTGTTAACCATAGAGAACAAACTAATGGGTACTGGAGGGGAGGTGGGTGAGGGCATGGTTAAATAGGTAATAAGGATCATGATGTGCGCTTGTGATAACGACAGGGTGTTGTATGGAAGTGTTGAATCACTCTTTTGTACACCTGAAACTAATATTACCATGTGTGATAACTAACTGGAATTTAAATAAAAACTTAAAAACAAGACATTCTTCTTCAGTTTTTAAATTTTGCATACTGTTGTAAAAATTCTCAAGCCAGCCTGCTTTTCCCCCCTTATGCCCAATATGATTTTCTTTTACTTTCTCCCTCCCTCTCCCTCCCTCCATCCCTCTTTCTTTCTTTCTCTCTCTTTCTCTTCCTTCCTTCCTCCCTCCCTCCCTCTCTCCCCCCTCTTTTTCTTTCTTCTTCTTTTTCTTCCTTCCTTCCTTCCTTCCTTCCTTCCTTTCCTTCTTTCTCATAGGCCCATAGCATTCTTTCTTTATCTTAGACACCCAATAACTTTAGTAGAATATTTCTCAGTTTTAATTATTATTGCTTATTCCTGAATTCAATGTACTTTTCAGTCTATTGTTTCAAATGTTTTATTTCAGGAAAATTTGCTTGAAATATATCTTCTATCAAATTTTGGTCTGTTTGTTCTATTTTATTCAGTAACAGCAAATTTTGTCTAAGTTTAACTATGTCCTCTCCCTCTCTCTCTGCCCCTTCCCCAGTTATGCTCTGTCTCTCAAAAATAAATAAAAAATGGTAAAGAAAAAAAAAGGCGGGGCACCCAAGTGGCTCAGTCTGTTAAGCCTCCGACTTCAGCTCAGGTCATGATCTCACGGTTGGTGAGTTCGAGCCCAGCATCGGGCTCGGTGCTGACAGCTCAGAGCCTGGAGCCTGCTTTGGATTCTGCGTCTCCCTCTCTCTCTGCCCATCCCCCATTCATGCTCTGTCTGTCTCTGAAAAATAAATTAAAAAATGGTAAAAAAAAAAAAAAAAAGGAGAAGGGCAAGATGGCTGAGAAGTAGGGAGCTCTGTAATCTGCGCCCACCTGCATGGATTGAACTAGAAGGACTGAAGGGATAAAACTCGGATTTGCAAGAGGGGGAAAGAAGAAACAGACGCCAGAAAGAAGACAACCTCAAAGATGCCTGAGTGAGTGATTATGATCTGGGAAATTGGAGGACGGGCGGGTCCC
>CM053567.1:33587320-33628027 GCA_028646485.1 Cryptoprocta ferox
GGGCGGAAGGGGAAGGGGGAAAAGTAAAGGGGGGTGATGGTCATGGTGGAGGTCACTTGTGGGGAAGAGCACTGGGTGTTATATGGAAACCAACCTGACAATAAACTATAAAGTTAAAAGAAAAAAGTTTCACTATGCCCTGTCCCCACCCCCAGTCCTCTTTTTGGATCTTTTATAACTACTCTGTTTTTAAATTAAGCATTTTCAAGATTTTTATAGGAGTACATAAGGATGACTCATATGTGCATTGGTGAATTCTACAAAAGAACCTGAATAAATAGTCAGGTATAAGACACAATTATTAACTATCTTTTTTCCTTCTTCAGATTCTCAAAATTCATTTTTACAAATTATAGTTCCAGAGAAAATCCAAGAAAATCCAAGTGATAATTTGGAACTAGAAAATGTAAGATATATTTTTCACAATATTATATGAATTTCTTTATTTTTATTTATAGAAATTAAATGTACCCACCCCATTATAGAATTAATATAAGTATACAACATTACTACTTATATGGAATTTTAAGTTTTGATAGTGAAAGCAGTTATATAGAATGGAATGTTCTGTTTTGTCTAACATTTGTCATTTCCTTATGGTAAAAATTTTAAAAGTTCAAATAAAGAAAATAATGTAGAAGAATTAGGGTCTTATGTGAGTAATATTTAGATGATTCAGATGAAGAGAATAATTTTCACCAAAATGGTTAAGGAGAATCTCTTCTTAAAAATTTTTTAAGTATAGTTGACACAATGTTACATTAGTTTCAGGTATACAACATAGTTATTCAACATCTCTATACATTATGCTGTGATCACCACAAGTGTAACTACCATCTTTTCACCATGCCACACTATGATGATATCATTGACTGTATTCCCTCTGCTGTACCTTTTATTTTCATGACTTAATCATTCCATATAAATGAAAGCCTGTATCTTCCACTCCCCTTCAGGCATTTTGTCCATCCCCTCAACCCCTTTCCCTCTTGCAACCATCAGAGGTTGTCCTTTGTTTTTACAGGTCTGATCCTCCTTTTTGTTTGTTTATTCATTTGTTTTGTTTTTTAGATTCCTCATATGAGTGAAATCATATGGTCTTTGTCTTTCTAGTCTGATTTATTTCACTTAGCGTAATGTCCTCAAGGTCCATCGTTCTTGTTACAAAAAGGCAGATTTCATATTCATTATTGTGTAACATTCCATTGTGTGTGTGTCTGTATACCACATTTTCTTTCACTATTCATTCATCAGTGGACACTTAGATTGCTTCCATATCTCAGCTATTGTATCACAGTAAACTAGGGTACATACATCTTTTTGAATCCGTGGTCTCCTATCCTATCCTATCCTATCCTATCCTATCCTATCCTATCCTATCCTATCCTATCCTATCCTATCCTATCCTATCCTATTCTATTCTATTCTATCCTATTCTATTCTATTTTATCCTATCCTATCCTATTCTATTCTATTCTTTGACTTTCTCTAACTGACTTATTTCACTTAGCGTTATACTTTCTAGATCTACTCACGTTGTTGCAAATGGCAAGATTTCATTCCTTGTTTATAGCTGAGTAATGTTCTATTGTGTATACATACCACATCTTCTTTATCCATTCATCTATTGATGGTCACTTGGGTTCATTCCATATCTTGGCTATTATAAATAATGCTATAATCATAATAATAATAATATGCATAGGGGTGCCTATATCTTGTCATATTTGTGTTTTTGTAGTCTTTTGGTAATTACCCACTAGTGGAATTACTGTTTAATATGTTTCGTTCTAGCCCTTTTTTTAAAATTCTGATGATGTGTTTTGATGTCAGGTTTTTAAAAATATTTATTTTTGAGAAAGAGAGGGAGACAGAGCATGACTGGGTGGGGCAGAGAGAGAGGGAGACACAGAATCTGAAGCAGGCTCCAGGCTGTGAGGTGTCAGCAAAGAGTCTGACACAAGGCTCGAACCCACAAACCATGAGATCATGACGTGAGCTGAAGTAGGATGTGTAACTAATTGAACCACCCAGGCACCCCTGGTCGTTTCAGTCTTAATTTTTTGTAAGAACCTCTAAACTATTTTCCATAGTGGCTGTACAAGTTTGTATTCCCACTAGCAGTGCAAAAGGTTCCTTTTTTCTACCTTCTTGCCAACACTTGTTGTTTCTTGTGTTTTTTTATTTTAGCCATTCTGACTGATGTGAGGTGATATCTCATTGTGGCTTTGATTTGCACTTTCCTGATGATGAGTGATGTTGAACATCTTTTCATGTGACTGTTATCCATCCGCATGTCTTCTTTGGAGAAATGTCTGTTCATGTTTACTGCCCATTTTTAAATGGGATTATTTGTTTTTTTTGGTGTTGAGTTGTGTAAATTCCTTATCAATTTTGGGTATTAACCCCTTATCACATACACCATTGCAAATATCTTCTCCCATTTGGTGGGTTGTCTTTTTGTTTTGTTGTTTGTTGCCTTTATTCTGTAGAAGCTTTTTATTTTGTTATAGTCTAAATAGTTTAATTTTGCTTTTGCTTCCCTTGCCAGAGGAGACATATCTAAAAAAATGTTTCTACAGCTGATTTCAAAGAGATTAGTGCCTATATTTTCTTCAAGAAGTTTTATGGTTTTAGGTCTCATTTAGGACCTTAATGCATTTTGAGTTTATTTTTGTATCTAGTGTAAGATAGTGGTCCAGTCCCATTCTTTCGTATATAACTGTCCAGTTTTCACAACACTGTTTGTTGAAGAGGCTGTCTTTTTGCATTGCATATGCTTTTCTGCTTTGTTGAAGATTAGTTGACCATATAGTTGTGGGCCAATTTCTGGGTTTTCTATTCTGTTCCATTTATCTATGTGTCTGTTTTTGTGCCAGTATCATACTGTCTTGATGACTACATTTTTGTAATATATCTTGAAATCCAGAATTGTGATGACTTCAGCTTTGCTTTTGATTTTTTCAGGATTGCTTTGACTGTTCAGGGTCTTTTGTGGGTCCATATAAATTTTAGGATTGTTTGTTCTAGATATGTGAAAAATGCTGGTGGTATTTTGATAGGGGTTACATTAAAAGTGTATAATGCAGTAGGTAGTATAGACATTTTAACAATATTTTCTCTTCCAATCCTTGAGTGTGGAATGTTTTTCCATTTTTTTGTGTCTTCTTCAGTGTCCTTCATAAGTGTTCTATAATTTTTGAAGTACTGATCTTTCACATCTTTGGTTAGGTTTATTCCTAGATACCTAATTGTTTTTGGTGCAGTTGTAAATGGGTTCAATTCCTTGCTTTCTTTTTCTGCTGCTTCATTATTTGTGTATAGAAATGCAACCAATTTCTGTACATTGATTTTATATCCTGTGACTTTGCTGAATTTATGTATCAGTTCTAGCATTTTTTTGGATTTTCTATATAGAGTATCACATTCTCTGCAAATAATGAAAGTTTGACTTTTTTCCTTGCTGAATTGGATGCTTTTATTTCTTTTTGTTGTCTGATTGCTGAGGCTAAGACTTCCAGTACTATGTTAAATAGTAATGGTGAGAATGGACATCCCTGTCTCATTCCTGACCATTTAGTTAAAGCTCTGTTTTCCCCATTGAGGATGATATTAGCTGTGGGTCTTTCATATATGGCCTTCAGGATGTTGAGGTGTGTTCTGTGTATCCCTACTTTGTTGAGGTTTTTTTTTTTTTTAACTCAAGAATGGATGCTGTGTTTTGTCAAATACTTTTTCTATGTCTATTGAGAGGACCATATGGTTTTATTTTTTATTAATGTGTATATTGATTGATTTGCAAATTTGAATCACTCTTGCAGCCCAGGAATAAATCCTACTTGATCATGGTGAATAATTCTTTTAATGTACTGTTGAATTCGATTTGCTAGTATATTGGTGAGAATTTTTGCATCCATGTTCAGCAGGGATATTGGCCTGATATTCTAATTTTTAGTGAGTTCTTTGTCTGGTTTTGGAATCAAGGTAATGCTAGCCTCCTAGAATGAGTTTGGAAGATTTCCTTCCATTTGTATTTTTGAAACAGTTTGAGAAGAATAGGTATTAACTCTTCTTTAAATATCTGGTAGAATTCCTCTGAGAAGCCATCTGGCCCTGGACTTTAGTTTATTGGGAGATTTTTGATTTCTGATTCATTTTCTTTGCTGGTTATGGGTTCGTTCGAATTTTCTCTTTCTTTGTGTTTCAGTTTTGGTAGTATGTATGTTTCTAGGAATTTGTCCATTTCTTTCAGATTACTCAGTTTTTGGCATATAATTTTTCATAATATTCTTTTATTATTCTTTGTATTTCTCTAGTGTTGGTTGTGATCTCTCCTCCTTTATTCATTATTTATTTGGGTACTTTCAGGCCACCTGGGTGGTTCAGTCGGTTAAGAGGCCGACTTTAGCTCAGGTCATGATCTCACGGTTCATGAGTTCAAGCCCCATGTCGGGCTCTCTGCTGAAAGCTCAGAGCCTGGAGCCTGCTTCAGATTCTGTGTCTCCCCTCTCTCTGTACCTCTCCCCCGCTCACACTTTTTGTCTCTCAAAACTGAATAAATGTTTAAAAAATTCTTTGGGTACTTTCTCTTTTCTTTTTGATAAGTCTGGCTAGAAGTTTTATCAGTTTTATTAATTCTTCAAAGAAACAGTTCCTAGTTTTGTTGATCTGTTCTACTGGTTTTTTGTTTGTTTCTATGGCATTTATTTCTTCTCTAGTCTTTATTATTTCCTGTCTTCTACCGGCTTTGTCTTTATTTGCTGTTCCTTTTCTAGCTGCTTTAGATGTAATGTTAGGTTGGGTATTTGAAACATTACTTACCGCCTTTGCTGCATCCCAGTGGTTGTGGTCTGTCATATTTTCATTTTCATTGGGTTCCATATATTTTTAAATATCTTCTTTAACTTCATGGTTAGACCATTCATTCTTTAGTAGAATGTTCTTTAACTTCCATATACTTACACTCTTTTCAAAATTTTTCTTGTGGTTGACCTAATAGTGTTGGGGTCTGAAAATATGCATATGATCTCAATCTTTATGTACTTGTTGAGTCTTGAATTGTGACCTCATATATGATATACTCTGGAGAATATTCCATGTGCCCTTGAAAAATGTGTATTCTGCTGCTGTAGAATGATATGTTCTGAATATATCTGTTAAGTCCATCTGGTCCAGTGTGTCACTCAAAGCCGTTGTTTCTTTGTTGAGATTTTGCTTAGATGATCTGTCTATTGCTGTAAGTGTTAAAGTCCCTTACTATTATTGTGTTATTGTCAATGAATTTCTTTATGTTTGTTATTAATTGATTATTATATTTGCATACATGCAAGTTGGGGGCATAAATATTTACAGTTGTTAGATCTTCTTGGATAGACCCCTTAATTATGACATAGTGTCCTTCTTCATCCCTTGTTGCAGTCTGGTTTAAAATCTAGTTTGTCTGATATAAGTATTTCTACTCTGGCTTTCTTTTGACATCCATTAGCATGGTAGATCGTTCTCCATCCTGGCAGTTTCAATCAGCAAGTCTCTTTAGGTCTAAAATGATAGGTCTTGGGTGCCTGGGTGGCTTTCAGTTAAGCATCCGACTTCAGCTCAGGTCATGATCTCGCGGTTTGTGAGTTCGAGCCCCATGTTGGGCTCTGTGCTGACAGAGCAGAGCCTGGAGTCCACTTTGAGTTCTGTGTCTCCCTCTCTCTCTCTGCCCCTCCCCTGCTCACACTCTGTCTCTGTCTCTCTCTAAAAAATAAACATTAAAAAAAATAAATAAAATGATAGGTCTTCAGTTCCAAAATGATTTATGCCCTTGTAGACAGCATATAGATGAGTCTTTTTTTTTTTAGTCCATTCTAATAACCTGTGTATTTCAATTTGGACATTTAGTCCACTTACATTCAGAGTGATTATCGAAAAATATGAATTTAGTGCCATTGTGTTACCTGTTAAGTTATTGTTTTACAATTTTTTCTGATCTCTGTTTCTTTCTAGTCTTTGTTGCTTTTGTGCCTTTGGGAACTCTATCTCTTTTTCTATTCTGAATGACAGCCTTTCTGGATAAAGCATTCTTGGCTGCATATTTTTTTCCCATTTAGCACATTGAATATATCATGTCACTCCCTTCTAGCCTGCAAAGTTTCTGTGGAGAGATCTGCTGTGAACCTGATTTTGATTTGTCTTCCCTTATAAGTTAAGGGTTTTTTTCTCTTGTTGCTTTCAGGATTCTTTGCTTGTCTGTGTATTGTCTAAATTTGACTACAGTATGGCTGGGTGTTGTCTATGGCTTTTGCTGATTTTGATGGGAGTTCTCTGTGCCTCTTGGATTTTGATGTCTGTTTCCTTTCTCTATAATTTGCTCAAATAAACCTTTTGTCCTCTTTCCCCTCTCTTCTTCTTCTGAGACTCCTGTGATAGGAATGTTATTATGCTCAGGGACTTGTTGAGTTCCCTAAGTCTACATTCATGATGTTTCAATATTTTTATTTCCCTCTTCCTTTCAGTTTCATTGTTTTCCATAATTTTATCTTCTGTATCACTTATTCATTCCTCTCCTTCTTCCATCCTTGTTGTCAACACATCTAGTCAGTTTTGCATCTTAGTTACATCATTTTTTAAAATTTTGGCTTGACTAGTTTTTAGGTGTTTTATCTCTGTGGTAAACATCTCTTTGGTTTCTTCTATGCTTTTCTCAAACCCAGCTATTCTTATAATTGTTGTTTTAAATTCTGGTTCCAGCATATTAATCTGTTTTGATTAGATCCCTGGCCATGACCTCCTCCAGTTCTTTCTTTTGGGGTAAATTCTGCTATCTTGGCATTTTGCCTAGACCTCTGTCAACTATATGCTAGGAAAGCCTGTTACATTGCTGCTTATGATCGTAATGCCTGTATTAAGTAAAGATCATATACTGTCTAGGGCCTGGCCCTTCAAGAAGTTTTTTTGGTGTATGCTTTGTGCACTGTGCTATTATGTTTTGGTTACCCTTTCTCTCAGATCAGTCCTCTGTCGAGTTTCTCCTTACCTGCAGTGTGGATTGCTTGGATCTTGTCCAATGTGTGGCAAATTTTAAGTAGGTATATTTTAACTGCTTGTTAGAAAAGGCTAGATCCTATTTCCCCTAGAGCTGAAGCTTTGCTGCACTCTATAATCAGTAGAATTGGTGTGGCTGGGGTTTCGTGCTGGTCTTCTGGTGGAGCGGTCTGCTGCACTGGATCTCAGCATCACTTGCCCTAGTAAAGATGTACCTGCAGGGCACAGTGGGGCGGGACTTGTGTAAGCAGCTTGAGCCTCCACTGGGGGTGCTGTGTTGCTCACTGAAGTCTGTCGGTGCTGATGTGGGGGTGGGGTGGGGGTGGAAATGTTACCTTGTTCTCTCATCCCTGGAGAGATGAGTTTGCAATCCTGTTTGAACAGCTGCTGTTCAGGAAGCCCTCATAGAAGAGTGAACAATCTCCTCTCTTGTGTCCCAGGCTTCTATTAGAGCCCTGCCTTCACCCTTCTGTTTCTGAGCCATCTGTCTGCCTGGTAGATCAGTGCTCCTGTGTTTTATCTTAAGCGCTCAGCTGGGTCTCAAAACTCCAAATTTTAGGGACCTTGTGCAGCAATGTAGATGCGCTCTGATCCTCTGGGGGAAGGTGTAGTCACTCTGTGGCTGGTGCTGGTTTGTCCCAGAAAAGCAGACCCATGACCACACGGGGTTGGGATTTCATGTAAAGCATAGCCAAAAGCTAACTGGCTTCTAAGTTAGCTGCCTTCAATAGGTGCCTCTGCAGCTATGCTAGTATATAGGGCGGCTCAGTGACCTTCTCTTTTGTCCCTTGAGAGGTAGTGCCACTTCTCCCAAATGCACTCCAAGAAGTAGAACTGTTTTTCCCTATGCGACCCAGGGGATTATCAGACCATGCTGTCTACTCCTGGGCCTCTGTCCTCTTTCCCCACAGGAGCACCCCTAAGCCCACCAGGTATGACCCCAGTGATGGTGTGGACTTCTAAAACTTCAGACTTTCAGCTCCACTGCTTGTAAAAACGAAATAATCAGCTCCTCTCCTTTTCCTAGTCAATGTCTTTGGAGAAGAGTTTTTCTTTTATAATCCTCTGCCTGCTGCTTTCTCTCCTTTTCTGTCTGTCTCTCTTTCTCCTTTGTTCATGATCAGGGCTTGCTCCTCTCCACAGCACAATTCTTTTCTCCCCTTAATCAATTCACCAAAGCTCCTATCTCCCATGATGTGGCCATTTTTCTCCCTCTAGATATGCGGTTTGTTCTCTCAGTCCACAAATTGATTTCTTGGATGTTCAGAATTATTTGATATGTATCTGGCTATGTTACAAGGAGGAGGCAAGCATAGAGTCCCCCTCCTACTTCACCATCTTAACTCTTACCCTTCAAAATAATTATTGATAGATATGTAATTATTGTCATTTTGTTACTTGTTTTATAGTTTTTTGGTCTTTTTTTTTTTTTGTAGTTCTTCTCTGTTCTGTTCTTCTCCTGTGCTCTCTACTCGTGTTTGATGGCTGTTTTTAGTGAAATGCTTGGATCTCTATTTTTTTGCATATCTATTGCAAGTTTCTGATTTGTTGTATCCATTAGGTTCATATATAACATTCTATGTTTATATCCGCTCTGTATTAAGTTAACGGTCACTTAAGTTTTAACATGTTATGAATGTACTGATTTTTCACTCCTGTCCCTCACATTTAAGTATATGATGTCATACTTTACATCCTTTTATTTTGTGAATCTTTTGACTGATTGACTGCTTTCATGCTTTAACCTACCTATTGGTTTTATAAGTGATTGATCTTCTACTTTTATTATGTTTATATGTACCTATGAAAGTTTTTCCTTCTCTTACTTATGGTCTTTCCTTTCCAGTCAAAGTATCTCCTTTAACTTTTCTTTTAAGGCTGTTTTACTGGTGATGAATTCCTTTAACATTTGTTCATCTGGGAAAACTCTTTATCTCTCCTTCTATTCTGAATATCCTTGCTAGATAGAATATTCTTGGCTGCCAGGTTTTTTTTTTTTTGTGATATGATATATTATTTGTTAAATAAAAGCCACACTAAACAAAATGATACATTTCTGCAGATATAGTTAGAAAGATGTATTTTCAAATAATAACAGGGCTGTTCCTGGCAGTGTGCCAGTTTTTTTCCTTTCAACTCTGAATATATTATGCCAATCCCTTTTGATCTGGAAAGTCTCTTCGGATAAATCAGCTGGTAGCCTTATGGGGTTTCTTTTGTATATAACTGTTTTCTTTTCTCTTACTGCTTTTAAAATTCTCTATTATTTCTTTGTGCTGTTTTAATTATTATGTATTTTGGCATGGATACCTTTCAGTTGATTTTGTTGGGGGTACTCTGTGCCTCCTGGATCTGGATTTCTGTTTCCTTCCCCACATTAGTGAATTTTTCTTTTATTATTTCTTCAAATAAATTTTCTTCCCTCTTTTCTCTCTCTTCTTCTGGATTCTTATAATGCTCATGTTATTACACTTGATGGTATTGCTGAGATTTCTTAACCTGTTCTCATTTTTATTGTTCTTTTACTTTTTGCTCTTAAGCTTACTTGCTTTCCATTACTCTGTCTTCCAGATCACTGGTTTGTTCTTCTCCTTCTTCTACTATTTATTCCCTTTAGTGTATTTTAATTTCTGTTATTAGTTCTTTATCCTAGATTGGTTCATTTAATATTTTCTGTCCAGATCTTCTTAAATCCAGTGACTATCTTTATGACCATTACTTTGACGTCTCTATCAAGTATATTGCTTATCTCCATTTATTTGATTTAGCTCTTTTGCTGTGGTTTTGTTTTGTTTTGTTTTCATTTGAGACATATTATGCTATCTAATTTTATAATCCTCTGCCTGCTGCTTTCTCTCCTTTTCTGTCTGTCTCTCTTTCTCCTTTGTTCATGATCAGGGCTTGCTCCTCTCCACAGCACAATTCTTTTCTCCCCTTAATCAATTCACCAAAGCTCCTATCTCCCATGATGTGGCCATTTTTCTCCCTCTAGATATGCGGTTTGTTCTCTCAGTCCACAAATTGATTTCTTGTGTTAGGAATTTCTATGTGTTAGGAATGTCAGCTATGTCTCCTGCTCTTGAAAGTAGTGGCTTTAAGAAGAAGAGATCCTGTAGTGCCCTGAAGTATAATGTCCCCAATTTACCAGATCCTGGTGCTTCAGGAGTGTTGCCTATATGTGTTGCATGTGCCCTAATGTTGTGGTTGAGATGTGTTTGCCCTTAGTCCAGTTGTCTGCAATGGCTCTCTTTGCCTTTTGTGTACAGTGTTTGGTCCCTGTATTGGTAAGGGGCCAGTCTGGAACTGCCTTGGACTTGAACTGAGTCAAGATTCAACTGCTCTGCAGTTAGCCTACTGCAGAGCTCTCTCCCTGTGTTGTCCCCTGAGAAGCTTTCACTGGTGGTCAGGATCTGTAGTCAGATCAGATGTCTGTCTGACTGCCCCAGCCTGTCTGTTGGGTTACAGTGATCCCAAACTACCATGCTGTCTCTGTGCTGCCCCTTGTGAATTTTTTGTGAGTGGGCAGAGATGGCAGTCATAGACCCTGGAAGGCTTATTTTTTTCTGTATTCGGATATTTGTGTCTTTTTTTGGTTTCTTTAACTAAGGTTTTGTTTTGTTCTGTTTTTCAGTACTGCTCTAACTCTTGCTTTTTGCGTGTTCTCTTTGGCTGGGTTAAATCTCATTACTCAGGCTCAGCAAATTACTGATATTGCAACTTATTGTTATTCATGTTTTAACTTGAGAGTAGTAGTGATAGAGTCAAAACCAATACCAAATTTTAAGAATCTTTTGTTTGAAAAAAATAGGAAACAGACAATACATTTTAAGAAAACAGTTAAAATAAATATCTTTTGTGCCTAATGGAATAAGCTTTGCTGTTACAGGACACCTTATTATCCCAATCGTGCCCACTAAATAGACATTATAGGATAGCACATAGTCTCTAATTTCGGAAGACCTTAAAATTCAGTTAAATATAGATTTCTAATCCTATATAAATCCTTAGGTTGGACTTAACTTTGTGGAAATAGTAAGAATGGATTATATAGAAAGTATGTTATAATGTTATAATTTTTGATATATTTTTGCAGATTTTAAATCATATCTATCATACATAGATAGACATTTTAATCAAGACATTTTGGGGATTGTTTGGAGGAATGCATTGATGTAAAATTGTTGTTTTGCTTCTGTTACATTGATCTTCATCTTAGTTGTTCTGGGTTTTGTAGGAATGGATATCGTATACTATTACAATAGACGAGAAGCTATACACTATACACCTGAAGCAAAGGTAATTTTTTATAGTTTTGTATTTTATTTTATTGATATGAATTTTTTTACTTACAATAAAATTGGAGTGTTAAAAATAATTAATGTAGTTGTTATAAAATATTTTAGTTGTCTCAGATGAACAGATGCTCTCCTGTGAATTAATTAAATTTTTGTTCCTAATGCCTCAAGTAGTCTTTTGTGAATGAGGGGGTAGGAAAAGAAAAAAATAGGGACTCATTTCCAGAAGATTAATCTATATGATCTTATGTTGTTGGCAGACCCAGAAGGACCTATATAATCAGGGCAGGATATTGCAATAAGAATTGCATCAGTTAGGGTTTTATCAGGGAGGCAGGCCTACCAATAGGGATATGGAATAAGGAATTTAGTATGGAATTTAGATTATATGCTTGTGAGAGCTGGTGTACCATCCTTCAGGGAATTGAGAAAATAATTGAAATAACTTTCTGTAGGATTTAATTCTTTCATGGAAACAAAGTTGAGAAAAATTGGCTTAGAATTAACTTGTGGCTTTCTGCAGGATAGTTTCAGTTAAATTTTGGTTATAGAACTAAACTACATGATATGAGGGATTGTGAGAAACGTACAGTTGTAAGTGTAAATAACTTTTAAAAAAATGTTTGGCAGGAAAAGAAGAAAGAGGCTCAGGTGAATGGTTTTTAAGAAACAAGAAACACATTTTTTTTGCCTGAAGGGAAATTTCTGAGAGAGAGATGTATAAACAAATGATTCCTTATATAAAATGCCAAGGAATAGCATTAAGTCAAAGAAGAGTTAACCTACTCCTTTAGACAAAAGGGAAGAAGAATATGATAAATGACAACTCAAAGATCTTTTCAAGTGTAGAAGAGGGAAAGTGAGAGAGCTCACATTGCATTTGAACATCTCAGGACTATAAACAGTGGTAAGCATTATATGGACTAGAGTTTAGGAGATGGATAAAGCATGTGTGTATTGTTTGTGAAATTACTTGCATAATGATTATGACAGTGTAATGACAATTAGGAAGTTATTGCAAATAACTTATATGAGAAATAATGAAAAGCAGAGCTATGTCTGTAGAGGTAGGGATTTTTTTTTTTTTGAGATATACTGAGGTGGCAGGAAAAAATATTAGCTAACATTGGATATAGTGGTAGCAGAGATTTGGTTTGGCAGTGAAGGAGAAGGGGAACAGATTTGAGTCACGGGAAGTAAGGGCTCAGTTTTAGAAAAGTTACATATGACGTGCTTGTGGGATATTCCAGAAGTATCCATTTGGCAGTTAGATTTAGTTCAGAATGTGAGTATGAATTTCAAAGCCATCAATTTATGTAGGTATAAATGAAGCACCAGAAATGAACAAGATAAATATGTAGAGATAGGGGTGAATATTAAAGGTGAGAAGGAAAAAAAACCTAGAATTGAATGCCATGGAAACACTTAAGGAAAGAAGCAAGGACCAAGATGACCAGACAGAAAGATATTTGGGAAGCCAGGTGGAAATGGTATGATTGAAGTTGAATAGTAGATGGTTTAAAGAAGGGAAGTGTCGTCAACAGTATGTGAACATCAGCGTACTTTTACTTGACTTTAAACTGCCTTTTGTATTTGACAACTAGAGGGTCATTAGTAACCTAGAGACCACTTTTAGTGGAGGATTCTCAACTAGCTAGTGTGGGTGGTCTGCTTATGTTAAATGAGGTGAGGAAGCATACCTAAAAAGGATAATAAATATAGGCAATGATACTAGAGAATGTTGGACTTACAGTTTCAGTATCTACGTTTAGATTAATATGACTTACACATACTCTTCTACTTCATTATAAGGGTAATATATATGCATGGTAGTAAAATTTAGAAAGAATGAAGGAATGGAAAATTCTCATAATCCTTTATCTAGTTCATATCTTTGTAAATTTTACAATGCCTTTTCTCTCATCTTGTAGTCCCTTCTTATTTTCTTTAAGGAGCTCATTAAAATAGAAAAATTATTTGAGTGCATATTGCTTTGATTGTAAATTATGTACATGTCAAAAGAAAGTACTGCCTTTATCAGGTTTGCAGACTTACTATAAAGGCCCTGACTGTAAATATATCAGGCTTTGAGGATGATACTACTTCTATTAAAATGTATCAACTCTGCTCTTGTAGCCTGAAAGCAGCCATGAACCATACACAAATTAATGGGTGTGGCTGTGTTCCTATAAAACTTTATTTACAAAGACAGAGTAGGTCAGATTTGGCCTGGGGGTATTACTTTACTTTGCTGAGCACTGCTTTATATGCTTCAGAAAGAATGACTTTTAATATTCTCTCATTTTTTGAATTCAGGATTTTTTTAGCACATAATTTTATGGTGTATGTGTATAATCGAGGATTTGTAAATTCATATCCTTCAGGTATTCAGGTAAGATTTAAGTTCTATATTTTACAGATTTTTAAAATCTTTTTAGGTGCTTTTTAAAATTATTTATTTATTTATTTATTTATTTATTTATTTATTTATTTATATTAGAGAGAGTGTGTGTGTGCCAGCAGGGAAGGGGCAGAGAGAGAGGGAGACAGAGAACCCCAAGCAGGCTCCATGCCATTAGCACAGAGCCTGATGCTGAGCTCAAACTCACAAACATTGAGATCATGACCTGAGCCTAAACTGAGTCAGACACTTAACTGACTGAGCCACCCAGTTGCCCCTAAAATCTTTTTTACATTAAATATATGTTTTCCTAATACAGAACACTGTAATCATAGGTGATATAGTTAAGGATCCATTTATTACCTCATTTCCCTCACTATTAGATTTTCCTGAAGTCTTGGTAAATTAGACAAACTAGATGGATTGAGGCTTTTACTCTGTCTAGAACATAGGCACCATTTAGTTAATTAGTTTATTTATATTTTATTGAATAAATGAGTATAAATTAAAGACTAATAGAGGCAAACACAAATATTATTGGACACAAGATCATACATTTTAAAACTTTTTTTAAACCCTCATCCCATCCATCAATAAATCTAATCGACTCTACCTTTTAAATTATATATCCACTTATAATACTCTTTCCCAGTAAATGTTTGGATCATTGCTATAACTTCCTGAATAATCTCCTTGTTTCTATACCTTGCCCATCCCTTCAGTTAGTTCTCAACATGGCAACCAGATAGATTGTATTAAAGCCTAGACACATTATGTTGTTTTTGTGCTCAGAACCCTCCATGGTATGACTCCTATTGTTCACAAAGTGAAAACTGAAGTCATTTCAATATCCTACAGCGTTTACACAATCTGGCCCTCTTTGCCTGTCTGACTTCATCTCCTGTTACTGTCTACCTTGTTCACTCTGTTCCAGTTATATTGATCTCCTTGTTCTTCAACATACCAGACATGTTTTCCTTTCAAGTCTTTGCACTTAATATTTTCTCTGATCCATATGCTTGCTCTTTCTCAAGATTCCCAAGATTCCCTTTCCTTAAGATCTTTGTTTAAAATTACTCTATTAGTCCCTGACTAACCCCTATTTTAAATTGAACTCTTACCCTTAGTACTCTCTTACTTTATCTATTTTATTTTTCTTTATAGTGATTATCAATATATGATGTGTCATATATTTTATCTATTTGTTTCATTTTCTGTTTCCCCAGTACATATAATTTTCATGAGAGCAGGGATTTTCATGTTGTTGTTGTTTTTTTTTTTTTCACTGATGTATCCCAGCACCTAGAAAAATGCCTGGCACATAGTTCACATAACAAAAATTTGTTGAGAGATTGAATTTGGACACCACATTGCTTCACTTTTATTGGATAGGACCATCAGTTTCTTTTTCTTGTTCCTTCTTCCTCTCCTTAGTTCCAATATAAAGCAGTGTTTTAAAAAGAAATCTTACATTGATTTCCACCAAAATTTATCTACTGTATCTTGGAAATTATATAATCTTCCTTTTCTTCTCCCTGTGATGGTTGATGTTTGCTATATCTCTAGCTTAATTGTACTGTGGTCAGAGACCAAACTTTGTATGACTTCAGTTCTTTAAAATTTGTTGTCTTGCTTCATGGCCCAGAAATTGGTTTAATTTTTGTAAATGTTCCATGTTCTTTAAAAAGAAAGTGTATTCTACAGTTTTTGTTCTACTTATATTAGGTTGCTAACATGGTGTTTAAATCTTTTGTAGATTCTAAATGCTTGATTTATCAGTTACTGACAAATGTTATCTTTTAGTATGATTATACATTTCTCTATTTTTATTATTCTTTCAGTTTTGGGCTTATATATTTTGAAGCAATGTATTAAGTGAATACAAATTTGGAATATTTATATCTTCCTTTTCATTATGAAATGTCCCTCTTTATTACTAGTAATGCTTCTTGCCTTAAAGTCTTCATTTCCTGTATTAGTATAGGTTCAGAATCATCCTTTTGGTTTGTGTTGATATGGTGTATCTTTTTCTAGTTTTTTAATCTTCCTCTGCCTTTAAATTTCAGATGTTTCCTTTTAGCAGAATATTAGATTTTTTTAAGAAATCCAGATTCATAATCTTTGTCTTTTGATTGATGACCTAAATTTATATATTAGAAAGTAATTTAACAAAAATATGGGTAACACTTTGGAAGCAAGGTATAAGATAATAATCTCAAGTATTAATCAGAAGAGTAGTTAATATAGTGAAAGGACAAATATAGGGAAACTTTTTCTGAATGGCATTTTATTCATACTGATATAAACCATGTAGCCTGTGAAAATACTCAGAAAGTTCTAGCAAGTATAAAAATAAGAAATCATTAGAAAGTTTTGTTAATCCTAAGTAACCACTTCACTTGTTTTCTTTCATAGGCTCAGTGCTACTACCAGGGTTATGTTGAAGGATATCCTAATTCTGTTGTTACACTCAGCACGTGCAGTGGATTGAGGTTATTTATTTTCTATCATTGATATGTAAACACTATAGTTAATGATTTTTGGCTGCAGTGAATTTGTTATGTTTATATTAAGTTTGAAGCTGGAAGAGGGTTCCCATGTGGAGATGATGCAATGATATCCTTCAGTGAATATGTTTCTTCTCTTGTATCTCTTCACTTTCCTTGCTGACTAGAGACATTTCTAACTTCCCTGAAGGTTTAGATTTCCTAGTTTCTTTGATCTACATCTTATTTTTACTTAACTACAGAAATGACAACTGAATGTATACGACTAGAGCAAGCTGGAGGGGCTGTTTAGGATAGCTTATTTTTTCAGCAAATAACATTTTTGATACCTACCATGTATCACCTACTTGCTTAGTGTTTGGAGATATAAAGATAAATATAGATACACAAGGCATACTTTTTCTTCAGGGAAATCACCTTCAGGGAGAGGAGGCAATTTCTATATAAACAAATAGTTATTAATGTAGTACTCATATTTTTTTAAAAATATTATCACTGTCTTAAACTCTAACAATTGTAGGGTTTCCTCCTTAATGCCTAGAGTTTTCCATTCTGTTAGGAAATTCCTCACCTTCATTTTGTAGTGTAGACTCCTTATTTTCACAAATAAATGTTCCTCGGTGCTTGTTACATGGAACTCTGAAATTTGGTTTTTGGGAAGTAGCTCATTACTTAGTTACTTGAACTGTAACCTGTTTTCAGGGAAGAATAGTTTTAAAAGTTGTTTACTCTTTAAACTCTGATTTTTAATTTCTTATATAGACTGTGTTCATAAAGAAAATACATGTCTTTTCATAATTACTGCTTTTATTTTTATAAATAAAATTACTCTTTACATATAGTTTTGTTATATAAGCGATGTAATCATTTTTCAAAAGCAGCTCAAAGCAGAGAGAAATTCATTAAGATTTCTACTTACTATTGCTTTCTTTAAGTCACTGACTTGGAGGACAGGGAATTTCTTGATGATTGTAATGCTATATACTTATATACCTAGCAACTGATTACATAATTTCTTCTGCCTTTATAACTATAAAGAGAATGAAATGGAAAGTTAGTTTTGTGGATTGCAGGAGATCTTTTGTCTCTTCAGAGTTATCTCCAAAATGTAAAGAATATAGGTCAAAATACTGAGCTCAAAAACATTCTTTTTTTTTTTTAATTTTTTTTACTTATTTTTGAGAGACAGAGAGTGAACAGGGGAGGGGCAGAGAGAGAAAGAGACACAGAATCCAAAGCAGGCTCCAGGCTCTGAGCTAGCAGTCAGCACAGAGCCCGATGTGGGGCTGGAACCCACGAACCATGAAATCCGTGATATCATGACCTGAGCGGAGCTGAAGTCGGACGCTCCACCGACTGAGCCACCCAGGCTCCCCTCAAAAACATTCTTTATCCTCCTCTTCCTTCTTTTGGATTCTTTCAGAATTTTATCATATAGAATTGATTGAAAGCACTTAACATTTTTATCCTCAATTTTACAGAGGACTACTGCAGTTTGAAAATGTTTCTTATGGAATTGAGCCTCTGGAATCTGCAGTTGAATTCCAGCATCTTATTTTTAAGTTAAGGAATGGAAACAGTGAATTTGCAGCTCTTACTGAAGATGGCCGAAGCATACAACAAAACCCAGTGGACAATAACATTTTTATAAGTGAAGAAGTGTGTTTGTATATATATATTTTTTACTACTTTCAGGGAAATTATTGCTTTATTTAATTTATGTATAAGAAAAATGTATTAACCTATTATATAACTGTAGCAAATATTCTTTCCTTCAGAACATCCTCATCTTTTCTTCATGTTAAAATTTCCTTTGAACCATACATTGCCTTTTTCTCCTTGCATCAACTGATCATTTACTTTTTTATGACCCATTTTAATTTTAATTCTTATTTTGTTACATATTAATAACTTTCTAAAAAGTAACTCCTGTGTATTCAATATAAATTTAATTTAGTTCAGTTTCTGATTTTGTGTCTGCATTCCTAGAAGTTATTTAATAAGGACAGTATTTATAAAGATTGCATTCATAAATAAGGAGTCAGCATTAAATTATAGCTATAATTAAAATTAAAATGTCAAATGCAATATTGTCATGTATGGCCATGTAAATTGTTCATGTGTTCACCTTGTATAATTTCATATTTTAATTTTCGTAAAAGTAATTGTGAAAGAAAAATTTTTTCTGAGTAAGAGTGGCATAAACATGCATAGTTAATAAAAGACATATAGGGCAGTGTTAGTTGTTCCCAGTGCATGTTTTCCCATCTTCTTTCAGTTTAAAAAAGCAAACAATACCCCTCACAATTTAGCTGGGCATGTGAAAAAAGACTGCATTTCTCAAACTTCCCTTGTATCTCGATAGGGTCATGTTGAGGAGGTTATAGCTAATGCCATATGAACAGGTAGAATGTCTGCCATGTCTGGATTGAATTCTAAAGGAAGGGAGCTTATCTCCTTTTCACTTCCTGCTGGTTGCAATGTGGACAAACTCATACATCATAGTCTACTTGGATGATGATGATGTCATTTATGGCAGAACAAGAATGCAGAGTGAGCCTTACTCCTGAAGAATTTACAGGACTAGACCACCATACCTCTTCAGACTTTTGTGCAAGGGAGAAATAAACTTCATTGTTTAATCCACTATTATTTTAGTGTCTCTGTTACAGATTCTAATCCTATATCCAAAATAATACAGGGTTCAAATGGATTTTGAAATGTATATACAGCACCAAAGTATTTAGTGATAGATATAATATATATAATATATAGAATTTCTAATGAAATTTTGTTAACTAAATGCTGAATCTTTTTTCTATCTAAGAATTTAGAATGGTAATTTACAGTGGCTTCGATGAACCAGCATGGTGGACAATGTTGGTGCTCTACCCAGATCCATCTTAGTGTATTTTTGTGGATATAGGCCAGGATGGTGGGACCCCCTGTCTTTGGAGGTGGCTTTTGCTTTTAACATTCAGAATCTGTGACTCTTTTAAAAAATTTATTTAGACTTAAAAAGTTTTTCCCGTTTTATTGACAGGTAATTGGCATATAACATCTTATTAGTTCTAGATATATAACAATGTTTTGATAGTTACATATATTGCAAAGTGAATACCACAATAAGCCTAGTTAACATCCATCACCACATAGTTACAGTTTTGTTTCTTGTGATGAGAACTTTTAAGTTCACTCTCTTAGCAGTTCTCAAATATACATTACAGTGTTATTAACTATAGTCACCTTCTGTACATTACATTCTCAGAACTTATTTGTCTTGTAACTGGAAGTTTGTACCTTTTGACGACCTTCATTCATTTTCCCCACCCCTACCCATGTTGAATTTATTTCCGTACATGGTGTAAGAAAGTGGTCAGTTTTATTTTTCTGCATGTTGCTGCCCAGTTTCTCAACACCATTGTTGAAGAGATGTTTTTGCAATGCATATTCTTTCCTGCTTTGTTGAAGATTAGTTGACTATACAGTCGTGGGTCCATTTCTGGGTTTACTATTCTGTTCCATTGATCTGTGTGTCTGCTTTTACGCCAGTACCATACTGTCTTAATGAGTACAGCTTTATAATATAGCATGAAATCAAAAATCATGATGCCTCCAGTTTTGTTTTTCTTCTTTGGCTATTTGGGTTCTTTTGTGGTTCCATACAAATTTTAGGATTGTTTGTTCTAGTTCTGTGAAAAATGCTTGTGTTATTTTGATGGGGATTGCATTAAATGTGTAGATGGTTCGGGTAGTATCGACATTTTAACAATGTTTGTTTTTCTAATCCGTGAACATGGAATCCTTTCCATTTCTTTGTGTCCTCTTTGATTTCTTTTATAAGTGTTTTATAGTTTTAAGAGTATAGATCTTTTACCTCTTTGGTTAGGTTTATTCTTAAGTATCTAATTGTTCTTGGTGCAATTGCAAATAGGATAAATTCCTTGATTTCTTTTTCTGCTGCATTGTTATTGATATCAAGAAATGTAACCATTAATGTACGTTGATTTTATTATCCTGCAACTTTACTGAATTCATGTATAAATTCTAATAATTTTTTGGTCGGGGTCTTTTGGGTTTTCTACATAGAGTACCATGTCATATGCACATAGTGAAAGTGACTTTTTCCTGGCCAGATTGGATGCCCTTTATTTCTTTTTGTTGTCTGATTGCTGAGTCTAAGACTTCCAGTACTATATTAAATAGTAATGGTGATAATGGAAATCCTTGTCTTCTTCTTGTCCATTTAGTTAAAGCTCTTAGTTTTTCCCAGTTGAGGATGATATTAGCTATGGGTCTTTCATATGTGGCTTTTATGATGTTAGGGTGTATCCCTACTTTGTTAAGGGTTTTTATTGATAATGTATGCTGTATTTTGTCAAATGCTTTTTCTGCATCTATGAGAGTATCATATGATTCTTATCTTTTCTTAATGTGGTGTATCATGTTGATTGATATGCAAATGTTGCATCCCCCATGATCATGGTGAGTGATTCTTTTAATGTACTGTTGTTTTGTTTTGCTAGTATCTTATTGAGAATTTTTGCAACCATGTTCATCAGGGATATTGACCTATAATTCTTCTTTTTTAGCAGGGTCTTTGTCTGGTTTTGGAATCAATGCTAGCCTTATAGAGTAGTTTGGACATTTTCCTTCCCCTTCTATTTTTCGGAACAGTTTAAGAAGAACAGGTATTAAGTCTTCTTAAATGTCTCGTAGAATTCCCCTGGGAAGCCATCTGGCCTTGGACTTTTTTTTGTTCGGAGATTTTTGGTTACTGATTCAATTTCTTTGCTAGTTATGGGTTTGTTCAAATTTTCTATTTCTTCCTGTTTCAGTTTTGGTAGTTTGTATGTTTCTAGTAATTTGTCCATTTCTTCCAGATTGCCCAATTTGTTGGCAATTGTAATGTGTTTATGCAATGGAATATTCAACCTTAAAAAAGAAGGAAATCGTCTCATTTGTGACAACATGGATGAACCTGGAGGATGTTATGCAAAGTGAAGTAAGCCATACACAGAAAGACAAATAACACATGATCTCACTTATATGTGCTATCTAAAATAGTCAAACTCAGAGGCAAGGAATAAAATGGTAGTTGCCAGGACCTAAGGACAGGGAGAAATGGGGAAATGTTGGTCAAATGGCACTAAGTTTCAGTTATACAAGATAAGTAAGTTCTGGAGATTTAATATACAGTAATATGACTATATTTAAAAATAACATATTGTAAATATGAAATTTTCCTGAGTGTTGATCTTACATGTTCTCATCACACACACGCACATACACACGCACACACATGCACACACACACACACACAGATAGTGGTAGCTATGTGAGGTAGATATGTTAATTAGCTTGATTGTAGCAATTATTTCACTATATGTGTATATATGAACATCCGGTGTTATATTTTAAATACATATATTTTTATTTGTCAATTATTCCTCAGTAAGGTAGAAAAATGATTTGAAATTTTAGGATAAACAATTTATGAAAGTTTTATATGCTTTTAAGTGTGCTTTTTCTTTTTTCTAGCCACGATCAACTGTTCCAGATTTAATTCCGCTTTATCTAGAAATGCATATTGTGGTGGATAAAGCTTTGGTATGTGTTTTTCTTTTTCTTTGCTTTAAATATTTGGTGTGAATGCATGATTATCCCTAGCTGGAAAGGAACTTAAAAATTCCAAATCTTTGACCACATGTCATAGAGAGAACAGTGAAAATCTTGTAAACTGAAAAGTCAAATACTCAAAATTACATAATTCTTTTATTTTTATTTTTTAATTTACATCCAAGCTAGTTAACATATAGTGCAATAATGATTTCAGGAGTAGAATCCAGTGATCCATCCCCTGTGTATAACACCCTGTGCTCATCCCAACAAGTGTCTTCCTCAATACCCCTTGCCCATGTAGCCATCCCCCCACCCACAATCCCTCTAGCAACCCTCAGTTTGTTCTTTATATTTAAGAGTCCCTTATGTTTTGTCCCTCTCCCTGTTTTTATATTATTTTTTGTTCTCTTCTCCTATGTTCATTTGTTTTGAATCTTAAATTTCACGTATGAGTGAAGTCATATAATGTTTTTCTTTCTCTAATTTCACTTAGCATAATCCCCTCTAGTTCCATCCATGTTGTTGCAAAAGGCAAGGTTTCATTCTTTTTGATTGCCAGGTAATACTCCATATATAACATCTTCTATATCCATTCATCTGTCAGTAGACATTTGGACTCTTATCATATTTTGACTATTGTCTATAGAGCTGCAGTAAACATTGGGGTGCATGTGTCCCTTTGAAACAGCACACCTGTATCCTTTGAATAAATACCTGGTAGTGCAATTAATGGGTCATAGGATAATTTTATTTTTAATTTATTGAGGAACCTCCATACTGTTTTCCAGAGTGGCTGCACCAGTTTGCATTCCCACCAGCAGTGCAAAAAAGTTCCTCTTGCTCTGCATCCTTTCCAACATCTGTTGTTGCCTGAGTTAATGTTAGCCATTCTGACAGGTGTGAGGTGGTATCTCATTGCGGTTTTGATTTGTATTTCTCTGATGATGAGTGATGTTGAGCATTTTTTCACGTGTCTGTTAGCCATCTGAATGTCTTCTTTTTAAAAAATTTTTCTTCATGTTTATTTTTGAGAGAGAGAGGGAGAGACAGAGTGCGAGTAGGGGAGGGGCAGAGAGAGAGAGGGAGACAAAATCTGAAGCAGGCTCCAGGCTCCGAGCTGTCAGCACAGAGCCTGACGTGGAGCTCGAACTCACAAACTGTGAGATCAGGACCTGAGTCGAAGTTGGATGCTTAACTGACTGAGCCACCAGGCGCCCCAGCCATCTGAATGTCTTCTAATGGAAAGTGTCTATTCATGTTTTTTGCCCATTTCTTCACTGGGTTATTTGTTCTTTTGGGTGTTGAGTTTGATAAGTTCTTGGGGCACCTGGGTGGCTCAGTTGGTTAAACGTTCGACTTTGGCTTAGGTCATGATCTCCTGGTTCATGGGTTCGAGCCCTGTGTCAGGCTCTGTGCTGGCAGCTCAGAGCCTGGACCCTGCCTCATTCTGTGTCTCCCTCTCTCTCTGCCCCTCCCCCGCTCATATTCTGTCTCTTTTTCTCTCTCAAAAATAAATAAACATTAGAAACTTTTTTAAAAAAGAGTCCGTTTCTTTATAGATTTTTGATACTTAACCCTTATCTGATATGTCATTTGCAAATATCTTCTCCCATTCCATCAGTTGCCTTTTACTTTTGTTGATTGTTTCTTTCACTGTGCAGAAGCTTTTTACCTTGATGAGTCCCAATAATTCATTTTTGCTTTTGTTTCCCTTGCCTCCGAAGACATGTCGAGTAAGAAGTTGCTGCGGCCAAGGTTAGAGAGGTTTTTGCCTGCTTTCTCCTTGAGGATTTTGATGGCTTCCTGTATTATGTTTAGGTCTTTCATCCATTTTGAGTTTATTTTTGTGTAAGGTGTAAGATAGTGGTCCAGGATCGTTCTTCTGCATGTTGCTGTCCAGTTTTCCCAGAACCATTTGCTTAAGAGACTGTCTTTTTTCCATTGGATATTCTTTCCTGCTTTGTCAAAAATTAGTTGGCCAGATGTTTGTGGGTCACTTTCTGGGTTCCCTATTCTGCTCCATTGATATCATTTGCGGGTCCGTTTCTGGGTTCTCTATTCTGTTCCATTGATCTGAGTGTCTGTTTTCATGCCAGTATCATACTGTCTTGATGATTACAGCTTTGTAATACCTCTTGAAGTCTGGGATTGTGATGTCTCCAGCTTTGGTTTTCTTTTTCAAGATTGCTTTGGCTCTTTGGGGTCTTTTCTGGTTCCATAAAAATTTTAGGATTGTTTGTTCTAGCTCTGTGAAGAATGCTGGTGTTATTTTGATAGGGATTAGATTGACTATGTAGATTGCTTTGGGTAGTATTGACATTTTAACAATATTTGTTCTTGGGGCTCCTGGGTGGCTCAGTCGGTTAAGCAGTCAGCTTCAGCTCAGGCCATGATCTCGCGGTTTGTGAGTTCTCATCCTGCATTGGGCTCTGTGCTGATGGTTCAGAGCCTGGAGCCTGCCTCGGATTCTGTCTCCCTCTCACTCTGCCTCTCCCCCATCTCCCCCACTCGATCTCTCTCTCTCTCTCTTTCTCCTTCTCTCTCAAAAATAAATCGTTAAAAAATAAAAAAAAATATTTATTCTTCCTTTTCAGGAGCATGGAATATTTTTCCATTTTTTCATGTCTTCTTCAATTTGTTTCATAAGCTTTCTATAGTTTTCAGTGTATAGAGTTTTCACCTCTGGTTAGGTTTATTCCTAGGTATTTTATGGTTTTTGGTGTAATTGTAAATGGATCGATTCCTTGATTTCTCCTTCCGTTGCTTCATTATTGGTGTATAGGGATGCAACCAATTTCTGTGCATTGATTTTATATCCTGCGACTTTGCTGGACTCCTGGATCGGTTCTAGCAGTTTTTTGGTGGAATCTTTTGGGTTTTCCATATAGGGAATCATGTCATCTTTGAAGAGTGAAAGTTTGACCTCCTGCTGGCCAATTTGGATGCCTTTTATTTCTTTGTGTTGACTGATTGCTGAGGCTAAGACTTCCGGTACTATGTTGAATAACAGTGACGAGAGTGGACATCAATAGATGCTGTACTTTAAATTTTGAAATAATGAATACAATGAAATAGAATAAAATGAATTGATGGAAGTAAAATAGAATTTGAAAAATTACAAAAAAAGCAAAAAATACAGTAGAAAAAATTAAAGAAAAATATTTTTAATAAACATGGAAAATAAAAATATTTTTTTTCTCTTTTCTGTAGTCAAGAATAAGAAAAGAAAAAAATTGAATAGATGACCAGCAAACAGACTGAAATATGATTGAAATTAAATAGTTTTCCCCTAGAAGTCAAACTATGAAGCACTTTATAGTCCATAAACTAAGCAGGCATAGTGACATGTGGTGTTCCTGAAGAGAGAAGTTGGCCAGCTTGGGCGGGGCTTAGTGGAATGGCTCTGTTCTCCATTCAGTGGTGCTACTTAGCTTACTGGGGTGGATTGTAGTGGTGCATGTAGATATGTATGCGTGTGTGTGGGAGGGGTGAAAATGGCGTTGTCCTGCTACCCAGTCTCTAGTATTAGAACTCTGTGTTCTCCCCGACCAGCAATTGTGCACCTGTCCTTTGTCTCCAGCTTCTGTCCACTCCCCACTTTTACACTGTCCATGACCCAGCCGTCAGGTTGCCAAGCAGCACCTCCCTCCTGAGTTTTATCTCAGATGTGCTCTTTCCCATCCCCTCACTTCTGAGGGACCACAGCTTTGACCCACTGAGACCTTCTGGGGGAGGGTCTCATTGAGCAATGGCCAGGTGCCAGTCGCACCCAGGAACATTTGCGAGACCGTGCTGCTGCCAATGCCCAGAGACTGCCCAAGAAAAAGTTCACGTGATCATGTAGCAGCAGCGTTTCAGGGATTATGGTAAATCACAACACACATCTGACGCCAGGCTTTACCATTAATGTCCTTGTTCCAACACCAGGGAATATGTTGGGTCCCTGGGGTCAGCTGGAACCTTTGACTGTGGGGTGGCCATACAGCCTCTACCAAATGTTCTCCCAGCAGAGGAACTGCCTCTTGCCATGTGGCCCAAGTACCCCTCAGACCTCGCTCTCTGCTCCTGGGAATTCACCCTTCTCACCAGAGCACTGCAAGGTATCAAGCTGTGGAGTTTCAGACTCTGTGCTCCCCTGTTTATAGAGTCTTAATGGAATTTAAACCCTCTTCTTCTCCTTTCTCCCTTTTTTTGTTCTGTCCCTCATGTAGTCTTTCTTTTCTCTCCAGCTGCTTTCATACTCTACCCCCATCTCCGTCCTCTCTCCACAAGCAAAAACATCTCCCTGCCCTTTGCAGCTTCTCTCTCCCCCAGTTCACCAATCTGCTCCAAGTACCTTCTGAGTCCTCTGGTTCAGGTTGAGTAGATTGTTGTGTTAATCCTTAAATCAGTTTTCTAGGTGTGCAGGATGGTTTATTTGTATTGGATGGATGGATGGACTTCAGAGACACGAGACACAATAAAACTTCCATGCTTTTCCACCATCTTGGCCCCTCCCAAGAGATGCTGTACTTTAGAGAGATGATTTATAGATGTGGAATTTGACATTGGCACATTCCACAAAAATTTATTCAGATTTAAGCAGTCATATATACATTAATTTGTGTGTGTGTGTGTGTGTGTGTATAATTTTATACAACAGGGCCATATATGTAACTTTATGTAATCACAGTCACTATCAAGACACTCAATGGTACCATCACTATAAGAGTCTCTTACATTTTAACTTCATTGTTACATTTGTTTTTCCCTGTTTCCCTACACTTCTCAACCTCTGGCAGTCACTAATTTGTTCTCCATCTGTTGGTTTCAGGAATATTGCATAAATCTTACCTTGTAGTATATATCCTTTTGAGATTTTTTAATACTCAGCATAATTTTCTTAAGGTTTATCCAGTTTAGTCAATTCCTCTTTGTTACTGAGCAGTATTACATGGTATGAATGTACCACAATTTGTTTAACTGGTTAACCATTGAAGGACATATAAATTGTTTCCAGTTTTTGGCTAATAGGAATAAAACAGTTATGGACATTTATGTATAGGTTTTTTGTGAGCATCAGTTTTTATTTCTTTAGGATAAATGCCCAGGAGTGCAAGTGCTGGGTCATATGGCAAGTACATTATTTGTTTTGAAAGTTGTTACACTTTCCTGAATGGCTGTACGATATTACATTCCCACTGGTATATTAGAGTAGTCCAATTTATATTTATCTTTTTTATTGTTCCTATCTTATTTTGCACTGTTTTAATTCCAAAGCAGCCTTAAACTTCTGAGAGTAGATGGAGAGTATATCTCAAACATACTACATAACAGATTGTATTTTAATTTAAAATTAATTTTGTTTTTCAGTATGATTACTTGGGCTCTGAAAGCATGATAGTGACAAATAAAATCATCGAAATTATTGGCCTTGTAAATGCGGTAAGTATTTTCCTTTTCATAGTAGTTAGAAAAATTCATACTAGTTTTGAAATTATAATTTTCAATTAACTTAATGTGGCATTTCTGAATAATTAAGCCATCTATCTGTACAGACTGAGCATAGATTTGTCAATGCATTGAATTAATTTCATGGTTATTGTAAAATAACAAAGATTAATTTTTCATGTATTTACCTCTTTTTGTCTTTAGATGTTTGCCCAGTTGAAAGTTACTGTTGTGCTGTCATCGTTGGAGTTATGGTCAGATAACAATAAGATTTCTACAGTTGGTGATGCAGATGAAGTATTGCATAGATTTTTAGAATGGAAAAAGTCCTATCTCACTCTAAGACCTCATGATATTGCACATCTATTCATGTAAGAATAATGTTTCAGTATTCTTAGAAAGAAAACAAAGTTTTGTGATAATGATGTAGCTTAATTTAGGGAATTTTTATTCATTTCCGACTATTCATACATTATTATATACTTCATTTAGGCCTCATATTCTCTTTCTGGTTGTCAGCAAAAAAATCTTGCCAAAATTTATTTCTATGCTTATTAACTTTTTACTAATGAGATTGAGATTTCAATACGTTAAACAATTTCAAGACTCTTGGATCTGGTGGTGTCTCTCTGGTTTGAACGCACAGGTTTTAACTCCAGAGCCCATAATCTTAACCACTACCTAAAAAAAAGGATTTATCTTGTAATGTTTATATTTTTGTTAAGAAATTTTGATCAAAGGCTTGGTAATGTAGGTTAAAATTAGTTTATCCTAATGGATTTTCTGTGTAATTTTTTGTTTTGTTCTAATTTTTATTATGGGAAATTTTAAATATAACAGAAGTCAAGAAAGTAAAATAATGAATCCTCATGTACCTCACATACCCATAAGACAATTACCAGCATATGGCTAATTTTTTTAATTTTTTTCACCCTCTCAACTCCATTATTTTGAAGAAAATCCTATGTGTCATATTATTTAATTACGTATCTTTAAAGATAAGCCATCATTGTTTAGTCAGAGTTAAAATTTTCTATATTGTATAAAATATTTTATTTTATATTTTATAGTGGGTTTGTTCAAAAATGTAGCCACGCAAGGTTCACACATTGCATTCATTCGATATGTCTCTTAGTCTCTTTAAATCTTTGGGTTTCATCTCTATCATATTTTTTCCAGTTTATTTGTTGAAGAAATAAATATAAGTTTTGTAATGGTCAATTATTAGTATATATTTATAATTGAATTCATTAAGATTTAGTAGCAGTTATAATCAGAATTAGCTTTCAATAAATCTGTATATACATAGTTTTAAGTCAGCTTGTCAATATTTCTTTTGGAAGTGTGAGATTAGTTTTCCCCACATCTCTGCCAGCAATAATTATAATTGCTCTTTTCATTTTTTGCCAGTCTTATTAATTAATGTCAGTGCTATTTATTTATTATTAAGTTTTTATTTTAATTCCAGTTAGTTAACATACAGTGTTATATTAGTTTCAGGTGTAACATATAGTGATTCAACATTTCCATACAACACCTAGTGTTTGTTCCAGGTGCTTTCCTTAATTTCCATCACCTATTTAACTCATCTCACCCACCTCTCCTCTGATAACCATCAATTTGTTCTGCATAATTAAGAGTCTGTTTCTTGGTTTGCCCCTCTCTTTTCTTCCCTATGCTTGTTTTTTTTTTAAATTATACATATGAGTGAAATCATAATAGAATCATAATAAAATTTCCCTTAGCATAATACTCTCAAGCTCCCTTCATGTCATTTCAAATGGCAAGATTTCATTCTTTTTTATGGATGAATTATATATATATATGTATATATATATATCTCCATACACACAAACACATGCACCACGACTTTGTCATCCAATCATTAGTCAATGGATACTTGGTTTATTTCCATAATTTGGCTATTGTAGATAATGTGCTATAAACATTGAAGTGCATGTATCACTTTGAATTAGTATTTTTGTATTCTTTGGGTAAATATCTAGTAGTGCAATTGGTGGATCGTAGAGTAGTTCTATTTTTACTTTTTTGAGGAAACTTCAGAGTGGCTGGACCATTTGCATTCCCACCAACAGTGCAAAAGTGTTCCCCTGTCTCTGCATCATTTCCAACACCTGTTGTTTCTTGTGTTGTTGTTAACCATTTTTACAGGTGTGAGGTGATATCTCATTGTAGTTTTGATTTGTATTTTGCTGATGATGAGCGATGTTGAGTATCTTTTCATGTGTCTGTTGGCAAACTGGATGTCTTCTTTGGAAAAGTGTCTATTCATGTCTTTTGCCCAATTTTTAATTAGATTATTCCTTTTTAGGGTGTCGAATTGTATAAGTTATGTTTTTTGAATATGTGCCCTTTTTCAGATATGTCATTTGCAAATATCTTTTCCCATTCCATAGATTTCCTTTTAGTTTTGCTGATTGTTTCCTTTGCTGTGCAGAAGCTTTTTATTTTTATGAAGCCCCAATAGTTAATTTTTGCTTTTTTCCCTTGCCTCAGGAGACATACCTAGTAAGAAGTTGCTACAGCCAGTGTCACAGGGTTTTTCACTAGGGTTTTAATGGTTGCCTGTTTCACCTTTAGGTCTTTAATCCATTTTGAATTTATTTTGTGTATGGTGTAAGAAAAGTGGTCCAGTGTCATTCTTTTGCATGTTGCTGTCCAGTTTTCCCAAAACCGTTTGTTGAAGAGATTGTCTTTTTTCCATTTGATATTCTTTTCTGCTTTGTTGAAGATTAATTGACCATACAGTTGTGCATTCACTTCTGAGTTTTCTATTCTGTGCCATTGATCTATGCCTCTATGTTTGTGCCAGTGCCATACTATTTTGGAAACTATAGCTTTGTAATATAACTTGAAGTTTGGAACTGTGATGCCTTCAGCTTTGCTTTCTTTTTCAAAGTTGATTTGGCACTTTGGGGTCTTTTGTGGTTCCATACAAATTTTAGGAATATTTGTTCTAGCTCTGTGAAAAATGCTGTTGGCATTTTGATAGGGAATGCCTTAAATGTGCAGATGACTTTGGATAGTATAGCCTTTTAACAATATTTGCTTTTTAAATCCATAAGCATGGAATGTTTTTCCATTGCTTTATTTCCTCTTCAGTTTTTTTCATCGGTGTTTTATAGTTTTCAGAGTATAGGTTTTTCAGTTCTTTGGTAATAATTCTTTTCTTAATAATTTGTTAAAGCGTTTTAATAAAAATTTAAAAATTACACCATCGCTTGTGTATTTATTAACCAGTCTTCTGTAAAGTAGACCTTTCTTTCATTAATTGGGATTATGTCATAACTGTGTGATACAGTTTTTATGGAAAAGGCAATATATGGGTTTTTCTCTTTAAATATAAATTTTCAAGAAAGGAGACAAGTGTGAAAACTTACTACAAAGCTACAGTAATCAAAACAGTATGACTAACATAAAGATGAGCATATAGACCAATGAATAGAAAATAGAAATAAACCTTTGCATATGTCGGCAAGGATGCCACCAATGCCAAGACCATTTAATGGGGAAAGGACAGTCTCTTCAACAAACATTGTTGGGAAAACTGGATATCCACATGGAAAAGACTGAGGTTGGACTTTATGTAATATATAAAATTAACTTGAAATGGGTCAAGGATCTAAATTTAAGACCTAAAACTATAAAAATATTAGAAGAAGAAATAGGGGGAAAGATTTATGACGCTGGGTTTGGCAGTGTCTTAGGTATGACACCAAAAAAAAAATGAGCAACAAAAGTAAAAAAAGATCAGTTTGACTACATTAGAAAGGACAAAAATAATAGAATGAAAAGGCAACTTATGGAGTAATCCATGCTTATATGGTCAGCTAATCTATGATTAAGGAGGCAAAAATATACAGTGGGAAAAAGGCAGTCTCTTCAACAAAAGATGTGGAAAAACTGGACAGACACGTTTAAAAGAATGAGATTGGACATTTTTTTTACATCATACACAAAAATAAATTAAAAATGGATCAAAGACCTAAATTTCAGACGTTAAGCAATAAAACTCCTAGAAGAAAACATAGACAGTAATTATTTTGACATCAGCCATAGAGTCACTTTTCTAGATATGTCCTCTGGCAAAGGAAACAAATAAAAAATTAAATTATTGGGACTAAAAATAAAAATCTTCTACAACAGTGAAGGAAACCATCAGCAAAGCAAAATGGCAACCTACTGAATGGGAGAAGATATTTACAAGTGGCATATCTAATAAGGGGTTACTATCTAAAATATGTAAAGAACTTATATAACTCCACAGCATCAAAACAAAAAATCTGATTAAAAATGTACAGAAGACTTGAAAAGACATTTTTCCAAAGAAGACATACAGATAGCCAATTGACATGTGAAAAGATGCTACCACTAATCATCAGGGAAATACAAATCAAAACCACATATTACCTCACACCTATCAGAATGACTAAAATGAAAAAGACAAGAAATAACAAATGTTGGTGAAGATGTGAAGAAAAAGAAACCTATATGTACTTTTGGTGGAAATGTAAACTGTTGCAGCCACTGTGGAAAACAATATAAAGTTTCCTCAAAAAAAAAATTGCCATATGATCCAATAATTTCACTATTGGATATTTACCCAAAGAAAACAAAAACACTAATTCATTGATAGATGAATGGATAAAGAAGTGATATATATATACGGTGGAATATTATTCTGCCATAAAAAATAATGAAATATTGCCATTTGCAACAACATGGATCAACCTAGAGAGTAAAATGCTAAGTGAAATAAGACAGGTAGAGAAGGATAAATTCTGTATGATTTCACTCATATATGGAATTTAAGAAACAAAACAAAATAAACAAAGAAAAAAGGCTTAAAAATGGACTTTTAAGTATAGAGAACAAACTGGTGGCTTCCAGAGAGGAAGTGGGTGAATAGCTAGGTGAAATAGATAAAGGGGATTAAGGGTGCAGTTTTTTTTTATGAGTACTGAGAAATGTATAGAATTATTAAATCATCATATTGTATACCTGAAACTAATAGAAGACTGTATGTTAATCATGCTTGAACAAAAAAAAGAACAGAGTGGAAAGGCAACCTGGAATAAGAGAAAATAGTTTTAAATCATATATTTGATAAGTGTTTAATATCCAGAATATATAAGGAACTCCAAGAACACAACAGGAAAAAAACCAGTCTAATTAAGAATGGGCAAATGTCTATTTAATAGACATTTCTCCAGATAAAATATACAAGTGTCCAATAAGCACATGAAGAAATCTTTATGATTACTAGTCATTAGAAGAATGCAAATTAAATGTACACTGAATGTATAGCTACATATGGAAAGATTTTTTTTTTCTGAAGAAAAAAACTAGCTGAGTTATTGCTGCACATTAGGTGAACAAGAAAAAACCCATACTGAAACAAGATGGATAGGCTGAGACACAATCTCACCATAAATAGTGACTCATATTTTGGGGGAACTCATAGCTCTGAGATTCTTTCTGAGGAATGAATGGTTTAAATCCTACATCTAGCAACCAGCTTTTAAGACCTGCACCTTAGGTCAAGTCCACAAAACATCTAGATCTGAAAGCCAATAGGGCTTGCATCATAAGACCTACAGGCTATAGGGAATTGGGAAATGGTTCTTAAGGACTCATCAGACTCTGAGGCTACTACCTCACAAGGCCTAGAACAGAAATAGCAGACAGAAACGCCCAGTCTTCTTGGGAAAGAGGGAATTTAACACGCATCTAAGGCCCTAATGAATTAGTCTCCAAAGAAAGAGGCCAGTAGGTGCCATCTTTGTTCTTTCCTTCTTCATTACTCTAGGTCGCTAGAATCTCTCAAAAAGAGCTTGTGCGCTCATTTGGTGCCATAGTTTTTATGGTTGCTACCCAAGGGATACCTGTTGATCACCTGGCTCTGGTGGTCATTGTGTTTACTTTCATGGGTCCTACACGACTGTAGGTAATGGAGAAATAGTTCTTGACTGGCTATACCCCACTGGGCACAGTACAGAGACAAGAAACCCAAATGCACCTCCAGTCTTTCTGTGAAAGAGGCCTATTTAGTTATTTTCTTAGCTCTGGCCTGAGGGCCACATAGCTAAACACACATTGAATTAAACAGACAACTAGAGACTGACTATAATCTTCTTCAGAGACCAGAGAGGCCAGCAGGTGCCATCTTCATGCCCTTCCTCCATCCTGCCCCAGATCTTTGTTGTCTCAAGGACAGGAGCTTGTGTGTGTATCTGGTGCCCTAAACTTAGAGACTGCTGCCCACAGGATACATCCTTTGGTAGCCTGGCTTTGGTGGCCAGAGGGGCTTGTGTTCACAGGGCAAAGGGTGGTTACAAATAAAGAAATGGTTCTTAACTGGCTATCGCCCCAGGGCTCAGCACAGAAGAAATAGACCAAAATGCCAGTCTCCCAGTCTTCTCCTGAAACAGGTACATTTGCATACATTAAAGACTTCTGCCCTAGTGTCTGGCGTTTAGTCAGCCTGAATCTAGATGCTGACTGAAATCCTCCCATTCGGGACAATGACAGGTCTTGGCATACCATCAACTACTGGGACCTTAAAAAAACTTTTTTAATGTTTATTTATTTTTGAAAGAGAGAGAGAGAGAGAGAGAGACAGAGTGCAAGTTGGGAAGGGGCAGAGAGAGAGGGAGACACAGAATCTAAAGCAGGTTCCAGACTCTGAGCTGTCTGAGCACAGAGCCCAACCCAGGGCTCAAACTCGTGAACCGCAAGATCATGACCTGAGCCAAAGTAAGTTGCTTAACCAACTGAACCACCCAGGTGCCCTGGGACCTTTTTAAAATGGTTTAAAAATAAATATTGCTTGGAGAATCACAAAGGTTTGAGAGACTACCAGAGGTAGGACAAAACAAGGTCACTCCTTTAAGACTGAGAAAGGTAACTCATTTATCTAATGCATAAAAACTAACACAGAGTCAAGGAAAATGGAAAACAGGATATGTTGCAAATGAAAGACCAAGATAAAATTTCAAAAAAGATCTTAATGAAATAGTTATAAGTGATTTACCTGATAAAGACTTCAAAATAATGGTCTTAAAGATGCTGTTTGAGCTCAGGAATGTATGGACAAGGTGAGAATTTCAATGGAGACAGAAAATGTAAGGAAGTACAAAATAGATATCATAGAGCTAAAGATATAACTTAATGGAAAAAGATATTAGAAGGGTTCAACGGCATATTAGATGAAGTGGAAGAAAGGATCAGTGAACTCAAAGGTCAGTGGAGCTTACCCAGTCAAAGCAGCAAATAGAAAAAAAGAAAGAAGAATAAAAATAGCTTAAGGGACTTATGGGAAAATGTCAAGTAGACCAACATTCACATCACAGGCGTAACAGAAGGAGAAAAGAGTAGGAAACTTTGGTGAAGAAATAATGGCTGAAAACTTCCTCGGGAATTATAATTCCTAACCTCGGGAAGGAAATAAACATTCAGATCAGGTAATTCCATAGAGTACCAAATAAGACAAAGCAAAGAGACTCACACCAAGACACATTAAAATCAAATTGTCAAAAGTTAAAGAAGAGGGAATCTTAAATGTAGTAGGAAAAAAAAAACCCAAATTGTTACATGCAAGGAAACCCCATATAACACTATTAGCAGATTTTTCAGCAGAAACTTTCCAGGCCAGGAGGGAGTTGCATGATACATTTGAAGTGCTAAAAAAAAAAAAAAAGAAGAATGTTTATTAAGAATACTGTACTTAGAAAAATTGAAGGAGACATAAAGCGTTTTCCAACAAGTGAAACATAAAGAACGTCATCACCACTAGACCAGTCTTACAAGAAATGCTAAAGAGATATGTTTAAGCTGAAATGAGATGGACACTAATTAGTAACAAGAAAACACATGGAAGTATAAATGTCACTGGCAAAGGTAAATTAATAGGAAAATCCAGATTAATCTAATGTTGTAAATGGGGTGGGTTCACCACTTATAAAGCTGGCAAGAAAGGTTAAAGACAAAGTAGGAAACACAATTATAACTACAATAATTTTTTAAAGGATAACAAGAGAAGATGTGAACTGTGACATCATAACAAAACAGGGGTGAAGGGAGTAAAAATGTAGAGCATTAGAATGTGTTCAAAGTTAAGTTTTTATCACCTTACTATAATTTGTTTTATGTAAGCCTCATGATAACCACAAAGGTAAAACCTGTAGAATACATACAAAAGAATAACATGAAATGAATGAAGGCATACCATTATAGGAAATCATCAAATCAAAAAGGAAGAGAGCAAGAGAAGAAGAAATGAATAGGACAGTTACAAAGCAGTCATAAAACAATAAAATGGTAATAAGAGTATACCTATTGTTGGGAACTTTCTGTGATCACGCTTTACAGTAATGTAAATGAACTAACCTCTTCAAAAAAGACTATGGACTTGATATACAGAACATTACATTTAAAACCAACAAAATGCACATTCTTCTCAAACACACATAGAACATTATTCAGGATGGATCATATGGTAGGCCACGAAAGAAGCCTTAATATATTTAAGAAGATTTAAAGCATATCTGGTATTTTTTCTGATCACACTTGTATGAAACTAGAAATCAATACAAGAAGAAAACTGGAAAATTCACAAATGTATGGGGCTTAAACAAATGCTACTGAAAAATCAATGGGTCAAAAAAATTAAAAGAGACAGCAAAAAGTAACGAGACAGACTATAAGTTTATCAATTTTGTTTATCTTCAAAGAACAAACTCTTTGTTTCACTGATCTTTTCTATTGATTGTTTTAGCCTCTATTTCATTTATTTCTGCTCTGATATTTATTGTTTTCTTCCTTCTACTAATTTTGGGCTTGTTCTTTTTCTAGTTCCTTTAGGTATAAAGTTAGACTGAGATTTTTCTTGTCGTTGTTGTTTTGAGGTGGGCCTGTATCACCATCAGTTTTCCTCTTAGTACTGCTTTCTCTGAGTGCCATGGATTTTGGGCCTGTGTGTGTGTGTGTTTAAGTTGATTTATTTATTTTGAGAGACAGAAACAGCACAAGTGGAGGAGGAGCAGAGAGAAAGGGAAACAGAGACTCCCAAACAGGCTCCACCCTGAACTCACAAAACTGTGAGATCATGACCTGAGCTGAAACCAAGAGTCGAATGCTTAACTGACTGAGCCACCTAGGCGCCCCTGGGCCATTGTGTTTTTCATTTTCAACTGTCTCCATGAATTTTGTTTTTAATTTCTTCTTTGATTTCTTCGTTGATCTATTGGTTGTTTAGTAGCATGTTGTTTAGCCTCGATGTGTTTGGTTTTTCTAGTTTTTTTCCTGTAACTGATTTCTGGTTTCATATTTTTGTGGTCAGAAAAGATGCATGATATAGTTTCAGTGTTTTTAAATTTGTTGAGACCTTATTTTGTGTCCTAATATGGTCTGTGCTGGAGGATGTTCCATATACACTTGAAATTAATATGTGTTCTGCTGTTTTTGTATCGAATATACCGTATATACCTGTTAAGTCCATCAGGTCTAATATGTTATTCAAAGATACTATTTTTCTTATTGATTTTATATGTGGATGATCTGTCAATTGATGTAAATGGGGTATTGAAGTCCCCTACTATTATTGCATTACTGTCAATTTCTCCCTTTATATCAGTTAATATTTTCTTTCTTCAGCTGGAGCTGAAGCACGTGTCAGTTGGAGGTCCTGAAGTGTTCTGTGCTGGGGGTGCCCTTGCAAGCTGACTGAAGCTACCGTGGCATGGGCCTGGATTGTTCTGATGGCTGGGGCTGCAGTGAGCAATGGCCAGGGTCATCCCAGAGGAACACCTGGGATGGGTAGGGCTCACTGAGGTGATAAACTGGCCAGGCCACATGTACCTTGCTCCCATTCACATTATCAAGGTGGAAGGGGAACAGAAACTGTTGCATTCACCAGCTCTCTTGTTCTGGAGAGAGTTCTAGCAGCTGCCTTCCAACCTCACCCCCAACGCTGAATCTTTATATACTAGTTGGTCTTTTAAACCCTGGCTTCTTTTCTGTGCCTCGGGGCATCTGGGAGTGGCCTAGAGGCCTGGTGCTTATAGGTTGGCTATGGCTCCCAGACCCTGCTTTCATCTTCATTATTAAGGTGTAGGCAGATTGTAAACCATTTCACTTGCTAGTCCCTCCAACCCGCAGAGAGTTCCAGCAACTCTCCTGTCATTTGGTAGATTTCTAGAGCTGGCTCTTTTATGTACTAGTTGCTCTTTTAACCACAGCTTTTTTTTTCTGAGACCCAGGGCAGAATAATCTGCTCCTGGTCTTTCAGTACTGTACGTCCTCATTGCCATTACCAGTGTTGGAGGTGGGGGTTCTCTTCTGTCTTGCCATTTTATCTTGTCTTTCTATCTTTTGTTGTATAGAAGCTGCTCAGTTAGCCTTCAGTTCTTTTTCAGGAGGAATTGCTATATAAATAGGTGTAGATTTGGTGTGTCCACGGTGAAGGTGAGATCAGGATCTTCCTGTGTCGCTCTCTTGGACCAGCTCTTACTATTGAGTTTTAAGTGTTCTGTAAGCATTCCGGTACATGTCATTTATAATAGATATGATTTAAAAATATTTTCTGGCTGTGGGTTGTCTTTTAATTTTCTTAACAGTATATTTTAAAAAGCAGATTTTGATGAATTCATAATTAACTTACCAATTTTTAATTGTATGATTCATGCTTTTGTTGTTGTACCTAAAAATATATTTGCCCCACCCAGAGTTACAGATATCTCTAGTATGTCTTTTTCTAGAAGCCATATAGGTTTAAGTTTTTCTTATTTAGATTTATTACTCATTTTGAGTTAATTATTATATATATTATGAGGTATGGAAGAGGCCCTTTTTTGCATATGAATAACTATTCAGAACCAATCCTTGAAGAGTATAATTTCTCTATTTAATTGCTTTTACACCTTTGTCAAAAATCATTTGACTTTATATGTATGAGTCTATTTTTGTTCTGTCCTTTTGTGAATAACACACTGCCTTGATTACCATAGCTTTATAAAAACTAGTAGTACAAGTTCTCCAAGAGTGTTATTCTTTTTAAAAATCTTTTTGGTTATTCTGAGTTTTTGCCTTTCTTCATAAGTGTTAGATTCAGCTTCTTAGTTGCTATAAAATATTTTTCTGAAATATTGATTGGACCTGTATAGAATCTATTCAGTAGTTTAGGGAGAACTGACAGCTTAATAATACTAAGTCTTCCAATCAATGAACTTGGTATATCCTCCATTTACTTAGGACTTCTTTAATTTCTTTTATCAGTGTTCTGTAGTTCTATCAGTACACAGATCGATTAGTATTCCATTAGTATACAGATATTTCTCACCCTATGTTAGCTTTATATCATAGTATATCATATCTTTAATGCTATTTTTTATTCTTTTTTGAACACAGATTGAAAAAATTTAATTTACCTATTTTTAAATGTTTTAATTCAAATATATTTGAATGTTACATAACATTGTAAATATAAGGTGTACAACATGTTAATAAATGCATTTATATATTATAATACGATTGCCACTGTAGTGGTAATAAGCACATCTATCATGTTATATAGTGATCATTTCTTTTTAGTAGTTTCAATAATGAAGTTCTAGGCTCTTAGCAAATTTAAAGATTAGAATACAACATTGTTATCTATATCTACTATACTGTGTATTAGATCTCTAGGTCTTATTGATGACTCATTGCATGGTTGTACCCTTAAATAACATTAGCACTATTGCAAATGTTTCATTTTACTTTAGTTTCAAATATTTTATTGCTAGGATTTAAAAATCAGATTGACTTTTATACATTGACTTTGAAACATGAAAACTTGCTGAACACACTTAGTTCTAGTAGCTTTTTTGTACACTGTGGAATTTCCTAGGTAGATAATCACATTATCTATAAACAGAGAAAACTGTATTTCTTCCTTTTCAATCCATATACCTTTTATTTTATTTCCTTGCCTTATTGAACAGGCTAGGACCTCTAGTATGAGGCTGAATACCAGTGGTGAGAGCAAACCTCCTTGAATTTCCACAATCTTTTGGTAGCACTATCTCGGATTAAGAAAGAGTATGAGCAACACTTAAGACATTGGGGGGGGGGAGCCAAAGTTGCATGTTAAGTGTAAATACTTGGAAACAAGTGCTGGAGGGGTTAGGCATAAAAAATATCAGAGAGGCAGAATAGAGGCAGCAGTAGGCAGAGAGTGCAGTGTGCAGTGAAGAGCAGTTGAAACTGAGGGGAAGTTTCAAATTGATAACTGAGACAAGTTTCTTTTATACCTCTAAGAATGTTTTTTATCTGGTGGGAGCTCTGAAGATGACAGAATATATTTAGAGCATCTGTACCTTAGTGGTTGAGAGTATGGCTCTAGATTCAGATTGCATAAATTCATATCCTTCAGTGGCACTTATTAATGGTGCTACCTTGAGAAAGTTACTTATACTTCTCATACGATGTTTGATTTGTTCAGTAGGGGCGAAAATAATATTTATTTCAATGGCTTGACTTGAGAATTAAATGGAATAATTTATGAAAAACCTCTGAGAATAGTGTTATTATAGGACAGTTTATATGGGCCTCACTCAAAGCAGAAATAAGAATGTTAACTTGTAGAACAATAAAGTCATTCCAGTGAGAAACTGGTAAGCTTTTATATATGGGAATGAAAATGCTTAATCCATATATTAAAACTATTTTTTATTGTCACTCAGCAAAATGCTTTTGATCAAAACTGTCTGAACAAAAGTAATCCTAACCAAATGTGATGAGAACAGCAAAGCTATTAAAAACTTGGCTCCACTGAATATATTCTAGAAAGATAATATGCTTGATCTTATTAAGAATGTCTTCCAAGTTTGAAACAATAAGGATGTATGGAGAGATTGTACCTCAGTTTGCTTTCAGACTAGGATTTTGTGGACTACAGACAAATTATTAGCAGGAATTCTCACCTTTGCATTGTTTGTCAAAATTAATTATAAATGTACACTTATTTATTTAGCTATAGAAATTATCCAGATTATGTGGGGGCAGCAGTTCCTGGAAAGATATGTGTTACCCCTTATTCTGCTGGAATTGTTATGGTATGTAATGATTTTATCTTACTATTTAAAAAATATTTATACACTTAAAAATCACTCAGCGTCCCTGGGTGGCTCAGTCGGTACAGCGTCTGACTTTGCCTTAGATCATGATCTTGTGGTTTGTGAGTTTGAGCCCTGCATCCAGCTCTGTGCTGACAGCTCAGAGTCTGGAGTCTGCTTCAGATTCTGTGTTTCCCTCTTTCTCTGCCCCTCCCCAACGTGTACTCTGTCTCTCGCTCAAAAATAAATAGACATTAAAAATATCATTCAACATTATACCAAAAATTTTATACAGTTTATATTTATAGTTG
>CM053567.1:33628527-33665023 GCA_028646485.1 Cryptoprocta ferox
TTCCCCCTTCCCCTTCCCCCCTCAGTTTGTTTTCAGTATTCAAGAGTCTCTCGGGCTTTGTCTCCCTCCCTCTCACTAACTCTTTTTCCTCCTTCCCCTCCCCATTGTCCTCCCTTAGGTTTCTCCTGTTAGACCTATGAGTGCAAACATATGGTATCTGTCCTTCTCCGCCTGACTTATTTCGCTTAGCATGACACCCTCGAGGTCCATCCACTTTGCTACGAATGGCCAGATTTCATTCTTTCTCATTGCCATGTAGTATTCCATTGTATAGATGAACCACATCTTCCTAATTTCATTTTATTCTATTTTATTGTATCCATGTTTTCAAATTTTCAAATGTTTACCACTTTTTACCTTTTTTTCTTTTCTTATTATTCCCTTTTTTCTCTATTCTATCAAGCTTCTTAGAACAACCAGACCAAAACATGTCTAGCATCCTTTACTTGATTTTTCTGTTTGGTTTGTATTTTTATTATTATTTTTTACTTTATTCCTTCCTTTTCTTCCTTCAAAATGACCAAATGAAGGAATTCACACCAAAAGAAAGAAGAGGAAGAAATGACAGCCAGGGGCTTAATCAACACAACTAGATGTCTGAACTAGAATTTAGAATCATGTTAATAAGAATACTAGCTGGGGTTGAAAACAGATTAGAATCCCTTTCTGTGGAGATAAAAGAAGTAAAAGCTATTCAGGGCGAAATTAAAAATGCCCTAACTGAGCTGCGATCTTGAATGGATGTCATGGTGGCAAGGATGGATGAAGCAGAGCAGTGATCAGCAATATAGGGGACAAACTTATGGAGAATTATGAAGCAGGAAAAAAAAAAGAGGAAGACTGAGGCAAAAGAGCATGATATAAGAATTAGAGAACTCAATGACTCATTAAAAAGGAATAGCATCAGAATCATAGGAGCCCCAGAAGATGAAGAGAGAGAAAAAGGGGCAGAAGATTTATGTGAGCAATTCATAGCAGAAAACTTTCCTAACCTGAGAAAAGGCATAGACATTAAAGTCCAGAAAGCACAGAAAACACAAAAACCAACCATCAACCAGACATAACGTAGTCAAATTCACAAAATAGGCAAGGAAAGAATCATGAAAGCAGCAAGGGAATAAAAAGTCCTTAACCTAGAAGGGAAGACAGAATCAGGTTCACAGCAGGCCTGTCCATAGAGACTTGGCAGACCATAAAGGAGTCACAGAATGTATTCAATGTGCTGCACCAGAAAAATATGCAGCCAAAAATTCTTTATCCAGCAAAGCTGTCATTAAAAATAGAAGGAGAGATAAAAAGTTTCCCAGACAAACAAAAATTAAAGGAGTTCGTGACCACTAAACCAGCCCTGCAAGAAATTTTACCGGGGACTCTCTTAGGGAAGAAAAGACTAAAAAAAAAAAAAAAAAAAGACCAAAGCAACAAAGACTAGAAAGAACCAAAGAGTACCGCCAGAAATTCCAACTCCACAGGCAACATAATGGCAATAAATTCCTATCTTTCAGTACTCACTCTAAATGTCAATGGACTAAATGCTCCAATCAAAAGACAGAGGGTAACAGAATGAATAACAAAACAAGATCTATCTATATGCTATTTACAAGAGACCTATTTTAGACCTAAAGTCACCATCAGATTGAAAGTAAAGGGATAGAGAACCATGTATCATGCTAATGGTCACCAAAAATAAAGCTGGAGTAGCCATACTTATATCATACAATCTAGATTTTAAAATAAAGACTGTAACACAAGATGAAGAAGGGCATTATATCATAATTAAGGGGTCTATCCACCAAGAATATCTAACAGTTGTAAACATTACTCCAATGACAGCACCCAAATACATAAATCGATTTATCACAAACAAAAAGAAACATTGATAATAATACCATAATAGTACGGCACTTCAACACCCCACTTACAGCAATGGACAGATCATCTAAACAAAGTCAACAAGGAAACCATGGCTTTGAATGACACACTGGATCAGATGGACTTAACAGACATATTCAGAACATTTCATCCTAAAGCAGCGGAATACACATGCTTATCCAGTGCACATGGAACATTTTCCAGAGTAGATCACTACTGGGACACAAATCAGACCACAACAAGTACAAAAAGATCGAGATCATACTGTACATATTTTCAGACCACAACACTATGAAACAATCAACCACAAGAAAAAAGTTGGAAAGATAACAAATACTTGGAGACTAAAGAACAATCTACTAAAGAATGAATGAGCTAGCCAAGAAGTTAAAGAGAAAATTGAAAGGTACGTGAAAGCCAATGAAAATGATAACACCACAGCTCAAAACTTCTGGGATGTGGCAAAGGCAGTCATAAGACGGAATTATATAGCAATGCAGGCCTTTCTAAAGAAGGAAGGTCTCAGACACACAACCTAATCTTACACCTTAAGGAGCTGGAAAAAGAACAGCAAATAAAACCCCAAACCTGCAGAAAACAGGAAATAATAAAGATTAGAGCAGAAATCAATGCTATAAAAAAAGTAAACAAAACAAAACAAAAAAGAAGTAGAACAAATCAATGAAACCAGGAGCTGGTTCTTTGAAAGAACTAACAAAATTGATAAACCCCTTGCCAGTTTGATCAAAAAGAAAAAGGAAACGTATCCAAATAAATAAAATCAAGAATGAAAGAAGAGAGATCACAACAAACACAGCAGAAATACAAACAATAATAAGAGAATATTATGAGCAAGTATTTGCCCCAAAAATGGGCAAACTGGAAGAAATGGAGAAATTCCTGGAAACATACAAACTACCAAAACTGAAGCAGGAAAAACAGAAAATTTGAACAGACCTATCACCAGTAAAGAAATCAAATTAGTAATCAAAAGTCTCCCAAAAAACAAGAGTCCAGGATCAGATGGCTTTCCAGAAGAAATCTATGAAACAGTTAAGGAAGCGTTAACACCTATTCTTTTGAAGCTGTTCCAAAAAATAGAAATGGAAGGAAAACTTCCAGACTCTTTCTATGAAGCCAGTATTACCTTGATTCCAAAACCAAAGACCCCACTAAAAAGGAGAACTATAGGCCAATTTCCCTGATGAACATGGATGCACAAATCCTCAACAGGATACTAGCCAACCAGATCTAACAATACATTAAAAATATTATTCACCACAACCAAGTGGGATTTATACCTGGGAGACAGGGCTGGTTCTATTTCTGCAAAACAATCAATGTGATACATTACATCAATAGAACATGATCCTCTCAATAGATGCAGAGAATATATTTGACAAAATACAGCATCCTTTCTTGATTAAAAAAAAAAAAAAACCTCAAGAAAGTCAGGATAGAAGGATCATACCTGAAGATCAAAGAAGCCATATATGAAATACCCACCGCTAATATACTCAATGGGAAAAAACTGAGAGCTTTCTCCCTAAGGTCAGGAACAAGACAGGGACATCCACTCCTGCCATTATTAGTCAACATAGTATTGGAAGTCTTAGCCTCAGCTATCAGACAACACAAAGGAATAAAAGGCATCCAAATCAGCAAGGAGGAAGTCAAACTTTCACTCTTTGCAGATGACATGATACTCTATACGGAAAATGCAAAGGATTCCACCAAAAAACTGCTAGAACTGATCCAGGAATTCAGCAAAGTTACAGAATATAAAATCAATGCACAGCAATCAGTTGCATTCCTATACACCAATAATGAAGCAACAGAAAGAGAAGTCAAGGAATTGATCCTATTTACAATTGCACCAAAACCCATAAAATACCTAGGAATAAACCTAACCAGAGATGGAAAATCTATACACTGGAAACTATAGAAAGCTTATGAAAGAAATTGAAGAAGACACACAGAAAAATGGAAAAGTATTCCATGTTCCTGGATTGGAAAAACAAATATTGTTACACTGTTGATACTACCCAAAGCAATTTACATATTCAATGCAATCCCTATCAAAATAACACCAGCATTCTTTACAGAGCTAGAACAAACAATCCTAACATTTATATAGAACCAGAAAAGACCACGAATAGCCAAAGCAATCTTGAAAAAGAAAACCAAAGCTAGAGGCATCACAATCCTGGACTTCAAGATGTATTACAAAGTTGTAATCATCAAGACATTATAGTACAGGCACAAAAACACATTCAGATCAATGGAACAGAATAGAGAACTCAGAAATGGACCCACAAACATCTGGCCAACTGATCTCTGATGAAGCAGTAAAGAAGATACAATGGAGTAAAGACAGTGTCTTCAACAAATGGTGCTAGGAAAACTGGACAGCAACATGCAGAAAAATGAACTTGGACCACTTTCCTACACCATAACAAAAATAAACTTAAAACTGATGAAAGACCGAAATGTAAGACAGGAAGCCATCAAAATCCTAGAGGAGAAAACAGGCAACAACCTCTTTGACATCAGTCACAGCAGCTTCTTACTTGAAATGTCTCCAAAAGCAAAGATCAACTACTGGGACCTCGTCAAGATAAAAACTTCTGCACATGAAGGAAACAATCAGCAAAACTAAAAGGCAATCGATGGAATGGGAGAAGATATATTTGCAAATGACATATTGGATAAAGGGTTAGTATCCAAAATCTATAAAGAACTTATCAAACTCAACGCCCAAAAAACAAATAATCCAATGAAGAAATGGGCTACAGACATGAACAGACACTTCTCCAAAGAAGACATCCAGATGGCCAACAGACACATGAAATGATGCTCAACGTCACTCATCATCAGGGAAATACAAATCAAAACCACAATGAGATACCACCTCACACCTGTCAGAATGGCTAACACTAACAACTCAGGCAACAACAGATGTTGGTGAGGATACGGAGAAAGACGAACCCTTTTGCATTGCTGGTGGGAATGCAAACTGGTGCAGCCACTCTGGAAAACAGTATAGAAGTTCCTCAAAAAAAAAAAAAAAAAAAACTACCCTGCGACCCAGCAATTGCACCACTAGGTATCTATCCAAGGGTACAGACGTGCTGTTTTGAAGGGCCATATGCACCCCAATGTTTATAGCAGCACTATCAACAATAGCCAAAGTATGGAAAGAGCCTAAATATGCATCGACGGATGAATGGACAAAGAAGTGGTATGTATGTGTGTGTGTGTGTGTGTGTGTGTGTGTGTGTGTATGTATAGTGGTGTGTATATATATATATATATATATATATATATATATGGCCTAATGAAATCTTGCCATTTGCAACTCCATGGATGAAACTAGAGGGGATTATGCTAAGCGAAATTAGTCAGAGAAAGACAAATACCATATGACTTCACTCATATGAGGACTTTAAGATAAAAAACAGATGAACATAAGGGAAGGGAAGCTAAGATAATATAAAAACAGGGGTTGGGACAAAACATAAGAGACTCTTAAATATAGAGGACAAACAGAGGGAGGGTTGCTGGAGAGGATGTGGGAGAGGGGATAGGCTAAATGTGTAAGGGGCATTAAGGAATCTACTCCTGAAATCGCTGTTGCACTATATGTTAACTAACTTGGATGTAAATTTAAAAATCAATTCATTATTTAAAAAGTGTCCATATAGATGTAATTTGGGAAAACAAATTTTGTGCTTACTTACTCCATGTCCTCCGCACTTTTCTGAACAGAGAGCTGATTCAGACTTAATCATTCTTGATTCTACACATTGACCACCTATACAGATCTAAAAAAAAGAAAAAATACAAAAACTTTTTTCCATGTTACAGGAGTCCAACTGTCTTAACATTAAAATCAGTAATTTTATACCATAAGACCATAACTGTTCAATGCAATAAATTTCCATCTAAGTACTGCCTTTGCTAATGTAACCTGCAAATTTTTAGTTTCATTTAGTTCAAAATATTTTTCAATTTCTCTTAAAATTTCTCCTTTGGCATATGTGTTATTTAAAACTGTGTTGTTTAATCTCCAAGTATTTGGGGATTTTTCAGTGAATCTAATGCAAATAATGGACTCGATGATAATGATGTGATAATGATAATGATGTGTCAATGTAGGCTCATCAATTGTAACGAATGTACCACTTTGATGGGGAATGTTGTTAATGGATGTTGTTAATTATCTTGCTTATGTGAGAGCAAGGGAGTATATGGGAACTCCTTACCTTCCTTTCAGTTTTGCTGTGAGCCTAAAACTGCTCTCATTTTAGGGGAGTCTGGGTGGCTCAGTCAGTTGAGTGATCATGATCTAGCAGTTTGTGGGTTCGAACCCCACATCAGGCTTGCTGCTGCCAGTGCAGAGCCCTCTTCAGATCCTCTGTCTCTCCCTCTCTCTGCCCCTCCCCCACTCATGTTCTTTCTCTCTTCTCTCTCTCAAAAATAAACATTTATTTTTAAAAATTAGTTAAAAAAATAATTCAATGTAGGGAAGTGGGAGATACAAATAAGACCAATGAAAAAAATCATATTCACATAACCACTTTTATTATAATACCCTGAAATCTAACAAAACTATTCATAAGAGCACAGTTAAAAGGAATGCTGTATTTGTTGTATATATCAAAAGTTTGCTTCTAAAGAAAGTCAATTCAATATACTCAGGACATATATTCGGTTTTCCTCAAATATGAGTTATTATTAGAATCCCCTAATAAAGATAATAGGAATCTTTATTAAAATATGCTCTACATATCTAACATTCTATTATGGAATGTATGAGACATCCAGATATAATCCTTCTAAGTTTAAAGTGTACTAATCAGAGGATTAAGGATTTAATACCAACTCCAGTATTTACAGCAATATCAACTTCTCTAAGCTGCAGTTTTCTTACCTGAGTAAAAATCATACTTTTTCTAAAGCATTTGAGATTTCTTTTGAAGTTAAAATGAAATATAGTATGTGAAAATGATTTCCTTTTAAACATTAAAGCACAGTACAACTCTTCGAAAAAACAGTTTTAGGGGTATCTGGGTGGTTCACTCAGTTGAGTGTCCACCTTAAAAGAAATGGCCTCACAAAACACTTTCTAAATCCAAACAAACAAACAACCCTTTAAAAACTTCACTGTGTTGAGTTTTCTCATTAGTTCTTGGCCTTGATGGTGTGTCTAAAACTCCCTTTTGAGTGTAGTATCTATTGTATGCCTGTCTCAGTTGAAACTGAGATGAAGAGTCCAGTTATATTAGGATGCTACTGACAAAAAAAAATTGGCAAGAAGGTTTCATCATATGTGATTTATAATATAATTAAAAACTACCTAGTAAAATGTGTTTTCATACATTAAACACTGAGATTTGTCCATGTTATAAAATGGATTCTATTCTTACTAAATTATCAACTGAAGAATATCAAATCATTTTTTTGACTATGTTTTATATTTTAGTTGTTTTGGCTCCATGGCCTAAATATATCTACTGAGCTCCTTGACATATACATCCTTTAAGGAGGAATTTATGACTCCTAGGCATGAAGAGGAAGCCAATATTAAGGAGACTACATAGTTTACCTACAGTAAACTTCATTTAAACCACAAAACTACCAAAAGTGGCTACTAACATATACATTTCACATATTAAATAATTTGTTCAAAAACATCTATTAAGTGGAAGCATCAGAATTCAGATGTAGTCACATTTCAGTCTCTAAAGCCTACACTGCATACTAGATTATCATTCCTCATAGCAAAAATCTGGCCAGGAATTAACTGAAATTTTCAAGTAAATTTATTACTCCTCTGTTTTCTCCAGATTTGGGTTAGCCTCAAACATAATGAATTATAATAATCAATAATAATAGCCAATCTATGTTTAGTTCTCATTATTGCTGGGAATCTCATTTAATCTTTGCAATAACCCCATAGAATAAATGCTATTATTATCCCCACTTTACATCCAGTTGTGGTTTCTCAGACTAGTGAGGTTACTTGCAGAATGTCAAAAAATAAGAAGTTTTGAATATTTGATTCTAAGAAGCCTGATCTAAGTTGTGCTCTTATCTACTGGGCTACAAAGAGACATATATTACTAAGGGGGATTTCTTTCTTCTCTAAGAAGAAAAGTGAATTTCCATGCAATGGAGTACTTAACATAGTTACAAGATAGCTCCCCTCCACACTCCAGTTCCAAAATACTTGGGAGTTTCCTTGGTCACAATACTGAAATTCTGAAGAAGATCAAACATTCCTATTGCCCTCTTAATATCTGGAGACAAAATGAAGCTTATTCATTTTCTCCTTATCCAAATATTTAAAGTTACATAGAAATGAATTGAAATTTACATAGAAATTACATAGAAATGAACTTAAATGAAAATATTTACTAAAGAAATTAATAGAACTAGATTTAAAAAGATAGATTTTTCAATCATTTACCCTCCCTTCATCACAATCAGAACCATTGGAGACTTTCATTGGATCTTGATTTGTGTTAGGCAATCTGTAGTCTGTGGTTATACATAAATTATCTCGTACAAAAGCATAAATCACAGCACCATTTTCTTTATAAAAAGGAATTCGAGTAGGGTAAGTACAAATTAGTCTTCCGCATTGAAGATTCCTGCAAACATAGTAAAATTATATGATTATTACACATTAAGCATTTGTTAGGAATTTGTTAGGAATGCTTCAGATTTGCTTTATTTGACAAAGAAACCAAAGTACAGTTCTCTATTTATGGCAAATTTAACTAGGGAAAATGTAACATTTTAATACTAACATTTAAAGTAAATACTCCAGGGGCACCAGGGTGGCTTAGTTGGTTGAGTGTTGACTTTGGCTCAGGTCATCATCTCACGGTTCATGCGTTTGAACCCTGTGTCAGGCTCTGTGCTGACAGCTTGGAGCCTGAAGCCTGCTTTGAGTTCTGTGTCTCCCTCTCTCTCTGTTCCTCCCCAACTTACGCTATTTCTCTCTCTCTCTCTCAAAAATGAAAAAATATTTTTAAAAATTTTAAATAAATAACCTACAAGCTTATCTTTCAATGCTGCTAATGGTTTTTCATTCACTGTGAAGAATTCTATACTCACTGCCAAATGAGATCTCAAGTATCTCATATCCCTCTGTAGAGGGATGAAATGATAAGTTGTGACTCCTACCTCCAAGGACCTTACAGTTTAATACTGAATGTAATATAAGTGCCACAAATAATTCTCACAGAGATTTTAGATGAGGACACATTCTAACTTAGCAATTAGGGGAAACTTCATAGGAAAGATGACTCATAAATCCGAGTCAAAGCTTACATACATATTAGTAGAATTTCAATAGCCAGAGTAAGGTATTTCTATCTTTTAAAACTTTTTAACATTTATTTATTTTTGAGAGAGAGAGAGAGAGAGAGAGCAAGTGGGAGAGGGAAAGAGAAAGACAGAGACAGAGAGAGACAGAGAGATAGTATCCGAAGCAGGCTCCAGGCTCCAGGCTCTGAGCTCTCAGCACAGAGCCCAACGCAGGGCTTGAACTTATGAACCATGAGTTCATGGTCCTGAGCCAAAGTCGAATGCTTAAAAATTGAGCCACCCAGGGGCCCCAGAGTAAGGTATTCCCAAACAAAATTAACAGCATAACAAACCAAGGAAACAAAACTACGTGGCATGTTTACCAGTGAACAAATTCGATAAGTACAAGGGCCACGTATGCTTGTTAATGAGTATCTAGCCCAGTATCCAGCACATAGTACGTTTTTTAAGATGTACATTTTTTAAATGTTTGTTTATTTTTGAGAGAGACAGACAGAGTGCAAAGGGGGAGGGGCAGAGAGAGAGGGAGACAGAATCCAAAGCAAGCTCCAAGCTCTCAGCTGTCAGCACAGAGCCTGATGCAGGGCTCAAACTCACCAACCGTAAGATTGTGACCTGAGCCAAAGTCTGACGCTTAACTGAGCCACCCAGTCACCCCACATAGTAGGTTTTTAATAAATGGCTGTTAAAATAAATTAATGACAAAAATATCAAAGAGCTTGCTTTTCAGATGCAGTGGAAATTTCATTTCATTTCATGGACACTGAGCAGTGCTCAGCTTGGGCAAACAATCAAGTGGACGGGGATAGTATTTTTATAAAGAAAAATGAGCAGGTTCAAAGAGGAAAGGTGCAGTGGATATTATTACTTTCAATCTTGGATTGAACTTAGAAGCCTAATGATAACCCACATATCGATTTTAATATTTGATGGGAATTTCAGCCTATAGCACAAGAAAGATATCAGGGCTACAGATTTTGGTTTAAAATTCACTCCCTTACACATGTGATACTTGAAACCAGTGGAATGAATGACATATGGAGAGAAAAACTAAAAACAAAATCTTATAGAACATAAGAAAACTATTTTTAATATTTGCATAGCATACCTCCATGAACAGAATTGATATTTGCCTCTTACTTTACCACAGTTCCCAAACCTATCACCGTGAGACTGTATTTCTTCATAGCAGGCAAATGGTGCATTTTTTGAACCTGTCAGAGTTAGAAATATATTTGGATTAAAACTCCCTTCTTTTTTCATCTTATTTCATTCTGTCTTATATGTTTACTTTGCCTTCTAATGTTAGCATCTAATTCAAAAGTTTTCCTAGTGAGATTGTTTTTAATAAGAGAATTAAAGTGAACAGTAGTGCTCATGGTTATTCCTCCTTTTGTTTCATTTTCAATCATTTGCATCACAAAAGATGTCATGAGGGGAAAGGAGAGTTACAAAACTATAAACCATGAGAGTGCTCTGTGAAAAAGGCAATAGAGAGATAATGCAAGAAAACTATACTCATTTTCCTAGTTTATGAGTAGGAACTCATAAAAAGCCAGGTCTATTACAAAATCTCATTGAAAAAACCTAATTGCACTTTCAGGAAGTCTAAAATGAGGGGAGCAAAGCTGCCAACCTATTATCTATCTTTTCCCTTCATTACTGTATTTGGTTTCCATCACTGTGTGAAAAATTACCAAAATCTTGGCAATTTAAAACAACACCCATTTATAATATTACACAAGTGAGCTCTCTCTATGCTCAAGAGTCTCATAAGGCTAAATAAAGTTATTGGCTGGGTCTGCAGTCTCATCAGAGGTGGAATTCCTCTTCAGAGCTCATTGGTTGTTGGCTGAATTCAGCATTTTTTTGTAGCCATAGTTTCATTTGCTTACCATCTGGCAGGGGTTGCCCTTGGCTTCTAGGAACCCCCCTCACATCCTAGTCACATGGCCTTCTCACAACGTGACAGTTTATTTCTTCCAAGCCACCAAGAGAATCTCTCTGACATCTCCCATCTTTTAAAGTGCTCACATGATTAAGTCAGGCTCACTCAGAATGATCTTCCTTTTGCTTAACTCAAAGGTCACTAATTATGGACCTTAATTACATCTTCAAAATTCCTTCATCTTTACTATGAACTATAATCATGGGAATGACATTCCATCACATATTCACTAGTTCTGCCCCAACTCAAAGGGAGGGGGTTAATCTAAGGCCTGAACATTAGGAGAGTCCTGAATTTCCATAGAACCACAAAAGACCCTAAATCACAAAGCTATCCCCAAAAAGAATAGCAAAGCTGAAGGAATCACAATTCTGGACTTTGAGTTATATTACAAAGCTGTAATTATCAAAACAGTATGGTACTGGCAAATATCAGTAAAAAAAAAAAAGAAAGAAAGAAAAGAAAAGAAACATGATCAATGGAACAGAATATAGAACCCAAAAATGAACCCACAACTGTATGGTCAATTCATCATCAACAAAGCAAGAAAGAATATCAAATGGGAAAAAAAACAGTTTCCTAAACAAATGGTGTTGGGAAAACTGGACAGCAATATGCAGAAGAATGAAACTAGACCACTTTTTTACACTACACACAAAAGTAAATTCAAAACGGATTATAGACCTAAATGTTGAAAATGGCCATAGCAACTACTTTCTAGATATGTCTCCTGAAGGAAAAGAAACAAAGGCAAGGATAAACTTAAATCAAAAATAAAAAGCTTCTGCACAGTGAAAGAAACAATCAACAAAACTAAAAGGCAACTTACAGATCAGGAGAAGATATTTGCAAATGGCATATCTGATAAAGCGTTAGTATCCAAAATCTATAAAGAACTTACCAAACTCAACACCCCCCCAAAAAAATCCAGTTAATAAATGGGCAGAAGACTTGAATAGACATTTTTTCCAAAGAAGACATCCAGATAGCTAACAGACATATGAGAAGATGTTCAATATCAATCATCAGGGAAATACAAACCAAAATCACAATGAGACACCACCTCACACCTGTCCGAATGGCTAAAATTAACAACACAGGAAATAACAGGTGTTGTTGAGGATGTAGAGAAGGAAGAACCCTCCTGCACTGTTGGTGGGAACACAAACTCGTGCACTCACTGTGGAAAACAGTATGAAGATTTCTCAAAAAGTTAAAAATAGAAGTATCTTATGATTCAGCAATTGCACTAGGTATCTACCCAAAGAATACAAAAATACTAATTCAAAGGGATAGGAGCACCCTGATGGTTATAACAGTATTATCTATACTAGCCAAATTATGGAAACAGCCCATGTGTCCATCAATTTTGAATGTATAAAGTAGTATATATATAAACAATGGAATATTACTCATCAAAAAGAAAGAATGAAATCTTGCCATTTGCAATGAGGTGGATAAAACTAGAGAATATTATGCTAAGCAAAATAAGTCAGTGAAAGACAAATATCATATGATTTCACTCTTATGCAGAATTTAAGAAACAAAACAAATGAGCAAAGGGGAAAAGGAGAAAGAGAGGCAAACCAAGAAACAGACTCTTAACTATAGAGAACAAACTATTTTCTCTATACCAGTGGAGAGGCAGGTAAGGGGTGGGTGGGTTAAATAGGTGATAGAGATTAAGGAGTACACTTGTTGTGATGAACACTGGGGTATTGTATAGAATTGTTGAATCACTATATTGTACACCTGAACTAATATTACCCTGTATGCTAACTAGAATTTAAATAATAACTTAGAGAAAAAAAGAATTCTGCCTAATACAGCTACCGTCTCTAAAATTAAACTTGCTAAGCCCAGCTGCCTCATCTATAAAAATAAACAGTATCTACCTCAGTGGATTGTTATGAGAATTAATTAGGATGATGTTTATTTAGCCACTGTGAATTCCCATCTAATCCTTCTCCATTTTCTTTTAGGATCAAGAGGATTTCTCTTGTTTACTTGCTCCTTTCATTAACTACATCTTCCCCAACATTCTTTTTCTTTCTTTACCATTTCCTAATTCTTTTTTCACCAGTTTTAAACATTGGTCCATCAAAGGTGATTGTATAATACCATTAGGACAGGCAATGTTATTTCTAAGTATTCACAATGTTTAATCAGTTCACTTGTAAATCTGAGATACTAGGTCAAGAATAACAATTCATGACTTGTTAAACACCAAGATATTATCCAGGGCAAGTCAGAAATTGGATAATTCAATCCAGTTTGGAGTGATAATATAAAAATTGTGTTTAGTCACAGAATACAAACAGTTCCCGATTTACATTTCAACTTAACATTTTTTCAAATTTATGACGGTGCAAAAACAATACACATTCAGTAGAATCTGTACTTCGGAATTTGAATTTTAATCTTTTCCTGGGCTAAGTGGTAGCCCATCACTCACTTGTGATGCTGGGCAGCATCAGCAAGCCACAACTACCAGTCAGCCACATGATCATAAGCATAAACAACCAATATACTTACAACCATTTTTCATCCATATAACCACTCTGTTTTTCACTTTCAGTATAGTATTGAAAAAAATTACATGAGATACTAAATAGTTTATTATGAAACAAGCTTTGTGTTAGGCAATTTTGCCCTATTTAGGGTAATGTAAGTGTTCTTTCTGAGCAACTTTAATGTAGGCTCATCATAGCCTAAGCTATGATGTTCAGTAGGTTAAGCGTATTAAATGCATGGTTTATCAAGATGTAACCCCATCGTCAGTGGAGAAATATCTGTAGTCAAATGAATTCTCTTAAAAGTAATGTTTTTCATCTAGCTTATTTTTTTATTAGTCCATCTTTTGCAAAGGCACCAATGAGCTTTATATTAATTTCTCTCTTGGATACATCTTTCATTAATGTTAGGGACTTTCAGACCAGTCTGGGTTTTCCAGGGAAAGATGGAAACACTAAAAGGGCAACACTTTGCAAATATGAAGTCACATGTCAAAATGCTGCCTTATATCCAGTATACTGACTAAATCAACTAAGAGAATCTGTCCTTCCATAGTCCAAATAGTGTATTTAGATTCCCTATGCCCTATTACCAAATGCTATGAGGTACAATTAAATAGTAAATACACTGGCATAGGTACTTGTGCATGGCTAGTACCAGGGCAATAAATGTGAGTATTGGAAAATTATTGCAAATAATTTAGGCAATCCTCATAAATAGCATTGAGCATTAGGAAGATTGAGGCTATATTCCTTGACTGCTATTAGAGACTACTGGCTTATGTTTCCAGTTAGATGGAATAAAAGGCCACTCCCCCTCAACTAGAATAAAGGGAGCCAATGAAATATTAGCTAAAATTTTAGCTTTTATAACCTGACATCTATTTCAACTTCATCTTCGATTTAACATATTCTGATTTACACCTAGACTTCCAGTTTTTGGGACCATTAGTCAACCAGATGTTCAGGCCAGAATAGGAATCTTCCTTGATTTCTTTTTTCCCATCACTATCTGCCTCTACCACCTAATCCAACTCTTATTGACACTACCTCCTAAATATAGCCAGAGTATGATCACTTCTTACCTTCTCACTGGCTACAACTCTAGTTGAGCTATCATCAATTCTCTTCTAATATTCTACAACAGACTTCTAAGTGATTCCCTGCTTCCTCTTTCCACTTCCTAAAAGAGTGCATTCTCCATACCATAAATCAGTGATTTAAAAAAAAATCATATATTAGTCTCCTACTTAAATATCTCTAAGGGCTTCTTATTATCCCAAGGATAAAATCCAATTTCTTACCATGGTCTTTACTCAACCTGGTTTACTACATTTCAGCAACACTCCTCTTCTTTTTATAAATGTCTACTGCCTACCCTTCACTGGACTATAACCTCCGTAACAATAGGAATCTTTTTTTTTGTCTTGTCCATCACTGGGTTTCCAGTGCTAGAAGGGTAGTGCCATACCCAATTAAAGTTTAGATAAATATTTATTGAATGAATGAAAAAAATTCAACACCTTGGGTAACTATATCCCATGATCATTATTCCTTATGAAGTTTGACACCCAAAATCAAGACCTCCAGTGTGAATCATACTTATTATCTTTGAAGCAATACAGATTTCTTTTTAAGTTTATTTATTTATTTTGACAGAGAGACAGCGTGAACAGGGAGGGGCAGAGAGAAGGAGAGAGAGAATCCCAAGTAGGCTCCACATTGTCAGTGCAGAGCCTGATGTGGGGCTTTTTCCCATGAACTGTGAGATCATGACCTGAGCTGAAACCAAGAGTCGGATGCTCAACCGACTGAGCCACCCAGGTGCCCCAAGGCAATAGAGATTTTTAAAGATTAATATTTGAAACAAACTTCTTAGTGATCTTTTCTAAATTATATTTCCAATGTCACCTTACTAATTTCGTCATATTTTCTGTTTTGTGATCCCCTAAATATTTTTATTAAAAGAGGAGTATCAATACTACATTTTTCAAAGAATTTGCAGATAGAACCAATTTAAATTTTCCACAAATGATGAGAGGAAAGAGTAGAAATCTTTTCCTCATGGCTTCTAAGACAGTCGTAAGAGCTATTTAAGATAAGTAAGCCTAAACTTACTCATAGAATCTGTGGCCACTTGACCTAAAATTCTTTTCCACCTTTAATAAACTATAGATTACTACTGTACTCTTGATTCCATGGACTGGTATAAAGATTTTGTGCTGGGAAACCACCTTCTACCAGAGACACAAGGGATTGCTAAGCAAGAAGAAAGACCACAAGTTCCTGGAAAATGTCAGTAGAGCAAAGTTACTGAAATGTCTTTGACAACATGCCTACCTCTCAAATATTATATGAGAGAAATAAAAACTCTTTGAACCACTGTATATATATAATAACAATTTACTTTATTTTTGAACCGATAAAGGGAATTGCCACTGTGGTAAGCCAAAACATTTTAGAAATGAGTGTCTCATACAAAATATACCACACCAGATGCTACACTTCACTAGTAACAGGAATATCATACTGATCCATACAGAGTTCCAAACTGAGCCAGTGTTCAAAGGACTAGTGGGAGACCGGATAGCCAGCTCAACCTATGTAAATCATTTTAGGAACTGGGAGTTTGGAATACTGAGTTAAATGAATGAGATCACTATTAACATACACAGTCTTACAGACACTTTATAAGCAATCCATTACCATTCATGAAATCACACACACTAAGCTCAGCTGAATAACCACTTTGAATAACTGCACCTGACATTATATAATTCCTGAAACTTCCTAATGATATTTTAATTTTTATAGACTCTATCATAGCACAATTTCTTTGTTTCCAAGATACTCCATTTTACCTCAGATAAATACACAAGTACTATCTTCCAATAGCCACTGTTCCTATATTCCTTCTATCATACCAACACGTTTACCACTTACAAAGAACTTTTCTAGGGGCCAAAGACAGTGGGGTATCATCTATACTAGAACTTAAAATGTGTGATAGATTTTGAGGCTGAGAGTTTGGGACCAAATATTAATTAAATGAATGGACTCCCTCTGGATACTAACATTCACAGAATAATTCATGGTAAGGAATTTCTGAGGCCTTGATTTCTCTTATTAAGATTATCATATACATTTTACCAAGAAATTAACTAGGAAGATCTGCTAAGCTAAAGACACACATTTACTTCTCTTCCACTTAAAAAAAATTCTATTGATGAGAGGAGTTAAGATGGTGGAGGAGTAGGGGGATCCAAAGCTTGTCTCATCCCTTGAACACTGATAAGTAAATATAAAATCCTTCTGAAAACCCATAAAATTGATCTGAAGGCTGAAAGAACAAACTGTACATCTACAGGTAGAAAAATGGCCTTGTGAAAGGTAGGAGCTATGGAGAATTAATTTGGGGGAGAAAAGAACTGCGGGTGCTGTGGAGGGGAGGAGATCCTGTTCATGAGGAAGAGCAAGAGAAAGAGAGAAAGAAAGACAAAGGCGGAAAGCATGTGCAGGGGATTGCACAAAAAAAACTCTTCCCTAAAACCACTAAGTGGGAAAAGGAGAGGGGCTGACCACCATAAGCTTTTATAAGTAGTGGAGCACAAAGTCTTATGTTTTAGAAGTCCATGACAACATAGGGTCGTCCCTGGCAGGCTTAGTGGTACTCAGCACTCAGAGAGGAAGGAGGCCAGAGACCGGCAAATGGGATGTGTGGTCTGAGGATCCTATGGGTCACAAAGGGAAAAACAGTTCCCCTTCTTGGAATATATTTTGGAGTGGTGGCACACTCCATTAAAAATGAACTATATTATGATGAAACAATTTCACTTCTCAGCATATACACATAACCAATATGTTAAGTACCTTGATTGTGGCAATTATTTCACAAAATTATTTCAAAATTATTTCACGAAATAATTTCAGCAAAACATCAATTCATATACCTTAAATATGTATCTTTGTCAGTTATATCTTAATAAAGTTTAAAAAAATAAAAATATAAATGTTAAACTGAATAATTTAAATATATAGACAGAATTTAAATTATACATACATATGTGTAATATATAATTATACAATGTATATACATATAATTATATATAAAAATGCGTATATAGTTATATATATTTGCCAATTATCTTAGTGTTACTAAAAATATTAAGGACCAGCTATGTAGATGTTACAAAACAATATTACCTTTTCCAAATGTGACCTCACACCGTGCATTGGTATCCTGGCAGTCTCCATTATAACACACATATTTTTGTTTACATACATGTCCATCATGTATAGTTATATCAGGTTGACATTCTGGTGAGCTTCCATTACAAAACTCAGCAATATCACATTCACTATGTGTTGCTTTCCTACATTCAACACCTTGTCTTTCAATCTAATAGAAATTAAAATACACAAAAATAAAACATCACATTTGAGATTGTTGTGTTTATCAATATTTATTTCAAAACTGTTCTATTTCAAAATTAATTATATTTATTTTTAAATTTTTCATGTTTATTTATTTTTAGAGACAGAGCATGAGCAAAGGAGGGGCAGACAGAGAGGGAGAGAAAGAATCCCAAGCAGGCTCCACACTACCAGTGCAAAGTCCTACACTGGGTTTGAAACCAAAAACTGTGAGATAATGGCCTTAACCCAAATCAAGAGTTGGATGCTTAACCAACTGAGCCATCAAGAGACCCCAAAATTAATTATATTAATTAATAATTAATCTTTCTCGTGAATTATCCTACAGTTAATTAACACTTTCAAATATAGAATTCTGAAACAATCTTAAATGGGCATCTATTTCATATATCTTAATTCATGACTTCAAGTTGACACTAACAAGATCACAGAGGTAAGAATGTAATCACATGATAAGATTCTAGAAAAAAATAAAATAAAACTGCATCAGTCAAGGATACTCAAGGATGCAGAACCCATGGTAGGTAATAGACGGATTCTCATATGACGAATTTGTTATAAATATATTGGAGGAACTAATAAGGAAAACAGGGGACAAGAGTCAACATCTTCAACATATAAACTAGTATGTGATCTTTAAATCAAATGATCTTTGAATAAATAATAAATTTGTAGTTTAAACTTTGTGCTAATGTAGCATATGGAAAATGCTACTTCCAGTGAGTTTCATTATTTATCTATTTATGGGAAACTTCTGTGTCTTTCAATTACATACCTACAGATACCTATCAAAACTACTAACAATATTTTTATTTATAAAAATATAAATATTGGATAGAATAAATTAAAAGTCACTCTTAATGGAGATCTTCTGTATTGAATAATCTTATGATAACTCTCAATCAAGTTTTAAGAACAACAGCATAAAGTTAGCCAGAATAATGGCCATAAGAAAGAAACCTGAATATCCAACTAAGGTTCACAAAATCAGAAATCTGATTCTGAACTTAGTATCTTTTTCTTTATTTGAAAGTTCATTTATTTTTAAGCTTTTATTCAAATTCCAGTTAGTTAACATAAAGTATAATATTAGTTTCAAAAAGTTCATTTATTTTTACTTACCTCTATAGTTCTAAATGTTTTAAGGTATCTAAGACATGTTTCTTTATATACTTGGAAGATACTAATAAACTTAAATCTTACATGACAGTCCTTGCAGCATAATCCTTTATCACACTGTGCTTCTTGGTTCAGTCTACAAGTTCGAAAATTACAACAGCTATGCTGTCCACATTGCTATTAGTAGAATAGTAGAATTAGTAGAATACACAAATAAAAATACATCATGATAATAATATAAACTTTCACAAAAACTATATTTTCAGGGCTTATTTTTTGAGTTTTGGGAAGAATAGGAATGCTGTCAACATTTATAGTTTTGCATCTCTAAAAAATTAAAATACTAAGACAGTCACTTCAGGTCAAAACAGAGTTCTGGTACCCCAGCAACTCACACTCAACTAGAAAACTAGGAAAAATGTATGAAACAACATTTTTTCAGAAATTAGAGAATAGTAACAGAGAGTAGAATGGTGGTTAATCATGTCTGGAAAGTGGGGAAAAGGGGGAGATACTGTTCAAAATGTACAAATTTTCATAAAAGAATGAATTAGTTTTCAGAATCCACTGTATAGCATGATGACTATAATACTGTGTTATATGCTTGAAATTTGCTAAGAGGATAGATCAAGTGTTCTCAACACATACAAAACAATGGTAATGGATACGTTAATTAGTTTGATTGAAGTAATCATTTCAGAAGGTATACATATATCCAAAACATCATGTTGAATATCTTAAAAACATACAATTTTTATTTGTTAATCATACTTCAGGAATCCTGGTAGGGAAAATGTGTGTAGAGTTTAGGCCTACTGTAGAGTTAGAACAGTCCCCAAAACTGCCCTCACTTCTTACACCAAACGTTCAGTGGATTTCTAAAACCACTCTCAGGTTTGATAATTTACCAGAAGGACTCACAGAACTCACTGAAAGCTGTTAACTCACAATTATGGTTTATTATATGGAAAGAATACAAATTAAAATTAGCCAAGAGAAGACGCAACTAGGACAAAATCCAGGAGAAACTCATACTGCCTTCACCCCACAGAATTACAGACACAACACTCTTACAAAATTGATGTGTGACATTTCCTAATTTATTCTATTAGGCCAGTATTACTCTAATACCAAACTCATAGACATTACAAGAAAATAAAATTATAGACCAATATCTCTAATAAACATAAATCCAAAAATCCTCAACAAAAGTTAACCAATAGAATCCAACAATGCATGAAAAGAATTATACATGCCAACCAACTGGAATTCATTGCAAGCATGCAAAGCTGGTTCATCATTCAAACATCAATTAATGTAATCCATCGTATCAACAGACTGAAGAAAAAACATCATATGACCAAAACAACTGATGTAGAAAAAGCATTTGACAAAACCCAAATTCACCTAAGGAATTATACAAAATATGAGCAAACTAGGAATAGAGGAGAACTTCCTAAATTTGATAGTGAATATTCAGAGGAAACTTATAGCTAACACCATATATGGTAAGAAACCATAAGCTTCCCCCCTGAGATCAGGAACAGGGCAGGGATGCTACATGTCACCACTCCCTTCAACATCTCACTGGAAGTCTTAGCTAATGCAATAAGATAAGAAATGAAATACAAAATATGTAAGTTGAGAAGGAAGAAAAAAACCTATTTTCCATAAATTATGTGATTGACTGGTTAAGAAAATCCCAAATAAATTACCAAAAAGCAACAAAAACAAAAACCTCCTGTGACTAATAAGTTATTATAGAAAGACTTGTGGATACAAAGTTAATATAAAATGTCAACTGTTTTCCTATATATGAACAATGAAAAATGGGAATTTGAATTTTAAAACACAATGTCATTTATATTAGCACCAAAACAGTGAAGTATTTGTGAATAGTTCTAACAAAATTCCATAGAATCTGCATGAGGAAAAACTATAAAACTCTGATGAAAACCACTGTTATTTTCTCTCAATACTGTCAAGATGTCAGTTCTTCTCAAATTTAGCTAGAGATTTATATAATTCTAATAAAATTTCCAGTAAGTTATTCTGTAGATATTGACAAATTGATTCTAAAGTTTATATGGAGATACAAAAAATGCAGAATAGTCACTATTATAATACCGAAGAGGAGAAGGAGGAGGAGGAGGAGGAGGAAGATGAGGAGAAAGAGGAGAAAGAGGAGAAGGAAGAGGAGGAGGAGGAGAAAAAATGAGGAAGAGGAGGAAGAAAACTGAAGGACTGACAACGCCCAACTTCAAAACTTACTATAAATTATAATGACAGTGTGGTATTCACAAAAGAATAAACAAAGGGATCAATAGAACAAAATAAAAACCCCAAAAACAAACTAACACCAATAATAAATCTTTAACAATGGAGTAAATGTAGTTCAATGGAGAATGGAGAGTCTTTCCAAAATATGGTGCTAGAACAACTGGACATTCATAGGAAAAATAATGACTATACACTGACTCTATACCTTTTACAAAAAAAATAACTCAAAATGGATCATAAATTTAAATGTAAAATGCAAAGCTGTAAAACTTCTAGGTGCACAGATTTAAGAGAGTAGATCTCATGTGAAGTGCTCTTCCATGATAAAAACAATAAACATATAAATAAATAGGAATAATACTAATCCTAAACAAATTCCTTCAGAAAGTATTGAGTAAAGGGAGTACTTTCCAACTCATTTTATGAGTTCAGAATTGCCTTGATGCTTAAACCAGAAAATATTACAAGAAAAGTCTGCAGACCACAATCCCCTTGTGAAGATAATTGGTGTAATCCCAAACAAAATATTAACAAATTAAATCTAGCAAAACATATACAGAATAACCCAAATGAATCTAATGTCAGAATGCATGGTTGGGTTAGCATTCAAAAACCAACCAGTGAAATGTACCATGTTAACTGTAAAAAGGAAAAAAAACTCACATGATCAGCTCAATAGACACAAAAATAAGACACTGGACAAAATTCAACACTAATTCTTGATTTGAAACTCTCAGCTAACTAGAATATAGAATAAACTTCCTCAACATGGTAATGGCATCTGTTTACCAAAAAAAAGCTTTTATTTAAATTATATTTAATGGTGAAAGTCAGAAAACTTTCCCCCAAAAAATAAAAACAAAGACCATTCTCAACATTTCTAATCAACACTAGATCTAAGGTGAATTCACAGGACAGTTGTATTTTTTACACTAGCAATGGATAATTGTTAAATAAAATTTTAAAACAATGCTACAGAAACAACTATAGAAAAACTAGCTGAATTAAAGAAGAGACAAATAAGTGGAGATATACACCATGGGCATAGATTGGCAGACTCAATTTTAGTAAAAAACATAGTTCTCCCAAAACTGATGTCCATACATCATACCACACAATTCCAATCAAAGTTCCTACATTCACATGCTAATTTTCCAATTTATATCAAAATACAAAGATCTTAGAATAGTAAAACTATCTTGGAAAAAAAGAACAAAGTTGGATGACTTACACTATCTGTTTTCAAGATTTACTGTGAAAATACATTAGAACAGTGTAAAACTGGCATAAGGTACACAAATAAACAGAAAAGAATCCAGGGCAACATACATGTATGGTAATTTATTTTCATAAGAATGCTGTTAATACAATGGTTAAAAGATAGTCATTTTAACAAATATTACCAAAAAAATTTATATTCAAATGGAGTGTAGTGAACTCCAACCAAAATCACCTGAAACACAAAACCATGCTCAAAATGGATCACAGACTAGTTGTGGGCGATAACTAAAACTTCTCATAGGAAACATAAGAGAATATATTCATGACCTTGAGTGGGCAAAGATTTCTTAGGACACAAAAAGCATTACCATAAAAGAAAAAAAAATGATAAACTTGTCTTCATAAAAAAATAAAAAGTGTCTGCCATTCAAAGATATTGCTAAGCAACCAGAAAGGTAATACATAGACTGGAAACAATATTTGTAATGAACATGTCTGACAAAGGACTAGTATCCAGCCTATAGGAAAAAAAAACTTATACAAATCAATAACAAAGAAACAAATTAATGGTTAATAAGGACATGAAAACAAGCTCAACATCATTACAGTCATCAAGAAAATACAAACCAAAACCATTGTAATGGCTAAAATTTAAAAGGCAAAGACTGCAACAAATGTTTACAAATGCTATATCCAATAAGGGGTTAATATCCAAAATATATAAAGAACTTCTACAACTCAACACCAAAAAATAATAATAATAATAATAATAATCCAGTTAAAAATCGGCAGATGATCTGAGTAGATATTTTTCCAAAGAAGACATTCAGAGGCCAACAGACACATGAAAAGATAATGATCACTCATCATCAGGAAAGCAGATCAAAACTACAATGAGGCATCCCTTTACACCTGTCAGAATGGCTGAAATAAAAAACACAAGACATAACATGTTGGTGAAAATGTGGGGAAAAAAGGAATCCTCATGCACTGTTTGTGGGAATGCGAATTGTTGTAGCCATTGTAGAAAATAGTATGGACGCACCTCAAGCAATTAAAAATAGAAATATCATACAATTCTGTGATTCCACTACAGGGTATTTACCCAAAGAAAACAAAAATGCTAATTCAAAAAGATATATGCATCCCTATGTTTATTGATGAATGGACAAAGAGGATGCAGTATATAGATGCAATGGAATATTACTCAGCCATAAAAGAATAAAATCTTGCCATTTGTGACAACACGGATGGACCTATAGGATATAATGCTAAAGGAAATAAGTCAGTCAGAGAAAGACAAATACCATACAATTTCACTCAAATGTAGAATTTAAGAAACAAAACAAATGAATGACAATGATAACAAAAAGACCAAAGAGAGAGAGAGAGAGAGAGAGAGAGAGAGAGAATGGTGGTTGCTAAAGGGGACTATGCAGGGGAATGGAGAAAATAGATAAAGAGGATTAAGAGTAAACTTATTGTGATGAGCACCAAGAAATGCATAGAATTGTTGAATCATTATTATTGTGCATCTGAAACTACAATAACACTGTATGTTAGTTATACAGGAAAGCAAGCAAGCAAGAAAGAAAGAAAGAAAGAGGGAGGGAGGGAGGAGAGAATAGGAAGGAAGGAAGGGAGGAGGAAGAAAGAAAGAAAGGAAAGAAAGAAAGAAAGAAAGAAAGAAAGAAAGAAAGAAAGAGAAAGAAAGAAAGAAAAAGGAAGGAAGGAAGCAAGGGAGGGAGGGAGGAAGGAAAGAAGAAGTAACTAGGATTTGTTCTACCAAATGGCAAAACATAATAGAAAGGCATAATAATTAAAACAGTGTGGTACAGATATAAGTATATCCAGACCTATATATGTATCACAGCCTAATATCATTTCCATCAATTTTAATTTTTTTAAATATTTTATTTTTGAGACAGAAAAAGAGAGGGGGTAGAGGGGGAGAGAGAGAGACAGAGAGAGAGAGAGAGAGAATCTGAAGCAGGCTCCAGGCTCTGCACTGTCAGCACAGAGCCTGAAGTGGGGCTCAAACTCATGAACCATGAGATCATGACCTGCACTGAAGCTGGAGGCTTAACTGACTGGGCCACCCAGGTGTCCCTCCATCTATTTTGTAATCATGGACTATATGATATCTACAGTACTCCTGCAAATACTGAACTGTCTAAAAGTATTACAACCTGGACCTTTTTATTGACTATAATTTCAGAGATTTGCTTCCAAGTGAATAATTAAAATCACCATATGTTCAGACTGTAATATTAGTAGTCTTCCATTACCATACTACCGACTCCATTGTGAAATAATACCCTAAAGTATACTTGATGGTTGGCTCACCCATTAATCTTCAGTAAAACATTTATAAAATATCCAAATCTTAAGCACAGGTTTGGAAAGATCTTATATGTTTAGTTTAGAACACAAAAGCTCATTCTAGACTCTCTTTTTTTCCATCAGCAATAATTTTTAGGAATACATTTTATTCTTGTTCAAAATTCTTCAACCTCTATCTATATAGTATATTCTTGTATGTGTTTCAAACTTGATTTCACTTACTGTAAATATTCTGCATGGTATTAAGCCATATTTGAGATACATAACATTCATGTCAAAGAGATTAACTAAAACAATAAATTAATTAATTTTCCTATTTATCAGACTTACTTCCTCAGTACCACAGTCACACTCTTCACCACTCTCCACTCTTCTGTTGCCACAGATTGCTGCCTGAGCTATTTGCATTTGTGGTTTATTCTGAAGACACTTGGCACCCATATTTGAAATGAAATTTTCAAAGTCACTCAAACTGCAACTGCTAAAAGTCTTCACACCACTTGATCGCCTAGAGATGAATCCATACAATGTCATTGGCAGTACACTTCTGAAAGCACAACTCTATATAATTTCAAAATGGTAAATTTAATAGGTAACGATAAATGTTCATAACAAGTGCTTAGAGGCCAAAGTAATTCCTGAGTAGGTCATGCAGTGGGTGTGAAGCCTACTTAAAAAACCACACACAATACTCTATCACCGCACACCTGTTAAGATTTCATTTTAAAAAAGATAAGATTTGACAAGGATATGGAGAAATTGGAATCCTTGGTACACTGCTGGTGGGAATGTAAATTAGGACAGCTACTATGGAAAACTGTAGAGAGGTTCTTCAAAAAATTAAAAATAGAATTACCATATGATCTGGCAATCCCACTTTGGGTTATATATCTGAAATAACTGAAATTAGGATATCAGTGAGATATCTGCAGCATTCACTGCAGCATTATTCACAAGAGCAAAGATATGGAAGCAACCTAAATATCCATTGACAGATGATTTAATTTTAAAAATGTGGTATATACGTGCAACGGAAAATTATTCAGTCTCAAAAAAAAGGCAATCCTGCCATATGCAACACATGAATGAACCACAAGGACATTATACTAAGTGAAATAAGCCAGTAACAGAAGACAAATACTACATGATATCACAAATATAAGATATCTAAAACAGTCAACCTCATAGATGCAGAAAGTACAATGGTGGTTGCCAGGGGCTAGAAGGAGGCAGAAATGGGGAGTTATTCAATGGGTATAAAGTTTCAGTTATTTTAGATGAGTACATTTTACAAATCTGCTATAAAACATAGTGCATATAGTTAACAATACTGTATTGCATAATTAAACTTTTAAGAGATCCCCATTAAGTGTTCTTACCACAATAAAAAACATTAAGAATAGATTTAACTTCATTTTTATATACATTACAAACTACATCTACCTAAGAGAAAAATTTTTGGAAGTTTATCTATTTTGGGAAAGAGAAAGCATGAGAGGGGGATGAGGGGCAGAGAGAGATGAGAAGAGAGAGAATCCCAAGCGGGCTCCACACTGTCAGTAGAAAGCCCAGTGTGGGGCTCCAACTCACGAACCCATGAGATCATGACCTGAGGCAAAATCAAGAGCTGGCTGCTTCACTGATTGAGCTACCCAGGTGTCCCCCTAGGAGAAAATTTGAGTTTTGGGGTATGATCGTATGTAAATTTTCATATACAGGGAATAAGTATTTACATATGTATATCATGCTTCTGCCTAGGAATGGAGAAAACCCAGTATCCATTTATGTCAATTCCCAGATATATATCAAAAATTCTTCAAACTTCTCTTCTACTCCCTCAGTCTTTCCCCTGATCATTATAAAATTAAGAATCAAGCTCTTTGAGGGGTGCCTGGGTGACTCAGTTGGTTAACCATCTCACTCTTCATTTTGCTCAGGTCATGATCTCCTGGTCATGAGATCACGGCTGGCATGGGGCTCCATGCTGAGCGTGGAGTCTGTTTAAGATTCTCTCCTTTCCTCTCCCTCTGCCCCTTCTCTACTTGCATACATGTTCTCTCTCAAAAAAAAAATTTTTAAGAATAAAGAATCAAGTTCTTTGAAAGTTTAAATCTCTTCTACTTCAATATTTTTTCAATATTTATTCACAGGTTTGTAATATATATATAATATGACAGATAATAAGTTGTAAGTTGTTTGAGGCAGGAATTTTATCATCCTTATTGTTGGTATTAACTTATTACCAGCACAGGACTTAGCAAACATAGAATCAGCTGTCTATTGATTTTTCATAACAAAAACCTTTTGTTAAACAGATTATACTGTGCTTACTCCTGAGCTTTCTCACAGATTTTAGAGAAACTGTATATTAATCAAAATTTTATAAGGTTCACACACCATTAATAAAGATAACTTCAGAGAATATTTCCATGAGTCACTCTAAATATGTAGTAAAAATCTAACAGACAAGGTGGAAACTGACATTTATTGTGCACATATTATTAGCCAAATATTTTATATACTTGATTATTTAATTCTCATCACAAATCAGGGACATTGGCATTGTCACCAGCATTTTATAAAAACTGAACTAAAGTTCAGAGAAGCTAAAACCCTCACAAAACCCACTCAGTTTGTAAATCAGCAGGATCAGTATTCATACACATAACGTTAAGACTTTAAATTCAGGTGTTTTTTTATCCCAAAATTCATCTCTGAATATTACATAATAAAATCTTTACTATTAAATATTAATATATATTTTACTATAAGCCATAAAATTTGATATTTTTGTCACCAAAATTAGAAAGTGAGGAAACTTTTAATAGAAAACTGTATAATATTTTGGCTCTGGAAACTAGTTTTAGTCAACTATATTTAATCCCTAATTATTCGCTTTTTTGCTACCCCAAATTGCAGTTCTTAAGAACATGTACTCCCAAAGATTATTTGCAATCAATTATAAGGATTTTTTCCATTTATTTGGCCAAGATTTACACCTGGAATTCTAATGCTATGTTAGCTTTGTTCCCAATTATTTTATAAAAGCTTACTGAAACTATGCTATATCTAGCCTAAGTTCTGGTTTCAGAGAACAGAGAAATTAAGTGATAGAAAGAAGTAATGGGAAAGCAGTGTTCTCTACCTTTTTTTTTTTTTTTTTTTTTGAGGTTAGGGCTAGCACTTGACAGCATTTTGAGAAAAGAAAAATATATCTTCTACACCATCTCATTTTCCATTTTCCTTTCAGTGCCTTTCTCTCTTACATATTTCCCCCCCCAAATTCCATGTCTTTTTGGTGTTCAGTTCTATATGTTATTTGTGGATTTTGGATAGTAACCCTTTATCAGATATATCATTTGCAAATATCTTCTCCCATTCAGTAGGTCGCCTTTTTGTTTTGTTTATGGTTTCCTTCACTGTGCAAAATATTTTTATTTGAGTGTAGTCCCAATAGTTTATTTTTGGTTTGGCTTCTGTTGCCTTATGAGACTTATCTGGAAAAATGTTGCTTAAGCCAATGTCAAAGAAATTACTGCTTATGCTCTCTTCTAGTATTTTTATGGTTCCAGGTCTCACATTTAGGTCCTTAATCCATTTTGTGTTTATTTTCTATGTATGGTATAAGAAAGTGGTCCAGTTTTTTTCTTTTGCATGTAGCAGTCCAGTTTTCCCAACATCATATATTGAAAAGTCTCGTTTCCCCATTGTATATACTTGCCTCCTTTGTCATAGATAATTTTCCATATAAAGCATAAGTTTATTTTCGGGCTCTTTGTTCTGCTCTATTGATGTGTCTATTTTTGTGCCAGTACTATACAGTTTTGTAGTATACTGTGAAATCTGGTTTATTTCTGATTGTGAGAGCTTCATTCTGTATTTCTTTTTCAAGTTTACTTTGGATCTTGGGGTCATTTGGGGCCATACAAACTTTAAAACAATTTTCTCTAGTTCTGTGAAAAATGCTATTGGTATTTTGATAGGGATTGCACTGAATCTGTAGATTGCTTTGGGTAGATGGACATTTTAACAACATTTGTTCTTCTAATCCATGATCATGGAATATCTTTCCATTTGTTTGTGTCATCTTCAATTTCTTTCATCAGTGTTTTATAGTTTTCAAGTACAGATATTTCACCTCCTTGGGTAAGTTTATTCCTAGGTATTTAGCTCTTTTTGGTGCAATTGTAAATAGAATTATTTTCTTTATTTTTCTTTCTCCTACTTTGTTATTATTGTATAAAAATACAATATCTTTCTGTATATTAGGTTTGTATCATGCAGCTTTAGTGAATTCATTTATTATTTCTAATAGTTTTTGGTGGATTCTTTAAAGTTTTCTATCTATAGAATCATGTCATCTGCAAAGAGGTACAGTTTCATTTCTTTCTTATCAATTTGATTGCCTTTTATTTCTTTTTCTTGTCTAAATACGGTGGCGGTGATTTCCAGTAGTATGTTGAATAAAAGTGGCAAAAGTGGACATCCTTGTCTTCTTCCTGATCTTCAACAAAAATCTCTAAGTTTTTCCAACACTGAGTATGACGTCATCTGTGGGTTTTTCTTTAATGACCTTTACTGTGTTGTGGTATGTTCCCTCTAAACCACTTTGTTGAGAGTTTTTATCATGAATAATGTTGATTTTGTAAAATGCTTTTTCTTCATCTGCTGAGGTAATCATATGATTTTTATCCTTCCTTTTGTTAATATGATGTATCATGTTGATTGACTTGCAAATGTTGAGCCATCCTTGTATTCCTGGAATAAATCCTACATGATGATAGTAAATGATCCTTTTAATGTATTGTTGAATGTAGTTTGGTAATATTTTGTTGAAGAGTTTTAAATGTATGTTCCTTAGAGATATTAATGTGTAGGGTTTTTTTCTTGTAGTGTCTTTGTCTGATTTTGGTATCAGGGTAATGCTAGCTTCATATTATGTATTTATAAGCTTCCTGTTCTATATTTTGGAATATTTTGAGGAGCAAATGTATTAACTCTTAAATGTTTAGTAAATTCATCCATGAATCTATCTGCTCCTGGATTTCTATTTGTAGGAAGTTTTTGATTACTGATTCAATTTCGTTACTAGTAATCTATAAGTTTGAGATCAGATTTTGTATTTCTTCCTATTTAGTTTTGGAAACTTGTATGTTTCTAAGACTTTATCTGTTTCTTCTAGGTTGTCCAATTTGTTGGCATATTTCTGTGCTATCAGTTGTTACTTCTCTTTAGTTTCTGATTCTATTTAAGTCTTTTCTTTTTTCCTTTATAGGTCTAGCTAAAAGTTTTTCAATTTTATCTTTTAAAAGAAAAAGGGCACCTGGGTGGCTCAGTCCGTTAAGCATCTGACTTTGACCCAGGTCATGGTCTCATGGTTTGTGAGTTCGAGCCCCGCGTTGGGCTCTGTGCTGACAGCTCAGAGTCTAGAGCCTGCTTCAGATTCTGTGTCTCCCTCTCTCTCTGCCCCTCCCCCACTCGTGCTCTGTCTCCCTCTATCTCTAAAATAAATAAACATTAAAACATTTTAAATAAAAGAAAAGAACTAGTTCTTGGTTTCATTGATATTTTTCTGTTTATTTTTTTAGTCTTTATTTCATTTATTTCTACTGTGATCTTATTCTCTTCTTCTACTTTAGGTTTTGTTTGTTCTTTTCTAATTTCTTTAAAAGTAAGATTAAATTGATTGGTTTTTCTTGTGTCTTACTGTAAGCCTGTATTACTATAAACTTCCCTCTTAGAACTGCTCTTGCTGTGTCCCAGAGACTTTGAACTGTTATGTTTTTATTTTTTATTTATCTCCAAGTATGTTTTGATTGCTTCTTTGATTTCTTTGTTGACTTAAGTGGTTGTTTAGTAACATGGTATTTAGCCTCCATGTGTTTGGTTTTTAACTGATTCCTAGTTTCTTAGGACTGTATCAAAAAGATGCATGATATGGTTTCAATTTTCTTCAATTTATTGAGACTTGTTTTGTGGCCTAATATGTGAACTATCCTTGATAATGTTCCATGTGCACTTGAAAAGAATGTATATTCTGTTGTTTTTAAGTGGAATGTTCTCTATATACCTGTTAAACCCATCTGGTTTAATGTGTCATTCAAAAATGCAGTTTCCTAAGTGTAGTTCAACATGCCAACATAGGAAAACCCTGAAATCACCTGCTCCAGGGAACACACCAAATTACATCTAACTATGGAACAATTTTTTTCTAAATAAAAACAAGCTGACCAAAAGGCTACTGCACAACATAATATAGAAGAGTAAAAGAAAACAGCAAAAGAGATGGGAGACAGGGGAGCCTGTGTGACTCAGTCAGTTAAGCCTCCAACTTCAGCTCAGGTCATGATCTCATGGTTTGTGATTTCAAGCCCCATGTCGGGCTCCTTGCTGACAGCATGGAGCCCGGGGCCTTCCTCAGATTCTGTGTCTCCCTCTCTCTCTCTCTGCCTTCCTCTCTCTCTCTCTCTCTCTCTCTCAAAACTAAATAAACTTTAAAAAATAAAAATAAAAAAAAATTAAAAAGAGAGATGGAGACAAGGTAACAAAGGGAATTCCCACTCCTGACTTTGTGAACCCCAGTGGGAAGGAATAGTACATACAGAAGGACCAAAAACAGATTCTTCTGCCCTTAAACACAGGAAAACAAAACAAAACAAATGCACCTTAAAAAAGCAACTAACATTTGAAAGAGACAACACTAGAACTCTGTCAAATGGTGGAGGGGATGCAGGAACTTTCTCTGGGTTATAGGGACTGGAGAATGATGGGTTTATATTTCCCCTCCACTTTAAAAACACAGACTGGAGAGAGTCCAGATGCCATAACTGGCTTGCTGACTCATGAGTCCCAGGGCCACAGCCTACCCCAACCCCAGCTGCGCAAGGACACAGAGAAAAATCAAAATGCTTCATTTATTTGTTTTTTCTTTCCTTTCTTTCTTTTTGTTTTCTTCTCTTTTTCTTTTTTTGCCTTTTATATTTTCTTTAAAAAGCCACTATTTTTTAATGTTTATTTATTTATTTTGAGAGAGAGAGCGCGAGAGAGCGAACAGGAGAGGGGCAGAGAGGAGAGAAAGAGATTCATGCTGTCAGCACAGAGTCCTATGTGGGGTTCAATCTCATGAGCCATGAGATCATGACCTAAACTGAAATCAGGAGTCGGACATTTAGCCAACTGAGCCACCCAGGTGCCCCTAAAACGCTATGATTTAAAAGAGCAACTAGCACATAAAAGAGCCAGCACTCCAAAAGTCTGAGAGAGCTGCTGGAATGCTTTCTGGTGGGAGGGGCTAATGGACAGTCTTGAAAGCACATTGAAAGCACAGACCAGTGCACAGTCCCAGTGCCCTAATTGGCCTGCCATCTGCAAGACACCCCTGGTTAGGCTCACTACAGCCCCAAATTTCATGCCAAGGTAACACAGGTGCAAATCACCACAGAACACTCCAAGCCCACACCACTTGGGCTTCAGGCATCTTACTAGGGCACCCCATGGTGAAGATCGCTCCAGAACCTCTTGATTAATGTCTATTTCAAATCCCACTGTGTGGGGCAGCCCAGGAAACACCAGCCCATGCTTGTATCAACTTCAGCTACTTCACCTGGGCATCCCCTAAAAAGAATGCTCTGAACACATCACCCACACCACTCTTGGCTCCAGTCACCCAGCCAGGGCAACTCTGAGCTAGCATGCTACTTTCAGAAACCCTGGCTTGGATTCAATTCAGCTTAAGCTGTCCTGCCAGGGCACACTGTACACAAAGAGCCCAGGAATCACACAGGCCCCTGGCCATTTTAATTTTAGCTGTCCTGCCAGGGTGCCCCATGCAAAGAGCATGCCAGGACCTCCCAGCCTATATCCCACCTCAGCTTCAGCCACACCTAAAGGACATCCTCTGTGCAGAGAGTACTGGAACACCCCAGTTTATATCTCCTTCAGCTTCAGCTGTCCTGCCAAGGTGTCCACTGTGCATAGAGATCTGGGTGCCCCAGTTTGCATCCACTTTAGTTTTAGCTATCCTGCAGAAAGTTAAGGGATCTCCTTGTCCAGATACCACCTTAGCTCCAGTTGCCCCACCAGAGTATGCATCAACACATAGCTCCCTGAGACACCCTAGCCTACAATCACTTCTTCAACTGTCCTGACAGGGAATCTCCTGCACAGAGTGCCAACAACATATAGAACCCTGGGATATCATGGCCTGCATTCTCTTCAGTTTCAGCTATCATGACAGGGCACACACCGTGGAAAGCCTCTGGAACTCCAACCAATGCCAACCACAGCTTCAGCCAACCAGTAAAAGTCACCAACCACACACAGTCTACCTAGAGGATGACCATAAAGACCATTCCTTCAAGTTTATAAGTAGCTGTTCTGCCTAATCCATATAAATAAGCACAGTAAATCAAGCAAAATAAGGAGACAAAGGAATCTGCTCCAAAAGAAAATACAAGAGAAGACATCAGGAAAAAAACTAAAAGAAATGGAGATAAGCAATATGCTGAATAAAAAATTTAAAGTAATAATCATAAAGATGTTCACTGAACTGAAAAGAGGAGTGGAAGAACTCAGTGAGACTTTCAGTAAAGAGATACAAAATATTAAAAAAGAATCAATCAGGAGTGTTTGGGTGGCTCAGTGGGTTAAGTATCCATCTTCAGCTCATGTCATAATCACAGTTTATGAGTTCGAACCCCACATCGGGCTCTCTCCTGTCAGGGCACAGCCCGCTTCTGACCCTCTGTCTCCCTCTCTCTGCCCCTCTCCTGCTCATGCGTGTGCACTCTCTCTCTCTCAAAAATAAATAAACATAAAAAATAATAAAAAATAAAAGAATAAAAAGAATCAATCAGACCTGAAGAATACAATAACCAAAATTAAAAAAAAACACACAAGAGGAAATCAGAAATGAGAAAAGAAGTAACAACTGGTATCCCAAAAGTACAAAGGATTATAAGAGAATACTACAAAAAATTATATGTCAATAAATTCAACAATAAAGAATAAATGGAAGCGTACAGTTTTCCAAAACTGGATCCAGAAGAACTAAAAAATCTGGACAAATTACTAGCATCAAAATTTAATCAGTAATCAAAAAACTACCAAAAATTAAAAGTCCAGGACCAGATGGCTTCATAGGTGAATTCTATCAGTCACTGAAGGAAGAGTTAATACCTAATTCCAAATAACAGAAGATGAAGAGAAGTTTCCAAATTCATTCTATGAAGCCAGCATTCTCCTGATACCAAAACCAAAGACACTACAAAAAAGAAAACTAAAGGCCAATATCTCTGATAAACATACATGCAAAAATCTTCAAAAAAATAAGTATTAGCAAGCTACATTGAACAACACATTAAAAGGATCATTTAAAACTATCAACTGAGATTTATTCCAGAGATGCAAGCATGGTTCAATATTTGCAAGTCAATCAATGTGATACACCACATCAACAAAACAAAGGATAAAAATTATACGATCATTTCAATAAATGCAGAAAAAGCATTAAACAAAATTCTTGATAAAAACTCTCAACAAAGTGGGTTTGGATGGAACACATCTCAACATATTAGGCCATAAATGAAAATCCCACAACTAACAACTTACTCAATGGAAAAAAACTGAGACCCTTTCCTCTAAGATCAGGAACAAGCAAAAAATGACAACTGTTACTACTTTTATTCAACATAGTACTGGAAATCCTAGCCATAGCAAACAGACCCAAAAAATGAAATTAGAGATATCAAATTGGTACAGAACTTAAACTATTACTATATGCAGATGACATAATACTATACTAAAAACCCTAAAAGCTCTATCAAAAAACTAAGAAAACTAATAAATGAATTCAATCAATTTGCAGGATATAAAATTAATATACATAAATCAGTAGCCTTTCTATATGCTAATAATAAAGTAGCAGAAAGATAAATTATGAAAACAATCTCATTTACAACTGCATCAAAAACAATAAAATACTCAGGAATAAACTTAACCAAAGAGGTAAAATACCTGTACTCTGAAAATTATAAAACACTTAAGAAATTGAAGACAACACAAAAAAATGGAAGGCCACTCCATGCTCATGGATTGGAAGAACAAATATTTTTAAAATGTCTATACTACCTAAAGCAATCTACACATTTAATGTAATCCCTGTCAAAATACCAACTGCATTTTTCACAGAGCTAGAACAAACAATCCTAAAATTTTTATGGAACCAGAAAAGACCCCAAAGAGCCAAAGCAATCTTGATAAAGAAAAACAAAACAGGAGGTATCCCAATTCCAGACTTTATTACAAACCTGTAGTGATCAAAGCTTATGGCACTGGCGCAAAAATAGACACCTAGACCAATGGAACAGAATAGAGACACTTGTGTTGAGCACAGCATAATATATAAAGTTGTCAAAAAACCTATGTTGTATATGTGAAACTAATATAAGATTATATGTCAACTACAAATTTAAAAATTAATTAAAAAAGAAAACAAAAAAGACACTTTATTGATTTTATATTACTATAAATATCTCTCTGTATGCTGAGTATGTATGCTCCATTGTATATATATACCACTTCTTTTTTATCCCATTCATCCATCGATGGACATTTGGGCTCTTTTCATACATTGGCTATTTTTGATAGTGCTGCTATTGGGGTGCATGTTCCCCTTCGAAACAGCATACCTGTATCCCTTGGATAAATACTAGTAGTGCAATAGTTGGGTCATAGGGTAGTTCTATTTTTAAATTTTTGAGGAACGTACATACTGTTTTCCAGAGAGGCTACACCAGTTTGCATTTCCATCAGCAATGCAAAAGAGATCCTCTTTCTCTGCATCCTCACCAACATCTGTTGTTGCCTGAGTTGTTCATGTTAGCCATTCTGACAGGTGTGAGGTGGTATCTCATTGTGGTTTTGATTTGTATTTCTCTGATGATGAGTGATGTTGAGCATCTTTTCATGTGTCCGTTAGCCATTTGGATGTCTTCCAATGGCTATTTATGTCTTTTGACCATTTCTCCACTGGATTGTTTCTTGGGTGTTGAATTTGATAAGTTCTTTATAGATTTTGGATACTAACCCTTTATCTGATATGTCATTTGCAAATATCTTCACCCATTCCATCGGTTGTCTTTTAGTTTTGCTGATTGCTTCCTTCGCCGTGCAGAAACTTTTTATTTTGATGAGGTCCCAATAGTTCATTTTTGCTTTTGTTACCCTTGCCTCCTCCGGAGACGTGTTGAGTAAGAAGTTGCTGAGGGCAAGGTCAGAGAGGTTTTTGCCTGATTTCTCCGCTAGGATTTTAATGGCTTCCTGTCTTACATTTAGGTCTTTCATCCATTTTGAGTTTATTTTTGTGTATGGTGTAAGAAAGTGGTTCAGGTTCATCATATCGCTGTCCAGTTTTCACAGCACCACTTGC
>CM053567.1:33665523-33703855 GCA_028646485.1 Cryptoprocta ferox
TTTTCTGTCTCTCTTTCTCTTCCCCTGGTCTCTACGGGGCACAGCACGCTCTCCCTGTGTTGGGTTGGGGCTCCTTCCCCCTGCACCCCCGGGACCCGCCCGTCCTCCAATTTCCCAGATCATAATCACTCACTCAGGCATCTTTGAGGTTGTCTTCTTTCTGGCGTCTGTTTCTTCTTTCCCCTACTTGCAAATCCGAGTTTTATCCCTTCAGTCCTTCTCAGTTCAATCCATACGGGTGTGCGCGGATTACAGCGCTCCCTACTTCTCTGCCATCTTGCCCTCCTCTTTACTCTACCTAGTCTTTTTTAACACAGTCACCAAAGTAAACTTTTTAATTTTCTTTTACACTATTTTATTTTAGTTTAACATTTTTCTCTAAGTATTATTAACATACTATGTTATATTAGTTTGCAGCGTACAATATAATAATTCGACAATTCTATATATTACTCAGTGCTTATCACAATAAATGTACTCTTAATCTCCTTCACCTATTTTAGCCAACACCACCCACACCACCCACCTCCCCTCTGGCAAGCACCAGTTTATTTTCTATATATGAATCACCAGTTTGTTCTCTATATATGAGTCTGTTTTTTGTCTTTTTTTCATTCATGTTCTTCTTAAATTCTACATATGAGTAAAATCATAGGGAAATTGTCTTTCTCTGACTGACTTATTTCACTTAGCATTATATCCCCTAAGTCAATCCATGTTGTTGCAAATGGCACGATCTCATTCTTTTTTATGGCTAAGATTCCTTTATATTTAATCTAACTATATTTATTTATATTTATTTATTTATTTATACTTACACATCACATCTTCTTTATCCATTAATCTCTTGATGAGTACTTGAATTACTCTCATTTATTGGCTATTGTAAATAATGCAGCAATAAACATAGGGGTGAATATAATGTTTTTAGTGGAATTATTGGTTCATTCAGTATTTCTATTTTTAATTTATTGAGGAACCTCCATAGTGTTCTCCACAGTAGCTGTACCAGTTTGGTTTCCCCCCAACAGTGCATCAGGGGTCTTTTTCTCCATTTAATCACCAGCACTTCTTATCTCTTGTATTTTTGATTCTAGGCATTCTGACAGGTGAAAGATGATAGCTCATTGTGTTTTTGATTTGCATTTCCCTGTTGATTAATGATGGTGAGCATATTTTCATGTGTATGTTGGCCATCTGTGTGTCTTCTTTGGAAAAATGTCCACTCATTTCCTCTGCCCATTTAATTGGATTTGTGGGGTATTGAGTTGTATAAATTCTTTATATATTTTGGGTACGAATCCTTTATCAGATATGTCATTTGTTAATATCGTCTCCCATTCTGTAGGTTGTCATTTCATTTTCTTGATGGTTTCCTTTGCTGCACAGTTTTTTATTTTGGTGTAGTCCTAATAGTTTATTTTTGCTTTAAAAAATTTTTTTTTAGTGTTTATTTATTTTTTAGAGAGAGACACACAGAGCGTGAGCAGGGGAGGGGCAGAGGGAGAGAGAGAGACATAGAATCTGAAGCAGGCTCTAGGCTCCAAGCTGTCAGCACAGAGCCCGATGTGGGGGCTCAAATCCACGAACTGTGAGATCATGACCTGAGCTGAAGTTGGATGCTCAACTGACTGAACCACCCAGGTGCCCCTATATTTGCTTTTGTTTTTCTTGCTTTAGGAGACATGTATAAAAAAGTTGCTTTTGTCAGTGTCAAAGAGATTTACTGCCTGTGTTCTCTTCTAGCATTTTCATGGTTTTAGGTCTTTAATCCATTTTGAGTTTATTTTTGTGTATGGTGAATAAGTATGTTCAGTTTCATGTAACTGGCCAATTTTCCCAACACCAGTTATTGAAGAAATTCTCTTTTCCCCATTGTATATTTTTGCCTCTTCTGTCATACATTAATTGACCACTTCAGGGTGGGTTTATTTTTCATTTCTCTGTTATGTTCTACTGATCTCCATGTATGTTTTTGCACCAGTACTGTACTGTTTTGATTAATACAGTTTTGTAGTATATCTTGAAATCTGGTGTTGTGATATCTCCAGCTTTGTTCTTCTTTCTCAACATTTTATTGGCTGTTTAGGGTCTCTTGTGTTCCACACTAATTTTTTTTATTCTAGTTCTGTGAAAAATGCCACCTGTATTTTTATGAGAATTGCATTGAATCTGTAGATTGTTTTGGATAATATGGACACTTTAACAATATTTAATCCTCCAATCTATGATCATGGAATATATTTCCATTTGTTTTTGTTTTCTTCAATTTCTTTCATCAGTGTTTTATAGTTTACAGAGTACAGGTCTCTCACCTCCTGGATTTTTATTCCTAGATTTTTTTGGACGGGGGTGCAATTGTCATGAGATTTTTTAAACTTTCTCTTTCTGCCACTTTGTTATTAGTATAGAAACACAGCTGATTTCTGGGTATTAATTTTGTAAGTTTACTGAATCCATTTATTCCTTCAAATATTTTTTTAGTGACATATTCAGGGCTTTATATGTATAGTATTACATTATCTGCAAATAGTGACAGTTTAATTTCTTCTTTACCAATATGGATGCCTTTTTTTTTTTCTTGTCTGATTCCTATAACTGAGATTTCTAGTACTACGGTGTATAAAAGTAGTGAGAGTGGAAATCTTTGTCTTGTTCTTGATCTTAGAGGGAAAGCTCTTACTTTTTCAACATTGAGTATGATGTTAATTATGAGTTGAGAGTTTTTATGATGAACTGATGTTGCATATTATCAGATGCTTTTTCTTCATTTATTGAGATGATCATATAATTTTTAAAAAATGTTTATTTATTTTGAAAGAGAGAGAGTGTATGTGAGCAGGGGTGGGGGAGAGAGGGAGAAAGAGAACCCCAAGCATGCTCTGCACCATCAGTGCAGAGCTTGATGTGGGGTTTGATCTCACGAACTGTGAGATCCTGACCTGAGTTGAAATTAAAAGCTAGATGTTTAACTGACTGAGCCACCCAGGTGCCCTGAGATAACTGTATGATTTTTATCTTTCATTTTGTTAATGTGGTTTCACATTGATTAGTTTGTGAATATTGAGTCATTCTTGCATCCCCAGAATAAATGCTCCTTGGCCATGCTGATTGAGTTTTTAAATGTGTTGTTGAATGCTATTTGCTAATATTTTGTTGAGAAGTTTTGCATGTATGTCCATTAGAAATATTGGCCAGTAGTTTTTTTTTTTTTTTTTGTCTGTGTCTGGTTTTGCCGTCAAGACAGTGCTGGCTTTGTAGAATGTATTTGGAGTTTTTCTTTCCTCTTCTAATTTTGAAATAGTTTGAGAAGATATATTAATGTCTACTACATTTATTACTGTTTACTATTTATTGCTGTTCTTTGTTCCTATTTTTGTCTTCCACTATTTTCCTGTCTTTGTGGTTCTAGTTGAGCCTTTTATATGATGTATTCTGTCCTTTCTTAGTATATTAGTTATACTTCTTTGTTGATTTTTTTCTAGTAGTTGCCCTGTTTCCAGTATATGTTTACAACTAATCTAAGCCCAGTTTCAAATAACACTGTAGCACTAATAGCATAAGTAGCCTTATATTAATAAAATAATCCATATTGTCTTTCCTAAGCTTCATATCATGCTTTGATCCATTTTACTTACACAGAAGCATATATACTTTCTGTTTTATTTGTTTAAATTTTGGTTAACATATAGTGCAATACTGGTTTTAGGAGTAGAATTCAGTGATTCATCACTTACATACAACATCCAGTGCTCATCACAACAGGTGCCCTTAGTACCCATTACCCATCTAGCCCATCTCCCACCCACCTTGCTCCATCAACTCACAGTTTGGTCTCTGTCATTAAGAGTCTCTTGTGGTTTATTTGTCTCTCTTCTCTTTCCCCCTTCCCATATGTTCATCTGTTTTTTTTTTTTTAATTACATATATGAGTGAAATCATATGGTATTTTTCTTTCACATATTGACTTATTTTGTTTAGCATAATACATTCCAGCTCCATTTACATCATTGTAAATGGCAAGATTTCATTCTTTTTTGATGGCTGAGTAATATTCCAGTGTGTGTATGTGTGTGTGTACACTCATCAGTCTATGGACGTTTGGACTTTCCATGGTTTGGCTTTTGTTGATAATGTTGCTATAAACATTGGGGTGCATGTACCTTTTTGAATCTGTATTTTTGTATCCTTTGGGTAAATACCTATTAGCGCAATTGCTGAATCTTAGGGTAGTTCTATTTTTAGTTTCTTGAGGAACCTCCATATTGTTATTCAGAGTGGCTGCACCAGTTTGCATTCCCACAGTCTCTGCATTCTCACTAACACCTATTGTTTCTTGTGTTGTTAATTCTAGCCATTCTGACAAGTGTGAAGTGATATCTTATTGTGGTTTTGATTTGTATTTCCCTGATGACGAGTGATGTTGAACATCCTTTCACGTGTGTTAGCCATCTTTATGTCTTATTGCTTGAAACAATCTGGTATCTGTTAGGTCAATTAAGAAGAAAAACAATAAAAGTTTTTATCTTATGTTCACTTACTCCATCCTTAAATGCTCTTTTTTTCTTTATGTAAATTTAATTTTTCTGATTTGTATTGTTTTCCCTTTCTCTGACTAACTTCTTTTAACATTTATTCTATGGCAGATCTGCTGGTGACAGATTTCTCAATTTTTGTTTGTCTGAGAGAATCTATTTCTTTTTCATTTTTGAAGAGTATTTTACAGGATACCAAATTCTAGTTTGGTGATTCTTTTATTATGAACACTAAATATTTAACTCCATGCTTTTCTGATTGTTTACATCATTTCAGAATAGTGGCCTATGTAATTTTTATCTTTGCACCTCTCTAGCTTTTTCTCCCTTTTCTGGCTTCTTTCAAGATTTTTCTTGATCGTTGGTTTTCTAAAGTTTGAATATGATATACCTAGGTTTAAATTTTTGCTTGTTGTTTTCTGAGTTTCTTGGGTCTGTGGTTTGGTGTCTGACCTTAATAATTCTCAGTTATTATTTCTTCAAATGTCTCTTGTTTCTCTATTTGCCTTCTGGTATTCTCAATACACATATGTTATGCTTTTTATAGTTGTGCCATAGTTTTGGAATTTTGGGGGGTCTTTTTCAGTCTTTTTTTCTCATTAGTTTTCAGTTTTGGAAGTTTCTATGGAGATATCCTCAAACTCAGATTCTTTCCTCAGCTTGAACAAGTCTACTCCTGATTCCATCAAAGGTGTCCTTCATTTTTTCCCCCAGTTTTATCTCTAGCATTTCTTTGTAGATTTTTCTTAACACTTTCTTCTGTCAGATTATATTGCCCATCTATACTTCGTGCTGACTGCTTTATTCATTAGAGCCTTCTAGCTGTTTTAAATTCTTGTTCTAGTAATTCTGACACTCTTGCCTTAGCTGAGTACTGGTTCTGGTGTTTGCTCTATTCAAATTTTGGGGTGTTTTGTTTTGTTTTTGCTTTTTTGTATGCCTTGTGATTTTCTTGATAGCTGGACACGATGTACTGGGTAAAAGGATCTCTTTAATAATGTAATGATAAGTTGTGTGGAAAGGGGAGGGTAGAATTCTGTAGTCATATACATTAGTCTCACTCTTTTAGTGAGACTATGCCTCTAGTTTGTGAATTTCACAAATGCTTCTTAGATTTCTCCTCCTTTTAGGTGGGGCCTCATGACTAGAATAGGCTAAAGTTGGGAATTTCTCTTCCCCTATATCAGTTAGGCTCTGGAAAAAACTCCGTAATTTTAGGCTCTGGTAAAATAATTTCTCTTTAAGTTAGGTCTTGATAAGAACAGAATACTCTGGTATATTTCAAAACAGATTTCTTTTTCCTTCATGCTGCTGTAAGTACAGAGAATTTTTCTCTTACATTTACTGTGAGAATCTGGTTGAGCTCCTGGATGTAAAACTCACATAAGTATGGGGACATACCAATAAGTACACCCCCCTGAAGTTTCTAACTCTAAACTGAGCTTTCAAATAGTACATCAACGATAATTTAATTTTTCCTACCTTGATACTGATTCCCATGGGGGTTTCTGTTCTGGTAAATTGTGATTCTGTGTATTTGCCAGTGCCTTCAATTTTGGATCTTACCTTTCCACTGGATGTAAGAAAATTGTTAATTTTCAGTTTATTCAGCTTTTCACTTCTTAGGATGGAGTGGTGACCCACAAGCTCCTCACATGTCAGACCAGGAACTGGTATTCTATGTTTGTTCTTACAAAAATTTTTAGTGGATCTCTGCTGATATAGCTAGAGATATAAATTGAGCATATATATATATATATATATATATATATGGAAAATTTATTAAAATGCTTTTCTGAAAACAAAATGAAAACTGCTGTACTAAAACTTCACAGAAATCTTCCAGTGTAGTGACAGCCCACCTATCCAATCATATTTATATATAATAAGATATAATCATTTGGCATTCCAAATACTAAGTAACTATTTGATGAATTGACTGTTAAGGAAATTGGCACTGAGTGAATTGGCCTAAGCAAATAGCCTTTCTGTAGATTGCCTTTCAGAAAGATAGCATAAACTCAAAGTCACACAATATTAGAATAATAAATATCAGAATAATAAGGAAAAAACAGACTGTAATGTATAATTAGTAAATTAAAAAAAACTCATACTCAAAAACCAAGTGTACATCATTATCCAAATGAAAAAAATATTGTCTGTTGAAAACTTTCTTTCGTGTTCATAAATTTAAATATGGCAGGGGGGAGTAAATAAATGGGTAAGTTTCATTTGGTATACAACCATTAACATTAAATACTTATGTCGTCATTGACACACTTTCTTAGTTATGTTGCTTTATTGTAGATTGATCTTTTGAATGTCTCTGTACATACATATGTGTGTTTACATGTATATTCACTAATATGATTATTATACCAATGTTATCACATTAATTTTAGTGGTGTTCTCTTGTAATCAATCCACTATGTATCATTACTCCTTTGTTTATTCCGTATTTATTTAATCATATATAGAGATATATTCATATAGACATGTATTCTTTGGTCTTAGCAAGTGCCCAGAACTCTGCTTAGAGCATAGTAGGCACTCAAATATTTGCTGAATGTATATTTACCTATCTGTCATCCTGTCTATGGATTGATGTTAACTAGCTAGATAGATATAGATGGTATCACACTTTTCTGTATTTTACTTTTTTATTCAACAGCGCTTCACTTAAATGCTTTTAAGTCAGTAGATACAGATTTAATAAGTATTCTTTTATATTGCTATGGGAAGATTATCAGGAGTGTGGTTACTTGGTTGAAGTGTATGTATATTTAAAACTTTAATTATAGATTTGTTAAAGCCAATTAAGTTTTCCCAAATGCCAAAACACTTCTAATTTTACTTGCAATGTAAAAAAATTACCTCTTCTCCATCCTCTTTCTCCCTTATCCCCAATCCTCTTGAGCAATGAGTGTTATAAATATTACCTTTGAACATTTTGGGCATGTCAAAGAAAACTTATTTGGAGGCTAAATTTGACCAATAGGGCAATCATTGACCTGTTAACAATGCAATTTTTCAGTCCTTCAAATTCATAGACATTACTTATTATTTCCTTTTTTTCGTACTAGTTATTTATCATGGAAGACTTGGAAAATTTAGAAATCTAAAGAAGAAAGCAAAAAATTAACCACATTTTTTATAATACAAAAATAACTTATCCAGCATTCTTTGTTTCTTTGCCCATGTATGTCATATGTATATGTATAAATATTATTAATTTATTAATTCCTTTATCAAATGTTTATGTATGAGAGTACAGCTCATTCATTTAGTCATTGATTTGATAAAGAAGACATGGTACTATGCACAGAGGGTAACAGCATACTTTTTCAATCCAAAGCATTTTTACTAAGAATTTTTTCATGTTTTAAAATTGCCTAAAAATTATCATAGAAAATTATATCATATTGGGGCAACTGGGTGGCCCAGTTGGTTGAGCATCTGAAACTTGATTTCAGCTCAGGTCATGATCTCAGGGTTGTGGGATCAAGCCCTGCATCGGGCTCTGCACTAAGCATGGAGTCTGCTTGAGATTCTCTCTCTCTCTCTCTCTCTCTCTCTCTCTCTCTCTCTCGCACCTTCTCTCTGCCCTTCCCATTCTCTCTCAAAAAAATAATATTATATAACTTTATTTATTTTAACCATTCCTTTATGTTAAATATATATTGTTTGATTCTTCATTATTACTGAAATTTGCTTTAATGAAGAAACTTGTATATAAATATTTGCAAATATTATTGTTACTTCTATGGGACAGATCTCTAGAAGTGGATTATAGAGTATAAGAGTTAATCCCCTTTAAGATATTCACCAAAAATTTTTAAGTGGTTTTCAGAAAGCTTATAAAATTATTCTCTGGTAATAAGTATATGAGAATGTCTCTCTCAATTCTTCCTTTCAAATCTAACTATTATTTTATTTTTAATATTTTCCAATTGGATATATGAAAAAAGTTCTCTACTATGGTCTTATTTATATTTTATATACTTTGACTATTGAACATATAGTGAGATTAAACATATCTTCAAATGTTTAATAACCATGTCTTTATGAGAAAATCATTGCTAGTGGTGTAATTGTTAGATTGTAGAGTAGTTCCATTTTTAACTTTTTGAGGAACCTCCATTCTGTTCCACTCTGTTTGAGAGTGGCTGTACCAGTTTCCATTGCCACCAGTAGTGCAAGAGGGTTCCTTTTTTTCCACATCCTTGCCAACACCTATTATTTTTTTGTGTGTTGTTGATTTTAGCCACTCTGACAGGTGTGAGGTGATATCCCATTGTAGTTTTGATTTATATTGCCCTGATGATGAGTAATGTTGAATGTCTTTTCATGTGTCTATTGGCCATATGGATGTGCTCTTTGGAAAAGTGTCTATTCATGTCTTCTGCCCATTTTAATTGGATTATTCATGTTTTGGGTGTTGAATTTTATAAGTTCTTAATATATTTTCGACACTAACCCGATATCTCTGTCATTTGCAAATATTTTTTCCCATTCCATAGGTTGTCTTTTAGTTTTGTTGATTGTTTGCTTTGCTGTGCAGAAGCTTTTTATTTTGATGAAGTCCCAAAAATTTATTTTTGCTTTTGTTTCCCTTGTCTCAGGAGACATTAATATAGAAGGAAGTTGCTACAGCAGATGTCAGAGAGGTTACCGCCTCTGTTACCCTCTAGAATTTTCATGGTTTCCTGTCTCACATTTAAGTCTCTTATCCATTATTTTGTGTATGCTATAAGAAATTGGCCCAGTTTCATTATTTTGCATGTCGCTGTCCAGTTTTCCCAGCACCATTTGTTGAAGAGACTGTCTTTTTTCCATTGGATATTCTTTCTGCTTTGTTGAAGGTTGACATATAGTTGTGTCTGGGTTTTCTATTCTGTTCCATTGATCTGCATGTCTATTTTTGTAGCAATACCATACTGTATTGTAATATAACTTGAAGTCCAGAATTGTGATGCTTCCAGCTTTACTTTGGTTTTTCAAGGTTGCTTGGGCTAATTGAGATCTTTTGTGATTCCCTACAAATGTTAGGATTGTTTGTTCTAGCTCTGTGAAAAATGCTATTGGTATTTTGATGGGGATTGCATTAAAAGTAGATTGCTTTGGGTAGTATAGACATTTTAACAATATTTGTCCTTCCAATCCATGAATATGAAATGTTTTTTTCCATTTTGTTATGTCATCTTCAATTTCTTTCATAAGTGTTTTTTTTTTATCATTTTCAGAGTACAGATCTTTTACCTCTTTGGTTAGGTTTATTTCTAGGTATCATTGCTTCTGGTGCAGTTGAAGATGTAATTTATTCTTTAATTTCTCTTTCTGTTGCTTCATTATTGGTGCATGGACGTGCAACTGATTTTCGCCCCTTGATTTTGTATCCTGTGACTTTACTGAATTCAGCAATTATGCTATTAGGTATTTACTTAAAGATTATAAAAATACTAGTTCAAAGGATACATATTCCCCAATGTTTATATCAGCATTATCTACAATAGCCAAATTATGGAAACAGCCCAAGTGTACACTGACTGATGAGTAGATAAAGAAGATGCACTATATATATATATATATATATACACTGTTTGAAACTACTTTTTCCCATTCCACTACCCCATGGTCCTCCACATATGAATGAAAACATATGATATCTGTCTTTCTCTGACTGACTTATTTCACTTAGCATACAGTTGCATCCACGTTGTCGCAAATGGCAGGATTTCATTCTTTCTCATTGCCAAGTAGTATTCCATTGTATATATAAACCACATCTTCTTTGGGCTCTTTCCATAATTTGGCTATTGTTGAAAGTGCTGCTATAAACATTGGGTTACATGTATGCCTATGAATCAGCACTCCTGTATCCTTTGGATAAATTCCTAGTAGTGCTATTTCTGGTTCATAGGGTAGTATTATTTTTAATTTTTTGAGGAACCTCCATACCGTTTTCCAGAGTGGCTATACCAGTTTGCATTCCCACCAAGAGTACAAGAGGGTTCCCATTTCCCCATATCCTTGCCAGCATCTGTTGTTTCTGAGTTGTTAATTTTAGTCACTCTGACAGGTGTGAGGTGGTATCTCAGTGTGGTTTTGATTTGTATTTACCTGATGATGAGTGATGTTGAGCATCTTTTCATGTGTCTGTTGGCCATCTGGATGTCTTCTTTAGAAAAGTGTCTATTCATGTCTTCTGCCCATTTCTTCACTGGATTTGTTTTTTGGGTGTTGAGTTTGGTAAGTTCTTTATAGATTTTGGATACTAACCCTTTATCTGATATGTCATTTGCAAATATCTTCTCCCATTCTGTCAGCTGGCTTTTAGTTTTGTTGATTATTTCCTTTGCAGTGCAGAAGCTTTTTATCTTGATGAGGTCCCAATAGTTCATTTTTGCTTTTATTTCCCTTGCCTTCGGATACATGTTGAGCAAGAAATTGCTGTGGCTGAGGTCAAAGAGGTTGTTTCCTGCTTTATCCTCTAGGGTGTTAATGATTTCCTGTCTCATATTCAGGTCTTTCATCCATTTTGAGTTTATTTTTGTGTAGGGTGTAAGATAGTGGTCTTGTTTCATTCTTCTGCATGTTGTTGTCCAGTTCTCCCAGCACTATTTGCTAAAAAGACTGTCTTTTTTCCATTGGATACTCATTCTTGCTTTGTCAAAGAGTAGTTGGCCATACATTTGTGATTCTATTTCTGGGTTCTCTATTCTATTCCATTGATCTATGGGTCTGTTCTTGCACCACTACCATACTGTCTTGATGATTTCAGCCTGGTAGTAGAGGCTAAAGTCCAGGATTGTGATGCCTCCTCCTTTGGTTTTCTTTTACAACATAACTTTGGCTATTCAAAAGACATTTTGTTGTTCCATGAAAATTTTAGGATTGTTTGCTCTAGCTTTGAGAAGAATGCTAGTGTAATTTTGATTGAGATTGCATTGGATGTGTAGTTTGCTTTGAGTAGTATTGACATTTTAACAATATTTGTTCTTCCAATCCATGAGCAGGAATGTTTTTCCAGTTCTTTGTGTCTTCAATTTCTTGTATGTTTTCTATAGTTTTCAGCATACAGATATTTTACATCTTTGTTTAGGCTGATTCCTAGGTATTTTATGGTTCTTGGTGCAATTGTAATGGGATAAATTTCTTGATTTCTCTTTCTGGTGACCTCAGCCACAGCAATTTCATTATTGGTGTTTAGAAATGCAACTGATTTCTGCACATTGATTTTGTATCCTGCGACTTTGCTGAATACATGTATCAGTTCTAGCAGCTTTTTGGTGGAGTCTTTCAGGATTTCCATGTATGGTATCATGTCATCTGCGAAAAGTGAAAGTTTTATTTCTTCTTTGACAATTTGGATGCCTTTATTTCATTTTGTTGTCTGTTGAGTCTAGGACTTCCAACACTATGGTAAACAGCAGTGGTGAGAGTGGACATACCTGCCTCATCCCTGATCTCAGGGAGAAAGTTCTCAGTTTTCCCCATTAAGGATGATATTAGCTGTGGGCTTTTCATATTTGTCTTTTATGATATTAAGGTATGTTCCTTCTATCTCGACTTTCTTGAGGGTTTTTATTAAGAAACGATACTATATTTTGTCAAGTGCTTTTTCTGCATCTATTGACAGGATCATATGGTTCTTATCCTTTCTTCTATTAATGTGATGTATCAGATTGATTGATTTGCCAATATTGAACCAGACCTGCAGTCCAGGAATGAGGTCCACTTGATCATGGCGAATAATTCTTTTAATATGCTGTTGGATTCGATTTTCTAGTATCTTGTTAAGAATTTTTGCATCCATGTTCATCAGGGATATTGGCCTGCAATTCTCTTTTTTAGTGGGTTCTCTGTCTGGTTTGGGAAACAAGGTAATGCTGGGTTCATAGAATGATTCCAGAAGCTTTCCTTCCATTTCTGTTTTTTGGAACAGCTTGAGAAGGATAGGTATTAACTCTGCTTTAAATGTCTGGTAGAATGCCCCTGGGAAGATATATAGTCATATGGCCCAGGACTCTCATCTCTTGGGGAATTTTGGATAACTGACTCAATTTCTTCACTGGTTCTGGGTCTGTTCAAATTTTTATTTCTTCCCATTTGAGTTTTAGTAGTGTGTAGGTGTTTAGGAACTTGTCCATTTCCTCCAGGTTTTCCAGTTTGTTGGCATATAATTTTTCATACTATTCTCTGATAATTGCTTGTATTTCTGAGGGATTGGTTGTAATAAATCCATTTTAATTCATGATTTTATATATTTGGGTCCTCTTTTTTTTAATTTTTTTTTTACATTTATTTATTTTTGAGAGACAGAGTGAGACAGAGCATGAGCTGGGGAGGGGCAGAGAGAGAGGGAGACACAGAATCCGAAGCAGGCTTCAGGCTCTGAGCTGTTAGCACAGAGCCTGACGTGGGGCTTGAACCCACAAACCATGAGATCATGACCTGAGCCGAAGTCAGAAACTCAACAGACTGAGCCACCCAGGCACCCCCTGGGTCCTCTTTTCTTTTTGAGAAGCCTGGCTAGAGGTTTATCAATTTTGTTTATTTTTTCAAAAAAACAACTCTTGGTTTCATTGATCTGTTGATCATCATCACCACCTTGTTGATGATGGGGAAAAAATGAGGACACCCCAGTCTCTCCTCCCTGGACCAGGTGTCTCAAACCACTCTGTTCAGGACATACTCACAGTGCCACGTGGGTGTGAGTGGGCTGGTTTTGTTCCACCCCACAATCTCCTGCACCTCCTAGGTGCTTGGCACTGGGATTCAAACCCTGATGTCTTAAAGGATCTCGCTCTACACACTCCGGTTCCAGGGAAGTGCCACTTTGCTCAGCTCACTGAGAAAGGGCCTCTGGTTCCTCACAATGCTGAGTGGGCACAAGTGGGCCACTATGTTCCGCTCCACCATCTCCTGAACTTCCCTGGCACTCAGCTGGGATTAAAACCCAAAAGGATCTTAAAGGATCCCACTCCAAGACCCCCCGTTCCAATGTACTGTCACTCAGGGGTACTGTTATAAAGGTCCTATGAGTGCCGGGGGCCTGCAGGGTCTTTTGTCCTTAGAATGGCTATTTGCCTTCTTCCCACAGCACTCAAGGGAGTGGATTGCTCTCTCCAACTGCACCTGGGAGCTAGCTACAGAGACTGGGACTGGCTCCCCTCCTCCCCAGGTACTTGAACAGGGCAGAGAATACCTCGCAGTTAGAAATTTGTTATTTCTCTGTTTTTTCCATTCCCTGGTTCGTGGTTTTTCTCTTGTCCAAATACAACCCTACACTTCCATAGCCTCTCTTTCTCTTCCTTTTTTCTCTTTACAGAAGGGGATCCCTCCCCTCTGTGCATACGCCACCCATTTTACTTCTCCCAGGTCGCAGTCATGCACCAAGTTGTCTCCATGTTGCCCCTGGAGATGTTTCTGTCACTCTGTAGCCTGGATCCTGGAATTTCAAGTCTTCTGGCCTCAATACTGCTGTGTCTGAAGGACGAGGGAACTTCGGGTCCCCCTACTTCTCCGCCATGTTGACCACTTCTTGATATTGATGAATCCTAAAAAACCCTAATTAATACATCCAGTGCTAAGTTCAATTTATGCTAATTTTTTTTCAAATACTATTTTAAAGACTACAAACCTAAAATATGTTGTATGTGTATTGTGTTTATATAGTTGAAATATTTTGTTTTGATGTTATGGTTCTCATATAAAAGAATTATAACTTCAGGATGCCTGGGAGGCTCTGTTGATTAAATATCCAACTCTTGATTTCAGCTCAGGTCATGATCTCATGGTTTGTGATATCCAGCCCTGTGTTAGGCTCCATGCTGATAGCACAGAGCCTGCCTGGGATTCTCTCTCTCTGCTTCTCCTCCACTTGCTCTCTCTCTGTCTCTCAAAATAAAGAAACTCTAAAAAAAAAAACCCTCTCACTTAAAAAAATTAAAAAATAAATAATTATAATTATAACTTCATCTTCATAGATATATTTTATGTTTATTTATTTTAAGAGAGAGGGAGAGGAAGCAAGAGCACAGGGAGAGGCAGAGGGAGAGGGAAAAAGAAAATCCCAAGCAGTCTCCATGGTGTCAGCACAAAGCCCGACACGGCTCAATCTCACAAATTGTGAGATCATGACCTGAGCTAAAATCAGAAGTTGGATGCTTAACCAACTGAGTCACCAGGTGCTCCTGGTAGATATATTTTAATAATAATAAAAAAAGAAAACTATTCCTACTTTTTGCCCACTAAGCTTCTAATTTCCATCTGGTATCTAAGATGTGGTGCTATGTATTATCATTTGTCTGAAAGGTATAATGGCTGTTTTATTTATTGACTTGCCTATCCTCACAATAGTATAATATTATTTTATGTTTTATAGCAATTGGTAAACAATTAAAAATTAATATTAGATATGTTAAGTTTTCTAATTATTCTATCTTATTTATTCAAATCTTTTTATTATTTTTGGGAAAGTTTTGTGGCTTTCTTCATGTGATGTTGAGTAACTTTGTTAAAACTATTTCTCCATATTCTGTAGTTTTATTGTGATTGGGATCTTTCCCCATTACATTTAGTGTGCAGGAAAGTTAATAATACTTGCACATTCATGTCTGTTTACATAACTTACTAAACTATAGAAAACTTGGAACATTTCTGGAGACCCCAGAAAAGTGATTGTTTTACTAGCAGCAGTAGCAGTAATTTAGCCCTAGAGAAAAAGATATTCTACATCTGCCCTGTCAAAACTTAAAAATAATCCTTGATCAAGCTGTTTTGCAGGTAATTTAACTTCCTCCCAGCACAAAGTGTAGCAACCTTTAAAGGAAAACTATAAAATCTATGCATTCTACAATATCTATAATATCCTGGACAACATTTTTAAAAATAAGGAAATATCCAAAGAAGGAGAATTCTGTAACCTATAAGGAGAAACAAATTAGTCAATAAAAATACACACTGAAATCTTTAAAATGATATAATTAGCTGGCAGGAACTTTAAAAAATTATAAATATTCTCATGTACTTAAAAATTTTAACATGATAATAACAGAATGGGAGGTGTAAAAATACCCATCGAATTTCTAGAGATGGGGAAATATAACTGAATGAAAAATTCTATCAATGGGATTAACTGCTCAACAGACACAGCAGAAGATAATACCAGTGAATTTAAAGATAAACCAATAGAAACTATTTAAACTGAAGGAAAAAATATTTTAAAAGATTGAAAAAAAAAAAACAAAACCATGAACAAGTTTCCATGGGATGATATCAAATGGTTTGGTATATATGTAGTTGAAGTTGTAGAGGAAAAAAAAATGAGGAGACTAGAAAAAGTTGTAATAATTTTCAAAATTTGATGAAAACTATAAACTCAAAGTTGCAAGAAATTCAATAAATATCAAGACAGAAAAACACAAAGAAATAGGCACCAAATCACATTATAATCAAATTACTGAAAACCAGCAATAAAGAGACTATTTTAAGTGTTGTCAGAGAAGGGGCGCCTGGGTGGCTCAGTTGGTTAAGCGGCCGACTTCAGCTCAGGTCATGATCTCATGGTTCGTGGGTTCGAGCCCCGCGTCGGGCTCTGTGCTGACAGCTCAGAGCCTGGAGCCTGTTTCTGATTCTGTGTCTCCCTCTCTCTCTGCCCCTCCCCCTCTCATTCTCTGTCTGTCTCTCTCAAAATAAAGACATAAACAGTTTTAAAAAAATGAAAAAAAAGTGTCGGAGAAGAAAGACATTATGTACAGAGGATAATGATAAAAGTATCTTCAGACTTTTTATCAGAAAATAGGTAAGACTGAAAATTAAATTACATTATTTAAATATGAGGAAAAAACTGTAGATTAAGCATTCTATAAGCAATGAAAATATTTTAAAAATTAATATATAAAAGATTTGATATGAACATCTGAGAGAATTTTTGCTAGAAGATATGAACTAAAGGAAATATTAAACTATATTTAGGTGGAAGGAAACTAATGTCAGATAAAAATGTGAATCTACACAAAACATTTAAGAGTGCTGGAAATGAAATTCATGTGGATAAAATAAAAATAAAATACTGTATTTCATTAAAGTGTTTCTTTTAATGTTTTTATTTATTTTTGAGAGAGAGAGAGAGAGAGAGAGAGAGAGCAGACAGAGTGTGAGTGGGGGAGGAGCAGAGAGAGAGGAAGACACAGATTCTTAAGCAGGCTCCAGGCTCCAAGGCACGGAGCCTGATGCTGGACTTGAATTCACAAACTGTGAGATCATGCCCTGAGCTGAAGTCGAACGCTCAACTGACTGAGCTGCCCAGGTGCCCCTCATTAAAATGTTTTAAAAAAGAAAATTGACGATTTCAAGTAAACACAATAATAATGTACTGTGGCATTTATAACATACTTGGACAAAACAGTTTGTTTTATTGCTTTTATACCCCATTTTATGGATATTAAACTATTTATTAATTTATCTATCTGTTGGTGATAATTTGATTGTTTTTAGTTTGGGCTATTTTGAATAAAGCTGCAATAAATGATTTTTACTGTGGTAAAAACCACATAAAATTTGCCATCTTAATATTTTTAAGTGTATGGTTCAGTAGTACTACATGTACTCACACTGTTGTGAAACAGATCTCCAGAACTTTTTTATCTTATCTTGCAAATGTGAAACTCACGTACTCTTTTTGGTGTTTTGAGAACCCAATTTCCATATAGGGTTCCTCCTATACCAGCAAGCAATTCTTGGACACCAGCAGAATTCAATTCAATTCTGACTCTCTGCCAAAAGATGACATCAGGTTCCATAAGTTAAAGGTTCAGTCCAACAAGGCTACATAACACACACACACACACACACACACACACACACACACACTTCAAATGCTACTTGCAAACCTATTGCCTGTGCTTCTAACCCAGTTGGATATAGATTGAAGGTTCCAATGACTTCCTCTTTGGGAACTCAATTCAGACACCAGTTGCAAGCCCAGGTTGTTACCTTACTTCTGACAGGCTGTAATTTTTTTTTGCAGGGCCGGCTTAGTGGTCACGAACTCCTTTAATTTTTGTTTGGGAAAAATTTTCTCTCTCTTTCTATTTTGAATGACAGCCTTGCTGGGTAAAGAATTCTTGGCCGCATATTTTTCTGATTCAGCACATTGAATATATGCTATGACTCCTTTCTGGCCTGCCAAGTCTCTGTGGATAGGTATGCTGCAAACCTGATCTGTCTTCCCGTGTAGGTTAAGGACTTTTTTCCCCTTGCTTTTTTCATGATTCTTTCCTTGCCTGAGTATTTTGTGAATTTGACTATGATATGCCTTGTTGATGGTTGGTTTTGGTTGAATTGAATGGGAGTTCTCTGTGCTTCCTGGATTTTTATGTCTGTGTCTTTCTCCAGGTTAGAAAACTTTTCTGCTATGATTTGCTCACATAAACCTTCTTCCCCCTTTTCTGTCTCTTCATCTTCTGGGACTACTGTGATTCTGATGTTATTCCTTTTTAATGAGTCACCGAGTTCTCTAATTCTTATATTGTGCTCTTTTGCCTTAGTCTCCCTCTTTTTTTCTGCTTCATAATTCTCCATAAGTTTGTCCTCTACATCGCTGATTCGCTGCTCTGCTTCTCCCATCCTTGCTGCTATGGCATCCATACAAGATTGCAGCTCAGTTATAGCATTTCTCATTTCATCCTGACTAGGTTTTATTTCTTTTATCTCCGCAGAAAGGGATTCTAATCTACTTTCAACCCCAGCTAGTATTCTTATTGTCGTGATTCTAAATTCTGGTTCAGACATCTTGCTCGTATCTGTGTTGATTAAATCCCTGAGTGTCATTTCTTCCTGTTCTTTCTTTTGGGGTGAATTCCTTCATTTGGTCGTTTTGAAGGAATAGAAAGAATTAATAAAATAAAAACAAATAAAATTTAAAATATACAAAACAACACACAAAAAATCAAATGGAGCATGCTAGCTTCTACGTGTGTTTTGGTCTGGTTGTTGAAAGAAGTTTGATAGAGAAAAAAGTGAAAGAAAAGAAAAGGAAAACATTTGAAAATTTAAAAAATGAATACAATAAAACAGAATAAAATGAAATTATGAAAGTAAATAAGATATAAAAGTTTTCAAGAAAGTAAAAAATATAGTAGAAAAAGTTAAGAATCTTTTTATAAAAACGAAAAGTAAAAATAAATTTTTTTCTCTTCCTGTATTCAAAAATAAGAAAACAAAAAAAAATTGAATAGATGGACTAGTGAACAGAATGAAATACGACTGAAATTACATCAGATTTTCCCTAGATGTCAAACTATGAAGCACTTTATGGTTCATAAACTAAACAGGTGGAGAGATTTGTGGTGTCCCTCTAGAGTGCGGTTGGCCCAGTTTAGTGGGGCTTGGTGTAGTGGCTCCATTCTCCACTAGATGGCGCTGCTTAGTTTACTGGGGCGGATCATTGTGGCACATGTAGGCGTGTATGCACATGCGTGGGAGGGATGAAAATGGCATCACCCAGCTACCCAGTCTCTAGTATCAGAACTCTGTGCTCTCCCCACTGTCCATTGAGCACGCTCCTTTGTCTCTGGCTTATGTCCACTCCCTGCCTCTACACTGTCCATGACCAAGCAGTCAGCCTGCCAGGCAGCATCTCCCTCCTAAATTTTATCTCAGATGGGACTGTGTTTTCAAACCCCTCACTTCTGAGGGCCCTGCAGCTTTGACCTGCTCACAACCTCTCGGGGAGAGTCTTGCCGAGCAATGGCCAGGTGCTGACCCACCCCCTGGTACATTTGCACAACCATGCTGCTGCAGATGCCCAGAGACTGTGGCTGGGTGCTGGCCCATCCCAGAAAAAGTTTGTGTGATTGTGTAGCAGCAGCGTTTCAGGGGTTATGGTGAATCACAGCACCCATCTGGTGCCAGGCTTTACCATTAACATCCTTGTTCCAACGCCAGCAAATGTGGCTGTTTTCCAGGGTCTGCTGGGACCCTTGCCTCTGGGGAAGCCACATAGCTTCTACCAGATGTCCTTTCAGCAGGGGACCTGCCTCTCCCCATGTGGCCTAAGGACCCCTCGGACTTTGCTGTCTGTTCTGGGGGATTCATCCTTCCCACCAGAGCTTTGCCAGGTGTTGAGCTGTGGAGTTTCAGACTCTGTGCTCCCCTGTTTATAGTGTCTTAATGAAATTTAAACCCTCTCCTTTCTCCTTTTTTTTTGTTCAATCAACTCTTTCTCTTTCTCTCCAACTGCTTTTGTGGGGGAGTGCTTTTCTTGTACACTTGCCCCATCTCCGTCCTTTCTCCACAAGCAAAAATAGCTCCCTACTCTCCGTGCCTTCTCTCCCCGCCAGTTCTCCTCTCCACATCAGGTAGCTGCTGAGTTCTGTGGTTCAAGTTGTGCTGACTGTTGTGTTAATCCTCAAATCAGTTTTCTAGGTGTGCAAGGTGGTTTGGCATTGATCTAGCTGCATTTCAAGGATGAGATTGGCAAAAAAAGTTCCATGCTGCTCTGCTATCTTGGCCCCAAGGCTGACTGGCTATAAATCAGAGGTTCTCAAGGTTTTCTCAATTAATTTGCTAGAGTGGCTCACAGAACTTGGAGAAGCATTTTGCTTACTAGATTACTTCTTTATTATAAAAGGATGAAACTCAGGTATAGCCAGGTAGAGGAGATGAATAGGGCAAGATATAGGGAAAGGGTGCAGAACTTCCATATCACTTTCTGGATGCACACTGTCCTGAAATCTCCACATGTTTATCAGCCTGGAAGTTCTCTGAACCCTATCTTTTTTTTTTTTTTTAACGGAGGATTCATTACATAGGCACAATTGATTAAGTCATTGGCCACTGCAATTGATTCAATGTTTAGCTCTCTTCCCTCCCTGAAGATTGGCATAGGCACATGGAATCACATGGATTCCACTGGCAACCAGCTCCCATTCTTAGGCACCTTCAAAACTTACTTAATCCACATATCAAAAGACACTTTTATCTCTTTCAACGCAGGAAATTCCAAGGGTTTTGGGAGCTGTAAGCCAGAAATTGTGGGTGAAGACCAAATACATGAGAGAAATATGTTTTGATCATCTGAATGTCTAAATACATATTTCTTAGAAATCACAATATTGCAAACAATTAAATGATAACTTTTTTTCCCCTCTTATTCCAATAGCCCTGCAAACCCCCATTCTAGTTTCTGTTTTGATGAATTTGATTATTTTGAGAGGTAATAGCAAATGGGCAAGGGAAAGGCCTCTGAAACCAGATCTTACAGGTTTAAATCCTTGTTCCATCACTTACTAGCCATTTGACTTTGACAAGTTAAATATCTATGCCTCAGTGTCTTTATCTATAAAGTGGGAATAATAATAATAGTCTCAACTTCACAGGGCTGTTGTGAGAATTTAATGAGTAAATCTATAGAAAGTGTTCAGAATAGAGATGCACACATAGTAAGTACCATAAACGTGTTTAATATTAATTAATTAATTAATTAATTAAAGAAACCATAAATTCCTAACCTAAGTATCTGATGGCCTTTTGAAATACAAAATCCCTTGGATTAAAAATCAAACAAACAAAAGCAAACAAAACACAACCCAATCCTGAAGTAGGGCAGTTGGGAAGGGTGCTCATTTGTAACTTGCAAATACTTCAAGCTACTGCATGTCACTGAACTTGGAGACAGGAAGAAATGTGCACAATCAGCTTGGAGCGATACTAGCTCGCTCCAGGACACCACTGGAAACGTTGTATTTTCATTAGGATTTGAGGATCTGTTTCTGAAATTGGAAACTAAATTATCAGGTGAATAGTTGATATATGTAACATTTTCTTTTTGCAAATACTCTGAGCCTCTATAGCTTTTTAAAAAAAAAACTGTGAGTGTGTTTGTGTGTGCATTAGAAACCAAACTATTTGATTTGTAGTATTATCTCTGTAAATAAATATAATTACACTAGGTGAAAATACAAAAGTAAGCTTGATGATCCATCGGATAATTTTACTTTTTATGAGAAAATAGTTTTAAATGATCATTTGGGTTTTTTTTTTAATGATCCTAGGTATGCACTTCCAGTGAAACGTGCCATTGTTTTGACGGCTACCAGCCTCCAAATTGTGCAAGGCGTACCAGAGAAGCTTCTAGTTTGCTTGAGAAACAGGGCAAGTATCTAATATCTTTACATATTCAGTTAATAAATTAACAAAGTGTTTATCTTCAGAGAATCAAAGTTAGATTTCTCTCTCTTAGAAGCCAATATTTGCAATTAAAAGATAAATAGGCTTCTTTTTCAAGAAATGAAAACCAAACATATCTTCTTAATCTTGCTCTTCTAATGTTAACTCTCAATATCATGATTGAAACAGAGTATATTTAAAAATTTTTATTTACTGATATCATTGACTTTTTCCTTTAGGCCCTCTTGTAAATTTGTTGGATAACCTTGCAATTACAGGATCCCACTTTATATAGTGTTGAAGTTTTGGGGTCCAACTTAGCATGCTATAGTGAGATATTGCTATAGCTGCTGTATGATGTAGAATACATTGGAATTTTCTGGAACTTGTTTTCGAATCTTTTAGAATGAGAGGTTGTAGAGAGAATTCTAAGTATTATATGATTCCAGTATTATTTTCCCATGTTCCTTGAATAACAACAAAAATTGGTTTGCTGCAACTTGAAAATAAAAGTGGATGGCTTAATTTTTTTACTCTGATTTTTAATGTATTTCTATTTTTAGGGTTAATCATGGAAAGAGCTTTTAGGAAGGCTGAAAAGAACCCATGGCTTCTAGGTTTCTACATTGCTTTGCCTGTTCTCATCGTAGCAACCATAATAGCTATTGTTTCATGGAGGAGTTCGAAAAAGTGGCTCACCAAGGAAGAGGAATCCTTGAGCGTCGAGTAAATTGAATTTGTGTCCTGAAGTTAAACTTTAGTACCATTTAACTCTAGCCATGTATAAGGCAGTATCATGAGCAGCAACTATACTTTACATTTTGCAGGGATTTTGAATACCACATAAATAACTATTCAATTGTGTTAGATAGTTTTGAATATACCCATTTTATTTTTTATTTTTTTAACATTTATTTATTTTTGAGAGACAGAGCATGAGCAGGAGAGAGGCAGAGAGAGAGGGAGACACAGAATCTGAAGCAGGCTCCAGGCTCTGAGCTGTCAGCACAGAGCCCAACGCGGGGTTCAAACCCACAAACTGCAAGATCATGACTTGAACTCAAGTCAGATGGCCAACCAACTGAGCCACCCAGGTGCCCCTATACCCATTTTAAAGATGCAGAAATTTGGGAATGTAGTTTTAATAATTTTCCAAAGTCATTGATTGGAAATTGAGAGAGGAAGAACTCGAATATATCCCTATTGCTTTCAAATACTTTAGTGGTTCTCAAATTGTGATCTGTGTTACCTACAGGGGAAGCACCCGAAATATTTATTAGAAATGCAGATTTCTAGTCCTTTTTTATGTTTACTTATTTTTGAGAGAGAGAGAGAGAGAGAGAGAGAGAGAGAGAGAGAGAGAGAGAGAGCATGGCAGGAGAGAGAGGGAGATAGAAAATCAGAAATGGGCTCTGTACTAACAGCAGAGAGCCTGATACAGGCTTGGACTTACAAATCATGAGATCATGACCTGAGCCAAAGTGGGAGGCTTAACTCACTGAGCCACCCAGGTACCCCTCTAGTCCTTATCATAGATGACATATTTCAGTTTTCATTGCTGTTTCATGTAAGAAATAACTTCAAAAATATTCTCTGGGTAAACTATTCAGAGGGTAAAATTTATAATTTAGCCTGTAGCATATTTTAATTTTTTAAGAATAGTAATTCAAACACAAAATCAGAAAACACGATGACATACTTATTTGCCCACCAATGGAAATAAACAAATGTTAGCATTTTTCTTGTTTCTTTTATGAGATAAACCATTGCGTTCATGGCTGAAATCCCCTTCTATTATTATCTCCCTCTCTGAAGAGAACAGCCTCTACCCTGAAAAGTTGATGGGTATTAAATATTTTTGCTTACATGTGGCTGTATCTGTGTTCCATATCTGGAATTATATACTATTTTATTTTATTTTTTGGAATTATATATAATTTTAAATATTTTCACTTTCTTTTTAAAAAATTTTTTTAATGTTTATTTTTTATAGAACACAGGAGTGGGGGGAGGAGAAGAGAGAGAGAGGGAGACACAGAATCTGAAGCAGGTTCCAGGCTCCAAGCTGTAAGCACAGGGGCTCAAACCCACAGACCATGAGATCATGACCTGAGCTGAAGTCAGTCGCCCAACTGACTGAACTACCTACCCAGGCACCCCTCCACTTTTTAAAAAAACTTTTTAAATTTATTTTTGAGAGACAGAGAGAGACAGACAGAGACAGCACGAGCAGGGGAGGGTCAGAGAGAGAGAGAGAGGGAGATATAGAATCTGAAGCAGGCTCCAGGATCTGAGCTGTCAGCACAGAGCCCGATGCGGGGCTCGAACCCAGGAACCGTGATATCTTGACCTGAGCCGAAGCCGGATGCTTTACTGACTGAGCCACCCAGGCGCCCCCCCTCCACTTTTTTTTTATAGATATGTTTCCTTTTCTGATTTTGCTTGTTTTTTCGTTTTCCCCTTTTCTTTTTCATGAGCAGTTTTCTCAGAGGTTTTTCTATTTTATTGGTAATTTGAAAAATATAACTTTTGGTTTTGTTGAGATCTCAGATATTTCCGTAGTGTTTATTATCCTTAAGTTTTGTTCTTTTCCTCCTTTCTACTCTGTTTATCTTCATTCTGTTTTAATTTTAGCTTTCTTGAGTCTAATGCTTTTTTAACAATTAATTTTTAATCTTTCTTATTTCCAACATATGGTTTTAAAGCTAAAACTTTCCCCTTTATATATCATTTCATGTACATTCTTCAGTTTTTTTTTTAGGTTTTATTTTTGAGAGAGAGAGAGAGACAGTGTAAGCAGGGTGGAGGCAGAGAGAGAGGAGGCATATTCAGTTTTTAATATATAGTTGACATTCTGGTAAAAAAATTAGAAACTTCCAGTATTATTTTTTAAAATTATGAATAAATTGTAGTCTTTAGCTTCCAATTATAGATTGATTTATATTTCTGAAAAAATTATTTTTCAATTTTATTACCTTATTGGGAGAGACTTGCTTTTATGATTTATTTTTAAATGTTGGAACCAGAAAGAAAGTCAATTTTTGTATGATTGTATGCTTCAATTATTGCAACATGATATGCTTGTTTTTTCATTTCAAAAACAAACTTTTTAATTGTGTTGTTTCAAATCATTTTTTTGTGTGTTGGGATTTCCCCCATAAAGTTTTTCAATATTTCATGGCTTTCCTTCTGATTGTTGACACTTGTGCTTTATATATTCCAAGGCAGTGACTAAATGCATAATGTTCAATTTAGTTATGATTTCTTGGCATACTGTCTTTTTATCATTAGTAATTTTATCTTAAATTCTATTCTCACTGTTTTATATTGCTATACTGACATGTTGTTTGAAATTTAGGTTTACCTAGTATATCTTTTTTCATCTCTTATTCTCAATCTTTGTTTCTTTTTAGTAGGTATCTTATAAACAGCCTTTATATGGAAGACAATAGTGGAGTTTGTTATGCTTATATGCTTAATATATGATGGCATATAATTTAGACTGAAATTAACCATTTTATTTTTTTTCTTATTTGCATGTTTTTTTCCTTTCCCTCAAATGGATTTTCTTTATTGTGTTTTCCTGTTCTCTTTTTTCTTCTATTACTTTGCATATTTTAATGTTTTTATTTTTAAATGATTTCCTTTAAATTTTAGTATTTATAATGTTATAAATGTTATATATGATTAAATTTAATCATATATGTAGTCCTCTGAATAACATATAATGTTATAAATGTTATATATGATTAAATTTAATCATATATGTAGTCCTCTGAATAACACGAGGATCTCAGCCCTTTAACACTAACCTGTCTTCTTCAATTTCTTCAATCTGTTTGTAATTGGCTTTTCGTCTTCTCCCAAATAAGTGTTATTTTATTATTATTATTATTATTATTATATTTAGTCAGTACTTAATAGGATTTCCTATTATATTTCCTGTCTTTGCTTACTATTCCTTTATTGCAAACTTTTTGTTTTGAAATAATTAAGAAATATAAAAAGTAAAAATAGCAGAGTTTCCTTTGGTTTTTGGCAATGATAACATCTTACATTAACATAGTGCATTTTCACAGCTAGGGAACTGGTATTGATACAGTATTATTAATGAAACTATAGATCTGATTCATATTTACCAGCATTTACCTGCACTCATTTCTGAGTGTGTGTGTGTGTGTGTGTGTGTAGTATGAAATTTAATCATGTCATTTGATACCACAATTATCACCATTTTTGGAATCCTGTTTTTTTCATGCAAGGTTAAATTTTATTCTTAGGAAATACATGTTTTAGTAGTTATAAGAGTGATGGTCTATGTGTATGTGTAATAATCTGTTTGATTTACATGCCGGAAAATGGCTTTATTTCATTTTCACTCTTGCATGGGTATAGAATTTTAGGTGAACAATTATTTCTGTAAGCCCTTTTGTGATTTGCCATTGAATTCCAGCATGTACTGTTGTTGATGAGATGTCTGCTGCTGATTTAATTAATTTATCTTTATCTTATGCTTAATTGTATTTCTTCTTTAAGTTAGCTTCCCAAGTATTCTTTCGTCTGAGGTCTTAGGTTATTAAATTATTACCTGTTCTGATGAATTTGTTTTTATTTATCCAGCTGTGAACTCAGCATAATCTTTAATTATAAAGTTTTTCTTCAATTCTAGAAAATCTCTTCAATGATTTATTTTTACCCATCCTCTCTTTTATATTTCTGCAAGTCCTATATTTTAGGGTCTTCTATTCTGACCTGCATGGTGGTGGTGATGATGATGGTTGTTTTCCTTCTCTTCATTCGCTTCCTCCTCCTCCCCTTTCTCCTCCATTTTCTTCTTTCCTTTTGACACTAGAATGAGGCTTTTAAAAACTGAGCTATAATTTACATATAGTAAAATTGATATCTTCAGTGTGTGTAATTCTATGAGTTTAACAAATACATACACATACCATGACTGCAATAAAATACAGAACAATTCCATTACCCCGTGAATTCCTTCTAACCCCACCTCCAGCTCCTGGCACTAACAGATCTGTCTTTTTTGCTGTAGTTTTGCTTATTCCAGAGCTTAGTATAAATAGAATCATACTACATGTAGTCTTTTGAGTCTTCCTTCTTTCCCTCAGGATAATGCATTTGAGATTCATCTGTGTTGTTATGTGCTTGTTCTTTTTATAAATATACAGATTTATTGAGGTATAATTGATATACAGTAAATTGCATATGCTTTAAGTGCATACCCTGGTATGTTTTGATAGTTTGAAAAGTAACACCTGTGAAACTTATGAAACCATCACCACAATCAAGGTTATGAAGATATCTGTCATGCCCAAAATCTTCCTTGTGTTCCTTGGTAATCTCCACTTCTGCCTCTCCCATTATCTTCAGACTACTGCTGATCTGCTTTCTGTCACTATAGTTTAATTTGCATTTTCTAGAATTTTATATAAATGGAATCCTACAGTATGTGCTCTTTATTTTTGTCTGGCTTATTTCACTCACCATAATTATTTTGCAAGCCATCCATGTTCTGATGTATATCAGTAGTTCTTTTTTATTGCTATAGGTATTCAGTTGTGCAAATATAGCATAATTTGTTTATCCATTCATTGGTTGATAGATGTTTGGGTTGTTTCCATATTTTAGCTTATTATAAATAAAGCCACTATAGACATTTATATGCAAATCTCTGGGAATATGTGCTTTCTTTCCCTTGGGTTAATACCCAAGAATAAAATGGTAGGGCAATATGGTAGGTATATTTGACTTCTAAAGAAACAGCTGAACCGTTTTCCAAAGCAGTTGTACCATCTTATATTCCAGCCACTAGTATGTGAGAATTCTAGTTCCTCCACATTCTTGCCAACACTTGATATGGTAATATATTTATTTTAAAAATTTTAGCAATTCTGATAGTGTGTAGTGGCATCTCATTGTGGTTTTAATTCACATTTCTCTAATGATTACTGATATTCTCAATTGTTTCATGTGTTTTTTTGTTGTTATTAGTACTTCTTCTTTGGAGAAGTGTGTGTGCAAATCTTTTGCCCATTTTAAAATTAAGTAATTTATTAAGTAACTTACAGTTTAGAGATCTTTTACTTATTCTTTTTGTGCCTATTGTGCCATGATTTCATAGGGAATGGGGTCCAGCAACTCAGGCTCCATTCAGTTGGTTCTCACAAAATGTGCTTCTCTGGGTGGAGCAGATTGGTTCTTCAGCGGAACCCAAGTACCTTTCTTTTGGGCTTCCTTCTTTTTCTGATCATTTTCCTTCACACATTTTAGGAAGGTATCTCAGCTTTTAGAGTGCTTGATATGCTCATTGGGTGCATTGATTCTCTTGGCAGGAATTTTGCCCTTAATTGTAGCATGATAGGTACATTGTAGACTCAATTTTGCCACGGTAACATTTGTGGGACATTCTTTTTTGAACTGTGCCCATTCCCTTAATGTCTATAAATATCTTAATTGTAGATTCACATGTATGACTAAAGAACAACTCCAACAAATTTAGAACAACTTTCTAAAAGGCCTAAAGAATGTATTGCTGGTGCCACTCCCCTTTCCCTTTGTGCTGGTCATTTTGAACAACTATGGAAGATGGTGGTTCCAGCTGGAAGGCTCCATGTTTTAATTGGCTTGCTTATTATTCCTGAGTTGTTCAGACCTTGTGGTCATTTTTAAATGAGTTGTTTTCTTATTATTGCATTTTGAGTGTTTTTTTATATATTCTGGGTGTAAGTCTTATTATGTACATATGAGTTGCAAATATGTAGATTAGGAGTAATCTAAGGCTTATATTTTTATCCTTTCAAAGAGCAAAAATTTTAACTTCTGATGAAATCCAATGTGTCAATTTCTTTTTTTTATAGATCATGTTTTTGGTTTTGTATCTTGGAAATATTTGCCTAACTAAAATTCATAAAAATTTTCTTCTAAAAGTTTTACAGTTTTAGGTTTTGCACTTAGGCCTGTATATAATTTGAATTAACTTTTGTATGGGTTAAAAGGTGTGGATAGAGTGGTTGTTTTCTGTATAAGACTATCCAAATGGTCCAACACCATTGTTTTTAATGCTTTGTTAAGTGGGATCAAAACAACACTGAGGCAATACCCTTTTGAGTATCTCTACCCAGTTCTCCATAACATATTTTGAAACTCAGATGGGTGGAACACAAGCTTTTCCTGTCCCTATGTGAACACAAAAGATTGCTCAATTTCAAATAATATTTCTCTGGCTTAGGTAGTTACCTCACTTGTGTTCAATGATTAGTACTTTGCAGAAGACTCAAGAGGGATCCTCCACAGATCTTAGGAGCTTTCTGTGTGCAGCTCTTTCCCTCTCTGGTATTTTTCCCTGTGAATTTAGCTGCCTTGGCCTCCCAAGACCCCCAGTTCTAATAGCTCAACTCAGGGAGATTTCTGGGCTTTGTTTGGGTCCCTCTGGCTGTACTATAGCCTGGAAACTCTCACCAGGCAATAAGAAGGGTCAATCAGTAGGTTTCACCTTTTTTATTCCCTTCTATCCGAGATCACTATCCTGTGCTGACTAATATTGAATGTCTGAAAATCACGGTTTCATATATTTTCTCCAGATTTTCAGTTGTGTTAGGCAGGAGGGTAAATTGAGTTTGTTATTCCATTTTGGTCAGAATTGGAAGTATGCCTTTACAGTCTGTAACTGTACTTTTATATTTATCTCTACATCTCACATTGTGTTAGATTTTTTATTTCATTTCACCATTTCTTCTGCCATCATTATCCTGTTCTGGATTTATGGATTCTATTCTTGCAAAGATCTCTATGAAGATTTTAAATATTATTACATTAAAGCTTTTTAATCATTTGTGTTTTTTGATGTGTGAATTCACTGTTTTGCTGTGGCTGTTCACATTAACTCTCAGTGGTTTGTAATCAGACTCTTCAGTGTCTTTTGTTTTCCTATGAGAATTCTGAATGTTTGTGTTGAAGATAAATACATGTGAATTGTTTCACTTTTGCTTCTTTTATCAAGCAAAAATATTTAGAATAATTGCCTTGCAATTGTTCAAGAGTTTGTAGGAGTGTGAACTAGGGTCCTAAAATTATACTTTTTGGAGGCTTGGGATTCCTACTTCTTTCAATGATACATTTTCCCCCATCTTCATATTCTCATTTCCCTCCAGCATTCCAAAGGCCACTGGTCAGAATTTTTATTATCCCTGTCTCATGGGTGATGTGGCTCTTCATGGCTCTCAGGTTTAATTAAGGAATTCATAGTTTTCCTACATGCAAAGTCCTTGAACTCTTTCTAAGAAAGAGCTATTGAATCTCTAGCCCCAAAAGTTTTATTACTGGTTTAGATAACCCTGAAGTTATTCCATTTTAGCTCCTGTTTACCATTCAAACTCTCAGTTTCTTCATTTTCTTAGTACTAGGAGAAATCTTGTTGTTAACTCCAGTTATGTATTAAATGTTTGCATTATTTTTTTTCAGCAGTTCCTCTGTTTTGAGGAATAGAAGGAAAGGGGAAATAGTCCTGCCAGCTCACTCTGCCAGACTGTCTAGAAATCAGTATGGTTTTTTTTTTTAATGCACAAATGAAACATTGTTTTTTAATCAATGAATGGAAGTTAAAGGTTGGGGCATGAAGGTCAGATTAGGCATTCAGGGTCAAATCTGTATTCTGTATTCAGAAGCAATAAGGAAAAAAGCGAATCTGTGCCTTTTTAATAGTCTCCTCAATGTGGGATTTGAAATTTGCACTCTTTGTGAATGAGGTATATGGGTAAATAAGAATTTTTTTCTATCTTTGTTCAGTAACCTTGAACATTATTTTCTTTATTGGCAACTAGTCTTGTAAAAGAGGTAATGCTGTTTATGAAATGGCCTGACTTTTATTCATGTAGTTGGCAAGACTTTCTTAGGACTAACATGAGACATAATTTTCCATTTTTTTCATATCCAGCTCAGAAGGCAGCACTCACACATATGCTAGCAGGTAAGTAAATTAGAAGGTATCTTAAAATACATGTTATAAATTAAGAATGAATTAATAATTCATAATTTTTAGATATTGTTTGAACAGCTGCAATTGGTAAAGTAATGCACTGAAAACCAGGCTACTAACATATATAATAATTTAGTTTCTAGTAAATTAGTCTATTATTCATTTAATAAATGTTGCTGGTAGTCGACTCTGAGGAAACAAAGACTAAAATAGCCAACTCTAATAAGAAATAGGATGTACATAATTAGTAAAGAAAAAGGGTATATAGTACCTAGAAATAGCCCAACTTGGGTTGTATTCATGTATTGCTTGGGTAAATAGGCAATCAGATACCTGATACTTTATAGATTGTACATGACAGAGCTCAGGGAATCTCTGTGGATTACAGATTGGGAAGAACTAATTATATTGACCTAACTGTGCTGTTAGTATTTTGTCCCCATTAGTGTTTCTTACCCATAAATTCAGCCCTCACTGTTTTATAATTGCTATATGAACATTCTATTTGTTAGATTGATATGATATAATTTTTCAGTTGTTTTACTTTGAGTCTTTTATTTAAGTTGGTTTCTTAAAAACAACCTGCCGATGGAGCTTAAACATATATAGTCTCAAGAGTTTCTCAATAGTTGAATTTAATATGTTTATATACTTACATGTCTGCTGATGTATTTAGACTAAATTCTACCATTTTATTATTTTTTGTTCTACTTACCATACTTTTCCACTATTTTATTTTTCTACTTTCTTGTATTCTATTGTATCAATTGTACTTTCATTGTTTTTTCTTTTCTTCTATTAATTTAGTCATTATATGTTCTAATTTTATTCTTTTAGTGATACTATTTAATGACAGAATTGTATTATTATTTATTTTTTTAGATTAAATTTTAACTTCAGCTATAATGAACATTTACAGTCTTCTAAGGACATATTGATCTTAGCCCATTTAACCCTATACTTTTTTATTCACTCTTCCATATTATTTGATATTTAGTTACTCCTGAATTTTAACCTCCTGCAAACAAGTCATCATTATCATTGTCATTGTATTTATTCAAAACATAGTAGGATTTCACTACATGTTTACCACTTTATTTCCTCACTATTCTTTTTTGAATTTCACTTTATCTTTCTATGTTCAATCTCCCTTTTGGTGAAGTATATCTCTTAGGATTTCCATCAGCGAGTTTATGTCTAGTAAGCTATTTATCTTATCCACCTGAAATTGTCTTTATTTCACTCTTGAATGTGAGTCTATTAAGTGTGAACTTTTAATTTGAGAGTTATTTCGCCTTGGCTATTTGAAGATATGTCAGTGTGGCCTGGCATTTACTACTAGAAGATGATGATAAATCTTCTTTTAGTGTGTTTATTCATTTGTTTCTTAATGGTTAATAGGAGTTTATATGTAATAGGCTTTGTATTTCTATTGCTGCATAACATATTACCACACTCTAGTGACTTAATATTTATTTGTTATGTCAAGGTTCTGAAAGTTAGAAATAAAGGCTGACTGGAAGGCCTGAAGGCCAGGCTGTGTTCCTAGCTCATTCAGGTTGTCAGCAGAATCTAATTTCTTGCAACTATAGGTCTGAGGTGCCTATTTCCTTGCTGGCTGGCTGCTGGGGGCCCCTCCCTACTCCCATTATTATTGCCTACATTATTTCTCATGTACCTGCCTTTATTTTCAAAGAAAAAGGACATTCAACTTTTCAACTTTTCCTCCGGGTTTGACTCTCTCTTATGTCCTTCTCTGACACCAGCAGAATACTCTACTTTTTTTTTCTTTAAGTTTATTTATTTATTTTGAGAGAGAGAGAGAGAGAGAGAGAGAGAGAGAGAGAGTGCAGGGATGGGCAGACAGAGGGAGAGAGAATCACAAGCAGTCTCTTCACTGTCACTGCAGAGCCTGATGTGGGGCTTGAACCTACAAACTGTGAGATCATGACCTGAGCCAAAACCAAAAATAGGAAGGATGCCTAACTGACTGAGCCACCCAGGCACCCCCAGAATACCCTGCTTTTAAAGGGCTCATCTGATTGAATCAGGCCCACCGAAAATAAACTTTGTATTTTAAGGTCAACTGATTTGGAGCTGGGAAATGTTTTCAGTACTTTGAAGAATGTTTGAATAACCAAGGTATGGGGATCTTAGTAGCCATCTCTAGAATTCTGCCTAACAAAAGCCTCTACATTTTCTTCTTCTCCCTAGACTTGTTATATCATTATAATATATTCTGTAGAGATTTTTTTTAACCCATGAACCAAATTCAGTATTTTCTATCACTGAGAAGACTCACAACTTTCTTCAAGTTTGGAAAAGTCCTAGATGTTTTCTCTTCAAATATTGAGGTTCCATCATTCTAAATCCTCTGTGTCTGAACTCCTTCATGTTTCTTAACTGGTCTTTTATATTTGATTACATTTCTGTTTATTAAGTGTTCTGGGTGATTTCCCTAAACAATTAAAAAATCAGTGATTCTTTTTTTAAAATTCTTTCATTTTTTGTTTAATGGATTCTGTTTCTTTATTGATCTCTATGGAAATCCTAAACATTCTTTTTTTTAAAAATTTTTTACTTTTCTCTGCCTATGAACATTAACTCTCAGTGGCTTTTTTTCTTTGATTGTAAGGCCACCTTAAGCACCAATAGTTATCTCATGAGATTTCTGTGTATCCTTCTTTGTAGAATCTTCCTTGTGGAGATTATTTCATGTATTACTCTCCTAAGTCATAAATGCTTACATTTGTTACACCTGGAGATCTAGAATTCATAGGAAGCATGGAGCTGTATCCTAAACCTAAAACTGGTAAGGCTTGAGGTTCCTATTTCTCTATTTGATATTTTTTCCATCCACATCCCTAAACCATTTGAAGCACTTAGAGTTTCTATGTCTCTAGGTGATCCTTTTCCATCTACACTTTTGAAGCAATTACCCTACTGCATCTCAAAGACTAATGGTAGCAGCTTTTACTACCCCTCTTTTATGGCTTCCAAGTATAGAGAAGGAGTCAGTTCCAGGTTTCTAGGAGGGCTCAACTCCTTATTGACTAATGTGGATGACTAATTCACATATTTCTGGAGTCACTCAGCTTTAGTTTCTATTTACCTTTCGTGCTTTCAGTTTTCTTTCTTTTTAATACTATCAAGGGAAATTTCCCTTTTTTTAAAAAAAATTTTTGGTTAGTATTTTGTGTTGTTACTTTTTCACTATTTCTCTGTGTGTGATAGAAGGGGGAAACTACCTTGTCAGACCAGTCTGCCTGATTATCTAGAAGTCAGTGAGGATTTTAAATCATGACCCGTAATAATTTATCAGTGGGTAAAACATTAGATTGAAACTTGAAGGCCAGAATCAGGCATTTAAAATCAAGCATATATTCTGTACTGGAAAGTAATAAGGAGAAAAACTAATCTGTGTTCTTGCTCTTTTCTTAGAAAAACTAATCTGTTTTTTCCTGATTGGGGATTTGATATTTATATTCTTTATGGACATGATATGTGTGTAAATAAGGATATATTTATTTGCATACTTAATTTAGTAATCTCTTAAAATTATTCATTAGTGGCAATTAGTGATATAAAAGAGTTAATGCAGGTTACAAAATAGTCTAACATTCATTTGTTATGGAGGCATATTTTTTTTAAGTATTAACTTGGAAGCATTATTTTCACTCTCATTTAGATCCGGATCAGAAAGCAGCAGCCAAACAGATACATTCAGGTAAGTAAATTAGGAGGTGTTTTTTTAAAAATAAGTATGTGTTAAAAATAAGATGAATAAATTGATAATCAACAATAAATTGCTAAGTCTCAATTGAACAGTAACAATTGGTAAGGTGCTATACCAAAAAATAACCTGTTAGTATTTGCCAATCTAGTAACTAATGAGTATTTGTCTAGAAAAATCAGTGTCTTCTTTCTTTGATTTTGTTAATGTCTATTGGGGGTTTAGTTTTGGGAAACAAAGGAATGAATGATTGGTGAAATGTTTATGGAGCTAACTCATAAATGGGGAAGTTTACCTCTGTATTTGGAGATTTTTACAACTAGAAATTAAATGTGTATGCTCATGAACAACTGAGTGAATTCTTACCCTGGTCACTTAAGAAAACTTTGCTGAAGAGAAACATCATAATAAATTTTTTAAGTTTATTTATTTATTTTGAGAGAGACAGAGACAGCGTGAGAAGGGGAGGAGTAGAGATAGAGGGGGAGAGAGAGAATCCCAAGCAGGTTCCCCACCAGCAGTGCAGAGCCCAACGTCAGAGCTCGAACTCACAAAACTGTGAGATCATGACCTGAGCTGAAACCGAGAGTCGGAGGCTTACCTGATTGAACCACCCAGGTGCCCCAAGAAACAATAATTCTATTGGGGTATCTGGGTGGCTCAGTCAGTTGACTGTCTGACTCTTGATTTAGGCTCAGGTCATGGTCCCATGGTTTGTGGGATCGATCCCTGCATCGGGCTCTACACTGTCAGTGCAAAGACTGCTTGGGATTCTCTCTCTCCCTCTCTCTCTGCCCCTCCCCTGTTTTCACTCTATTTCTTTCTCTCTCAAAATAAATAAATATTTAAAAAAAGACAACAATTCTACATCTTCTGTAGCCTCTCAGTATCACAAAATAGTTTTAATTAGATTTCCATCCATTTCCTGAACGGTGGATATTTCTGTATAATAAAACAGTAAGTCTCTAGTTTCCCACATCTGCCATTTTTGGGTTTGGGGTCTTTCTGCAGATATAAAATGTTTAGGAGTTTTCACACCCCTCTTTCTGACTTACAATCTTTATTTACTTGTAAGGAGGTGCTGGTGTTATTCCTTATGTGTTCTTCCACTGCTATTCCACAACTCTTCCAAACCTATAGAGTAAACCTTGTAGGCTGTACAACATGGTTGTATAAATTGTCTTATTTCAGAAGAGAGTCTTCTCTTCAATAAGAATGCCTGCCTTTCTTTATCTCTCTTTTATTATTATGACCTTCTCTTTATAGTGACACTTTGAAGTCATGAGTTACCATTACCAAACTAAAAAAGTTGATTTTCATTTAATAATGATAATAGTAATATGTTCCCTCTGTGTCAGGGAGTTATCATATGGTACTCAAACACAGCAAGTCTCAGGTACTTTTTCTTAACTTGGACACATGTCTTATTTTACTGTTATCTCAGAAAATAAAAGCCATGATTATCTTTCTCAGCATTGTATAGCCAGCATGTAGTAGAGTTCTTGGCTTATGCCAAGTGATTAATAAATATTTGTTGAATGAATGAATAATGATTACTTTTAATTTCCCCCCTTCTCCCCCCCAAAATGGGCAGCTAAACAAAATACCTTACAAATACAAAGGTACATAGACACATACACACATACATACACATCTGTATATCTATGGATGTTATAACTGCTGTAATGGTATAACTGCTCTCATTTCTTCTTCTCTCATCTTACATCCTAAAAACTTGTCGACGTAATTCATCTCTTCTGGGGTCATTATTCACCTACACTGGGTGAGAGATGACAACATTAATTATAGGAAAATTTACATTTCAGTTGGAGTAGGATAATTTAGGATGTAAACCCACTGCTCTAGCCTTCTGGCTTGGTGTGTATTAGGGAAACATTTTTGGGATAATCATTTACTTAAGTTTTAATAATGTCACTTGATACCATTGCTTTGTTTTACTAACATAAAATCTACACTATAATTTTCAGGTCATTTATTTTTGGAATAATCCTTATCTGGTGGAAAGTTAGTGGGAAGGGCTGTTGAAGTCAAGGCATGCAAAGAGGCATGAATCCCAGTATAGTTACATTAATCCCACTTTAAGCATTAGTAATTCTTAAATATCTCAATTCAGTTAATATTTCCACTCTTTTCCTAAACAGTAGAAGGATCTTAGATCATTTAATAGCAAACTCCAATTATCTCTCACATATTATCATTTGACTTCTAGGTTCTTTACCTACATGACTTCCCTTCCATTAGTCATTGTTGTTGTTATTATTCTATATACTAGGAGTTAACAACATATTTACCAAGTACTTTGTTCACTATTCATTCTTGAACCCATTTTCTCATTTTGTTTCAATTTCCTTTTTCCTAAAGTACAACCCCTTTAGTTTCAATTAGTGTCTATGTTTATAAGCATTTTGTATTAAATGCCTGAACATTTTTTTTCACACCCAGCTTTGAAAGAGAACTTAGATGATTATACTCTTCCAGCTGAGAGACACTTTCCACAACTCTTTTAAAGTGTTCTGCTGTAATGTGACATTTACTGTCATTGATGGGACCTCAGTTGTTAGTCTAATTAATTTCTTTATTTCTTTTTGATTAATATGCATTTGCTCTAAATGGCTTCCAAGATTTCCTCTCTGTCCTGAGTTTTGTTATTTTATTATGATATGTTCTGATATAATTTGTTTTTACTGATACTGGTCTGGGTTCAATATAGTCTTTAGATATCAGCACTTGGATCATTAATTCTGTTTAAAAAATTCAGTTATTATCTCTTCAGTTATTGACCCTTCTCCATTCTTTTTCTTTTCTCTAAAATGACTAATCTCTAAAATGACTATATTGGGGAGAGTCTTCTCACTTTAGCTTCCATGTTTCTTAACTGGACTGTTCATTCACTGTACTTTTTCACCTCTCTATTTGGCATTAATTTCTTCATATGAGCTTCCAAATCACTCATTCTCCTAATGGTCATCCTTTTTGTGCCTTAATCCCATCTTGATCTCTGTGGAGAACCTAAATATTTCTATTTAAGTTTTTATATTGTCCATTAATCTTAACGTGTGAATTTGTTGTTCTTTTGTGCTATGTCTGTGGGCATTTAACACACAGTAGTAGTTTGTAATTTAGACTTGTAAACGATGTCATCCTTAGGAGCAATGATTGGTCTCATGGGAATTCTGCATGCTCTGAGTTGTAGGCATACATTAGGAAGAGGGGAATGTTTCAGATTTGCCTATCTTGGAGCATGAATGTTTCAATATTTTCTATACTTACTGGTTCAAATTTGTGGGTAGTAGAATTAAGGAATTGAGATCCCGTCCCTCTACATAGCACTGACCTGAGGTTTTACTTCTTTATGTGGTCCTTTTCCATCCACATGGCTAAGCCAACTTACCTGTTGCATTCCCAATGGCCATGAAATTTTTTTTCTTTTATACTTTATTGTCAAGTTGGTTTCCATATAACACCCAGTGCTCATCCCCACAAGTGCCCTCCTCCATGCTCATCACACACTTTCCCCTCTACCCCCACCAGCCCTCAGTTTTTTCTTAATTTATTTTTTTATTTCTTTTTTATTTTTTTTAACTTTATAGTTTATTGTCAGGTTGGTTTCCATATAACACACAGTGCTCTTCCCCACAAGTGACCTCCACCAAGATCGTCACCCCCCATTACCTTTCCCCCTTCCCCTTCCCCCCTCAGTTTGTTTTCAGTATTCAGGAGTCTCTCGTGTTTTGTCTCCCTCCCTCTCCCTAACTCTTTTTCCTCCTTCCCCTCCCCATGGTCCTCTGTTAGGTTTCTCCTGTTAGACCTATGAATGCAAACATATGGTATCTGTCCTTCTCTGCCTGACTTATTTAGCTTAGCATGACACCCTCG
>CM053567.1:33704355-33726537 GCA_028646485.1 Cryptoprocta ferox
CTGGTGGCCGGCCTCCCGGCCTGGCTTGCGCTGCGCTTTTCGCGAAGCCGTCGTCGCGGCTTTTTAAGGCGCCTTTCGCGGTGCTGCCACCACCGCTTTTTGCGCCGCCGCCGCCTCTATCTGCACCGCCGCCCCTTGCGGCGCCGCTCTGAATGGATGCTGCCGCCACCGCGCCCAAAGAAGAACTCGCCGGCCAGACGGGACGGACCTCTCTCCCGGCGCTCGGAAGCTACATATGAGGAGACGGGCGAGTTTTTCCTCCCTTAGAGATGGTTCTAGGTGCGTTTTCCGTCTCTCTTTCTCTTCCCCTGGTCTCTCCGGGGCACAGCGCGCTCTCCCTGTGTTGAGCTCGGGGGCTCCTTCCCCCTGCGCCACCGGGACCCGCCCGTCCCCTAATTTCCCAGATCACAGTCACTCACTCAGGCATCTTTGAGGTTGTCTTCTTTCTGGCGTCTGTTTCTTCTTTCCCCCACTTGCAAATCCAAGTTTTATCCCTCAGTCCTTCTCAGTTCAATCCATACGGGTGTGCGCGGATTACAGAGCTCCCTGCTTCTCTGCCATCTTGCCCCTCCTTCTTCATTTTTTACTGACAGAAGGGAAAGCCTTTTTGGCTGTCAGTCTCCATTAGGTATTAAGTTTTTTGCTGTCTTATTCAGCTTTTATGTGGAATAGAAAGGGAAAACTTTTCTCGTGGATAGAAAAGGGAAGTCTCTAGTGTCATTTCATTCTGCTAGATTGCCCAGAAGTAAATAAATGTGAGTTTTAATTTGCAAAATGTGGCAATTTACATATCAATGAATAAGAAAAAATCTAACTTAAAGCCTGAAAGCCAAATTTAGGCATTCATAGTCAAACTTACATATTGTGCTTAGAAGTGTGAAGAAAAAAAATTCCTTTCTACCATCTTGATACTTTTTCCCACTGGAGGTTTTAAATTTTGCATTATATGTTGTACTTGGTGTTGGGTTAATAAGAATATTACTTATTTGCATGTCCCATGTATTAAAAGAGTTAGTTTTGGTATAAAATGGCTTGATAGTCATTCTTAATGTAGGCAAGTTTCTTAATATTAACTGTTAGAAATTATTTTTAATTTTTATTTTTATTTAGATCCAAGTCAGAAAGTAGTGCTCAAACATATACCAGCAGGTAAGTAACTTAGGAAGTTTTTCTCATAAATAAGTGTATTCTGAAAATAAGAACGAACAGGGGCAACTGGATGACTCAGTTGTTTAAGCGTGCACTCTATTTTGGCTCAAGTTGGGAGATTGAACCCATGTAAGGCCTGCTTGGGATTCTCTCTCTTCTCTCTCTCAGCTCCTCCCTCTGCTCTCTCTGTCTCTCTCTTTCTCTCTTTCAAAATAAATCAATAAACTTTAAAAAACAAAATAATGAACAAATAATTGCTTAGTATATTTTTAACAGCCACAGTTGGTAAAGTACTGTCCTAAAAACAATTTATTAGTATTTGCCATTCTAGGAATGAGTATTTATTACCTCAGTCTTTTTTTTTTTTCAGTTGACTAAATTTTTATTGATTCCATACTTTTTGGTACATAGGAAAAAAACTAGTTAAATCTAATGAGACAAGATAGCTATAATTATTTTGTGGAACTAACTCATAAGCAGAGCATTTTTACATTCTTTATGATGAGGTACACAAAGGAAAATACTACTTTTTTTCTTCAGATTACATTTATATCCCCAAACTCAATATAAACAATGGGGTAAACTGCACTTAGGAGGAGTTTATCACAGAGATGGTATTATACACACACTAAAACTCTGTTTCTCACAGCCCCTCAACAGTCTACGATTGTGTTAACAAAGGTTCTCTGAATTCTTCTTAAGTTTTTAGTTTCCCATGCTCCACAGTTGTGGCCTTGTGATCCTTCTAAAGTCATCAAATATTTATTGGTCTGCTCACATTTCTTTCTCCTTTATTAGAGTTTTAGTTTTCTTGTACTGTCTGGCATCTTAAAGTGTCTTCTTTTAGTAACTTTCAATCCACTAGTATTCCAGAATATCCTTTAGAGCCACAGGTTAAAATTTCAGGCTGCACCACAACATTTATAGTTTCTATCCTTTCTGATGAAGTCACTTCCTCCATTAGGGAAGCTATGGAATTTCCATATCCTTTATTCTCTCTGTTATTTTTTGATATCTCCTAACATAATTACCCTTTTATAGATGTTAGTTACATTCTCCCAACTAAGTATGAAAAAAGAGCTAATTTTCTTTATTGTCTCCATTCCCTGTCAAGAGAATGCTCAAACACTGTAATTCTTCCAAACTTCTGCTTACCTAGAAGCATTACTTTGCTTCTATATATACTCTGAAATCACTTGAGGGTAATGGCTATGTGTATTTTGCTAACCAATTTAGAGTTAGCCCCTAGCAGAGTATATACTTAATGAATACATTGTTAATGAATGAGTGATTATTCTTGAACTTCACATACACACATAATTCATATTATTACTACTCCAATTGTCCCCTCTCTCATTGTAGAATATGGGATTCACATAATCGTCCTCTTCTAGAAGTGGTATTCAACTGGACTGAAGGATAGTCAAGGGCATGGTTAACACTACCAAAACAAGAATTGTTTTAAATGCTGGAAATCTAATGGGTTGTGCATGTCAGTAGACTCACAAGTCTAGATCTCTTTATTGGTTTGGGGGAGAACTAACTACAGTTAACCTTTGAACAACATGGATTTGAACCATGCAGATCCACTTATACATGGACTTTTGATAAATATATAAATATAGTACCATAAATGTATTTTGTTTCTGATTTTTTTAATAAGCTTTCTTTTCTCCAGCTTACTTTATTGTAAGATATAGTATATAATATATATAAAATATAAAATATCTTAATTGACTATGTTATCTGAAAGGCTTTCAGTCAACAGTAGACTATTGGGTAATTAAATCTGGGGGGAGTCTAAAGTGTTAATGAGGTAATCGACTCTGTGGGGGTTGGCACCCTTAACCCCTTTGTTGTTCAAAGGTCAACTGTATATTAAAAAGGGGTGTTTCATAGAATACTTGGAAAAATCTGCTTTAAGTTCTGAAGATATAAAATAGCAGAGGTAGGGAAAGGATAGGAAAGGTAAAATTATATCACTTATCACTGAATTATTTTCCTAATTTTACCATCTATATTATTTTCTCTGTCAATAAACCTCATTTAATTTCTCTTCAATTTATTTTTTTCTCTAATTCTTTTGATTAGAGGATCAGAAATAAATCTATGAATATAAAAATTAGCAAAACATCCCAAGAATTTGATTTTGACTTTTGGTAATAAGTAGTATAAATGTAGACAGTTGGCAGATATTTCTTTTTTATCATTCTTTTGAAGGGAAGGAGGAAGAAACTTCCATTAAAAATATAAAATAACTTTATTGTATCAAACCAAAAGCATTATTTCCTTATTTATTTAGATCCAAATCACATGAAAGCACCCAAACACATAACAGTAGGTAAGTACATTAGGAGCTGTCTTTTAAAATAAATATGTTTGAAATTAAAATGAAATTCATAATCTATAGTATTATTTATTGGGTAGTTGAATTAGTAAAGTACTACATCAGAAACAATGTATTAATCTTTACTACTCTTATTATTAGTCTTTTTTCTTCAGTTCAATAAAGTTTTCTTAAGTCTGTTGGGAACTATCTCTTGTGAGTAGAATGGAATTAAAGGGTTGAATCCAATAAGATATCTTATTATGTAAGATATCTAAATTAGTCTTTAAAGTAAATTCATAATCAGGGCCACCTTATCTGTTAGGTATTGTAGGCACAATATTTAAGTCCTATGAGTTTCCAACTGCCAAAAACAAAACGATTTACAACATGAAAAACCAAACAGATTGGCTCCAAGATATGGAAAAGTAAAATTAATGTATATTTCAATTTCTAAAAAAAAATGTAGCTTGATTCATATTCATGAGAATTTTATTGTATGAAGAAAAATGTAAGATTTTCTCATTTGCAAATACTTCTGATTAAAAATGATGCTTCTCCAGAAATCTTATAAAATTGTTGCATAAATGTTACCCACAGCCAAATAATTTACAAGCAAAATTGCAAAAATTCTGTATAGAATTTTTTTTAAGTAGGCTCCATGCCCAACGTGGAGCCCAATGTGGAGCTTGAACTCATGACCCCGAGATCAAGACCTGAGCTGATATCAAGAGTCAAATGCTTACCCAGCTGAGCCACCCAGGAGCCCCTAGAATTCTTTTTTTTGTTTGTTTGACATGTGAATTTTTTTGCTTGGCAGTACCCCCAGTTGGTATATTTTTTGGTGGAAGAGAATTTATTGCTCTCAGTACCTTAAGCATGTGTGTCTCTTTTCTCTTCCACAGTGACTAGTAATTCCTTCAGAAAGCAATGGATATCACAGAGTATCTCACTGAGAAATGAAAATTCCACCTTTGCTCCCTTGGTCACAGTTGAAGGAAACAATAAACTGAGTGTGGAACTATTTGCATGTGCATCTGTTTTTCTTTCTTCTTTCACCCCTGAGGCTGCAGTTTTGTCATTTCAGGGCCTTTAACTGAAGATACTTATCTCCACTCATGCCATCTCCATCCCAACCAACCTCCTTGAGCTCTTTTTTCCAGCTCTCCTGCCACCCACTCCTGCTCACTTGCCTGAGGCCCCAGATACTGGGAATCTGCATCAACTGCTTTCACTCAGGAAGAGCTCTGGGTGGTAGTCTATGTTCCTCCTCCTCGTCCTTCTCACTGGACTTGGCTGGCTGTATACAGATCTCAGTTAATCCACATTTTTGCCCACCTCATCCTCCCCAAATCCCCAATCCAGGCTTCTGAGGAAAGCTGTGTTTGCCTTGAGGACTGTACTACTGTCCAGGACTCTTGCTCTACCCACTGCCTTTCCCTTGTCCCTTGGCTAAGTGACCCACAGGGTGAATCCCAGAAGACAGAAAGACCCAGAGACCTCGGGCTTGGGTCTCAGGGGCAAAGGGTAACCCCTATCAGAGTTTAGTGGCAAGGCTGATAAATTGAGTTAGGTAAAGTTTCTCTCATCTTCATTTTTTGAAAGTTTGTATGAAATTGTTTACTTTTCCAATGAAATATTTGTGAAAATTCACCAATGAAACTGGAGTTTGCTTTGTGAGTAATACTTTAATTATGGATTCAATTTCTTTAACAGAGGACTATTCAGATTTTTAATTTATTCTTGCAATAGTTTTTTTTCAAATATTGTAAACTTAAAGGAATTTATCCATTTCACTTAATGGTCAATCTTTTGACATAAAGTTGTTCTTAATAAACTTTTTAGTGTTATTAACCTTTTATGGAATCTTTCTGATCAGGGTTGATAAGTGTTTTCACATTAACTAAAATTTTTTAATCTCCTCAGACCACCTCTTGTTTTTATTCTTTTTCTTTATTGCATCTCTGTTTTCTGTTTCATTGATTTCTGGCTTTTTAAAATTTGTTCTTTTCCTAGCTCCTGGAAGTGGAAGTTTAAATAATTTATTTTAAACATTGTCCCAATACTCTAAAGGTATAAATTTGCTCTATATACTTCTTTAACATCATTTCATGAATTTTGATATGTTGTATTTTTATTATTCTTCAGTTCATAATATTTTCTAATTTTTACTCTGATCTATGAATTATAGGTTACTTAGAAGTGTATTGTTTAACTTCTAAATATTTTGATATTTTCAGTTTAATCTTCTCTTATTGATTTATAATTAATTCAATCATGGGCAGAGAACATACATACACAATTTCGATCCTTTGAAATTATTGTATTCCTTATGGTCCAGACTATGATCTACTTTGGTGAATGCTCCATGTGCACTAAAAAAATGTGCAATTTGCAATTGTTGAAAAATGTCAATTAAGTTTGAAATCTTTAAAATTTCTCTGTTTCTAAGATAAATGTGTTAAAATTGCCTATTATTGTTGTTGATATGTTATTTGTTTGAGGTGTATTATTAGTGTTTCACGTATTTTCAAGTTATATTTTAGTGCATATATCTTTAGGATTGGTATGTTTTTTTGATGAACTGACCCTTTATCATGATATAATTCTTTTTACCTCTACTAATAGTCTTAGTTTTTAATTTTATTTTTTTTCTGATGTTAATATAGCCATACCAACTTTTTTTAAAGTTCTTTGCATAGGGATATATTTTTTACCCTTTAACTTTCAATGTATCTTTCCTTATATTTAAGATGTATCTGATGTGAACAAAATACAGTTGAATCTTGTACTTTTTTAAAATTCAGTCATATAATGTTTTCAAATTGAAGTGTTTAAAAGTATTTACATTTAATATAATTTCTGATACTGTTGGTTTTAAGCATACCATTTTGTTATATGTTTTCTATTTGTCCCACATTTCTTTGTTCTTCCCTACACCTCTGTTTTTCTTTTAGGATAATTGAGGATTAATCTGTTTTTCTTCCCTATTCTCTTCTAGCTGTCCTTTTTTTTTTTTTAAAGTTAACTATTTATTTTGAGAGAGAGAGAGGGAAAGAGAGAATTACATGCTGACAGCATGGAGCCTGATGCAGGGCTTGAACTCATCAACCATGAGATCATGACCTGAGTCAAAGTCGGAAGCTTGCCCGACTGAGCCACCCAGGTGCCTCTCTAGCTGTCTTTTTAAAATATTAATATTTTTGTTGGACACTCCAGAGATTATAATATTTATCCTTAATTTATCACAGACTACCTTGTAATAGTGTTATCCTACCTAACAACAAAACACTTTACAATAGTACAATTTTTGTTACCTCCTCCTACCCTTGGTGCTACTACATTTAATTCTATACATTTAATAAATTCCACCCATATATTGCTGTTATTTCCACCTGAGAGTCAACAATGTTCCCAAAAAATTAGTCTTTTTCATTTACCCACATGTTTAATCTTTCAGGTACTCTTCATTTCCTCTTATAGATCTGTGCTTCCATATGGAATCACTTCCCTCAGTGCGAATAACTTTCTTTAGTATTCCTTACAGTGTGCTACTGATGGTGACAATTCTTTCACCTTTTTTTTCTGTTTGAAAAAGTTTTTATTTATTTTCATTTTCATAAGATATGTCTAATTATTGTACTTAGAATTCTAAATTGCCATTATTTTCCTTTCAGCACTTTTATTTTGTGTTTATTTGGTGTTTTGTTGTTGTTGTTAAAGTTTTTATTTAAATTCTAGTTAGTTAACATGTAGTGTAATATAGGTTTCAGGAGCAGAATTTAGTGATTCATCACTTACATATAATACCCAGTGCTCATCACAAGTGCCCTTCTTTTTGTTTATTTGGTTTGGTTTATTTTTATTTTATTATTGTTTTTAAATTTACATCAAAATGAGTTGGTATATAGTGCAATAATGATTTCAGGAGTAGAATCCAGTGATTCATCACCTACTATAACACCCAGTGCTTCTCCAAGTATCCTCCTTAATGCCCCTCGCCCATTTAGCCCATCCCCCCACCCAGCACCCCACCAGCAACCCTCAGTTTGCTCTCTGTGTTTAAGAGTCTCTTAGGCTTTGTCTCCCTCTCTATTTTTATATTATTTTTGCTTCCCTTCTTTAGGTTCATTTATTTTGTATCTTAAATTCCACATAAGTGAAGTTGTATGATGTGTCTTTCTCTGACTGACTAATTTCGCTTAACATAATACATTCTAGTTCCATCTGCGTTGTTGCAAATGACAAAATTTCATTCTTTTTGATCACTGAATAATATTCCACTACATCTATCTATCTATCTATCTATCTACACCACATCTTTATCCATTCATCAGTTGATGGATAATTGGGCTCTTTCCATACTATGGCTATTGCTGATAATGCTGCTATAAACATTGGGGGGTGCAATTTCTGGGTCATAGCACAGCTATATTTTTAATTTTTTGAGGAACCTTCATACTGTTGTTGAGTGGCTGCACCAGTTTGCATTCCCACCAGCAGTGCAAAAGGGTTCTTCTTTCTCTGTATCCTCTGTATCCTCACCAACATCTGTTGTTTCCTGAGTTGTTAATTTTAACCATTCTGACAGGTATGAGGTGGTATCTCATTGTTTTGATTTGTATTTCCCTGATGATGAGTGATGTTGAGTATTTTTTCATGTCTTGGTTGGCCATCTGGATGTCTTCTTTGGAGAAGTCTCTATTCATGTCTTTTGCCCATATCTTCACTGGATGTGTGTGTGTGTGTGTGTGTTGAGTTTGATAAATTCTTTATAGAATTTGGATACTAACCCTTTATCTGATATATCATTTGCAAATATCTTCTCCCATTCTGTTGCTTACCTTTTAGTTTTGCTGATTGTTTCCTTTGCTCTGTATAAGTTTTTATCCTATTGAGATCCCAATAGTTCATCTTTGCTTTTGTTTCCCTTGCCTCTGGAGACATGTCAAGTAAGAAGTTGCTGTGGCCGATGTCAAAGAGGTTGTTGACCCTTTTCTCCTCTAGGATTTTGATGGCTTTATGTCTTACATTAGGTATTTCATCCATTTTGAGTTTATTTTTATGTATGATGTAAGAAGTAGTCCAGGTTCATTCTTCTGCATTTCGATGTCCAGTTTTCCCAACACCATTTGCTAAAGAGACTGTCTTTTTTCCACTGGATATTCTTTCCTGCTTTGTCAAAGATGAGTTGACCATATGGTTGTGGATCCATTTCTGGGTTTTCTATTTTTTTCCATCAATCTATGTGTCTGCTTTTGTGCAGTACCATATTGTCCTCCTGACTACAGCTTTGTAATACAGCTTGAAGGTGAGAATTTTCATGCCTCCAGCTTTGCTTTTCTTCTTGAGGATTACTTTGGTTATTCAGTATCATTTCTGCTTCCATACAAATATTAGGGTTGTTTGTTCTAGTTCTGTGAAGAATGTTGGTGGTATTTTGATGGCGATTGAATTGAATATGTAGATTGCTTTGGGTAGTATAGATATTTTAACTATATTTATTCTTCCAATCCATGTGCATGGAATATTTTTCCATTTCTTTGTGACTTCTTCAATTATTTTCATAAAATTTTTCTATAGTTTTCAGAGTATAGATCTTTTACCTCATTGGTAGGTTTATTCCTAGGTATCTTATTGATTTTGTTGCAGTTGTAAATGGGATTGATTCCTTAATTTCTCTTTCTTCTACTTCATTATTTGTGTATAGAAACGCAACAGACTTCTGTACATTGATTTTATATCCTGAATCTTTGCCAAATTTATGTTATCAGTTGTAGCAATTTTTTGGTGGAATCTTTTGGGTTTTCTACATAAAGTGTTATGTAGGAAGTATTGGCTTCCTTGCCAATTTGGATGCCTTTTATTTCTTTTTATTGTCTAATTGCTGAGGTTTTAGGACTTCTAGTACTCTATTAAGTAACAATGGTGAGGGTAAACATCCATGTCTTGTTCCTGACCATAGAGAAAAAGCTCTCAGTTTTTCCTCATTGAGGATGATATTAGTTGTGGATCTTTTGTGTATGGCCTTTATAATGTTGAGGTATGTTCCCTCTATCCCTACTTCATTGGGGTTTATCAAGAAGGGATGCTATATTTTTTATATTTGCTATATTTATTTTTATCAAGAATGAATGCTATCCAGGGCCAGCTCCCTCCACCCCAGAAGTGCACACCACAGCACCACTCTGGGGAAAGTTGTGCACTTCCAAAATCTCAGAGTTTGAGCTCCAAACACTGTTTGCAAAAAACAAACAAACAAACAAACAACAACAACAAAGAAAACCCTGTAGCATTCAGGACTTCTTGATCCCCAATCCGTGGTCCAGAGAGGTTTTCCTCTTGTGTGAATTCAGTGCCGCACTTTCTCAACCCATCTCTCTTTCTCTCTCTTTTGTCTTTCCACAGGAAGGGTTCCCTCCCCTCCGTGGCAGCACCATTTTTCTCTCCCCCAATTCACTTCCACACAACTTCTACCTGCCACACTGTATCCCTCCAACAGTGGATATTCTTCTGCTACTCCACAGATCGGTTTCCTGGGTGTTCCAAGTGATCTGACCTCAATATAGCTGTGTTTGAGGGACAAGGAAAACCCTGGGACCCCTACTTCTCCACCATCTTAACTCCTCCACCTTGTTAGAAACTTTTAATTAACCATGACTATTTCTCTGGAGACAAATAATATGTGAAAAAAAGTGGCACCCCTCTCCCACAATAACAAGCACTGCAGCAGCAGAGCCAGTGAGTGAAATCCTGTCTTCAACACCCACTTTCAACCTGTGTGTGGAACTCTGACTTCCACTGCCACCACCTTGCAATAACAAGGTGATGGTCCTCTTTAGTTAAGTCAGTGAGTGGAATCCTGATTCAACTAACAGTTTTTTCCTCAGAAATAATGGAGGACAAAAGAAGTAAAAGAACATTTATTTTCAAGTACTAAAATAACTCTCAACACAGAATTCTTTATCCAGAAAATATACCCTTCAGAAATGAAAGTCAAAGATATTCTGAGATGAAGAAAAAGAATTTGTAACCAGCAGACATGTTCTGAAAGAATAACTGAAGGAAATTCATAAGAAAAAAAGAAAATTATATTAAAAGCAAACTTGGAATACCAGAATGAAAGAACAACAACGGAAAGGCTAAATACATGGGCAAATACAATAGATTATTCTTTTACTGTTGAGTTTTGAAAAGTGTGATGATTAAAAGCAAAAACTATGACACTGCTAGATAAAGTTCTCAATATATGCAGAGAATATTTAAGACAACTATATCATAGTGGGGATCACTTTGTGTGCATATAAAGGGGCCTAAATGATGATAAGTTATCAACATTCCACTTAAAGTGATAAAATGTTAATACTAGCAGACTGTAATAAGCTGTGAATATATATTATAATCTTTAGAATAACTACAAAGAAACTTTAATTTTTACATGGTTATACAGTTTTTTTTAGTTTATACCGTTTTTATATGGCTTTCAAAAATAGTATAAATTAAAATGTAGTGCTGAAAATGTTCAAATAACTTACAAAAAGTCAGAAGTGGGAAATGGAGCATCAACAAATAGAAACCAAATAACCTAATGGTAGGATTAAGTTTTTATATGTCAATAATTACATTATATATAAATGGTAAACACACTAATTAAACAAAAGGGATTGCAGAAATAGATTTTTTAAATGACACAATTATATGCTTTCTAAAAAAATCTTCCTTTAAATATAATAACATATGTAGGCTAAAGGTAAAATGATGAAACAAATATATGACGCAAAAACTAACAGGAGAATGCTTTAATGGCTATATTAACATAAAAGTAGACTTCATAGCAAAGTACCAGAGTGACATTACATAATAATAAAAGGGTCATTCCACTGAGAAGACATAATAGTATTATATATATATGAACAAAACAAAGGAGCTGCAAAATACATGAAGCAAAATTGACAGAACTGAAAGGAGAACTCCATTATGATTATATTATCAGTTGAGAAATTCTCCATCTCTCTCTCAGTACTTTATAGGACCTTAGACAGTAAAGGTATAGAAGAAATGAACTATCCCATCAACAAATGAAATCTAATGGACATTTATGGAACACATCTTCCAACAACAGCAGAATACGAATTCTTTTCAAGCACACGTGGCACATTCAGTAAGCTAGACCATATCTTCAATCATAGAATGTATCTCAAAAATCTATACCTCCTCATACTTTTGTCTCTTGGTTGATTCCTATTATTGAATCTGGGTGAAACCTACTGACTTGCTTCTAACAAATAGAATACCACAAAAGAGATGGGGTGTCCCTTCTAAGATTAGGTAATAAAAATTTAATGTTCCCATCATGCGTGTATTCTCTCTTTCTCTGACTTTTCTCCCTTGCTTGCACTAATGAAGCAAGGTGTCATGTTTTGAGATACACCTTGAATAGGCACACATAGGAAGAAACTGAGATTGACCTTTTTTCAAAAGCCAGGAAGAGACTAAGGGCTCTGGTTCAAATAGTGCATGAACTGAATCTTGCCAACAAAGACAGGAAGAAGTGGATCCTTCTCCAGTTAACCCTTAAGATGACTGCATCCCCAGGTAACATCTTGATTCCTACCTGAAAGAGACTCTAAGTTAGAGGATCAAATAAGTGCTGCCAGGATTCCTGATCTATAGAAATTAGTATTATAAATGTTGATGTTTAAGAAAAGCAAAAAGGGAGGGAAAAAGGAGCAAGGGAACTACAAAATAGTCAGAAAACAATAACAAGATGGCATTAGTAAATCCTTATATATCAATAATTACTCTAAATGTAAATGGATTGAATTCTCCAATCAAAAAGACACAGTGGCTGAATGGATTAAAACAACAACATGACCTAACTATATGCTGCCTATCAGAGACCTAAGTTTAAAGCCGAAAAGATAAAAAAAGATATCCCATACAAGTGGAAACCAAAAGGCAGCAGAGGTGGCTGTACTTATATCAGACATAATAGACTTTAAGCCAAAAATGGCAACAAGAGACAAATAAGGTCATTATATAATGGTAAAGGGTTCAGCTCATCAAGAGGATATGTTATATGTTAAGCATATACTAACAGATCTAAGAGAGCTATATGTTAAGCAAATTTTATGTTAAGCAGTTATTTAATTATGTGAATACTAACAAATCTAAAGAAAGAAATAGACAGCAAAACAGTAATAATAGGGGAATTTAATATCCCACTTTCAGCAATGGATTGCTCATTCAGGTAGAAAATCAACAAGGACACATTGGATTTGAAATATATCAAATGGACTTAACAGACCTATGTAGAACATTTCATTCAACAGCAGCAGAATACATATTCTTCTCAAATGCTCACATAACATTTTCCAGGATAGAGCATGTGAAAGACCACAAAACAAGTCATAGCAAATTTAAGAAAGTTGAAATCATTCAGGTAAATTTTCTGACCACAATGGTATGAAACTAGAAATCAACATCAAGAGGAAAGCTGAAAACTTACATATATGTGGAAATGAACATGCTTCTGAGCAAACAATGGATTGAAAGAATAAACCAAAAGGAAAAATTTTTAAATCTCATAACAAATGAAAATGGAAACAACATACTTATGGGCTGCTACAAAAGCAGTTCTAAAAGGGTAGTTTATAGCTATTTATAAAATAAAATCTCAAATAATATCATTTTACAGCTAAACTATGGAAAAAGAACAAACTAGCCCCCAACTTAACAGAAGAAAGGAAAGGAAGAACAGAGTAGAAATAAATGGAATGAAGAGTAAATAAATAAAGAAAAGATCAACAAAATTGAGAGCTGGTTTGTTAAAAGATTTTAAAAATTGTTGACTCTTTAGCTAGATTAAGAAAAAAAGGACTCAAAGTTATAAATTAAAGGAGACATTATAATTGATATCACAGAAATATGTAAGATCATAAGTTACTACTATGAACAACTATATGTAAATAAATTGGATAGCCTTGAAGAAGTGATACACTTCTAGAAACATACAACTTACCAAGAATAAATCCTGAGGAAAGAAAAAATATGAAAAGATCAATAACAAGTAAGGTTATTGAATCAGTAATCAAAAACTTCCCAACAAAGAAAAGACCAGGACCAGATGGTTTTTAAAATCTACTAAAGGAGAATTAATGACAATCTTTCTCAAACTTTTCCAAAAAATTGAGGATGAGGGAACACTCACACTCATACTATGAGGCCAGTATTGCCCTGACACCTAAGCCAGATGAGTACCCTATGAGGAAAGAAAACTACCAGCCAATATCCCTGATGAACACAAATGCAAAAATTATCAACAAGATATTAACAAACTGAATTAAACAGTACATTAAAAAGACATACACTCCGAGAAAATGGGATTTATCTGTGGAATTTAAAGGTTATTCAACATACATAAATCAATAAATGTAATATACCACATTAGTAGAATGAAAGGTAAAAATATATGATCATCTCAATAGATGCAGGTAGAGCATTTGACAAAATATAAAATTGCTTCATGATAAAAATACTCAACAAATGGATACATAGAAGGAACATATCTCATTATAATAAGCCATATATGACAAACTCACACCAAATCTCATACCTAACAGTGAAAGGTTGATAGCTTTTCCTCTGAGATAAGAAGCAACACAAGGTGCCAACTCTTACCACTCCTACTCAACATAGTACTGGAAGTCCTAGCTAGAGCAATTGGGTAAGATAAGGAAATAAAACCATGCAAATCAGAAAGGAAGAAGTAAAACTGACTTTATTTGCAGATAATATAATTTTATACAAGAAAATCTTAAAGACTCAACCAAAAACTCTTAGAACTCTTAACAAATTCAATAAAGTTGCACGACATAAAATCAACATATAGAAGTCAGTTACATTTTTACATACTAACAATCTGAAAAAGAAATAAAGTAATCTCATTCAAAATACATCAAAATAATAAAATACTTAGGAATAAATGTAACTAAGGAAGTGAAAGATCTGATCTTATCAACTATAAGGTTTGATAAAAAAGTTGAAGATGACACAAATAAATGGAAAGATAATCCATGTCCATGGATTGGAAGAATTACTCTTGTTAAAATTGTCCACACTACTCAAAGCCATTTGTAAATTCAATGCAATCCCTATCAACATTCCATGGTACTTTTCATAGAAATAGAAAAGAACAATCTTAAAAGTTTATGGAACCACAAAAGACCCCAAATAGCCATAGCAACCCTGAGAAAGAACAAAGCTGGAGGCATTGTACTTCCTGATTTCAAACTATACCCAAGGGTATAGTTATCTCAAAAGAGTATACTATAAGCATAAAAGTAGACATGTAGATGAATGGAACAGATTGAGAGCCCAGAAATAAACCCCTGTATAGATAATATTTGACAAGGGAGCCAAGAATACTCAATGGGGAAAAGATAGTCTCTTCAATAAATGGTTTTAGGAAAACCACAGGCAGAAAAATGAAATTAGAGCCCTATCTTATACCACTCATAAAAATTAACTAGAAATGAATTAAAGACTTAAACATAAAACCTGAAACTGTAAACCTCCTAGGAGAAAACATAGGGAAAATCTCCTTGACATTGCTCTTGGCAATGATTTTTTTTGGTTATGACACCAAAAGCACAAGCAACAAAGGCAAAAATAATTAAGTGGGACAGAAGCTTCTGTAAACAAGAGAAATATTCAACAAAATGAAAAAGCATCTCATGGAAAGGGGGGAAATATTTGCATATCATATATCTGATAAGTGGTTAATATTCAAAATCTATTAGAAAATCATATGACTTGTGGCTCAGTTGGTTAAGCATCCGACTTTGACTCAGGTCATGATCTCACATTTTGTGAATTCGAATTCTGCATCAGGCTTGCTGTCAGCGCAGTGCCCACTTTGGATCCTCTGTCCCTCTCTCTTTGCCTCTCTCTCTCTCTCTCTCTCAAAAATAAACAAACAATTAAAAAACTCATATGACTCAATAACAACAAAAAACCCAACGTGTTAAGTAATATGTTTATAATATTAAAAAATGGGCAGAATAACTGAATAGACATTTTTGCAAAGAGGGCATACAAGTGAACAATAGCTATATGAGAAGATGCTCAGTGTTGCTCATCATGCAGATCAAAACCACAATGAGATATCACTTCACACCTCGTAGAATGGCTATCATCAAAAAGACAGGAGGTAACAAGTATTAGCAAGGATGTTGAGAGAAGGGAACCTAAATGATAGAAATGTAAATTTGTACAACCACTATGGAAAACAGTATTGAGATTCCTCATAATGTTAAAAACAGAATTACCACATAGTCCAGTAACCCTATTTCTGGGTATATATCAAAAGAAAATGAAAACAAGATCTCAAAAGAAATATAAGAAGAAGAAGAATATAAGAAGAAGAAATATAAAAGAAATCTATACATAACACAATGATATATTAAGCAGCTATTAAAAGGAAGGAAATCCTGCCATTTGTGACCTTCATGGGCCTTGAGGGCATTATGCTAAGTGAAATAAGAAACAGGAAGACAAATATTTTAGGGTATCTTTTATATGTGAACTCTAAAAATAAAACTGAACTAATAGAAATAGAAAGTAGAATGATGGTTACCAGGGGGTGAGGGCTGAGGGAATTCGGGAGGTTTTGGTCAAAGTGTATAAACTTCCAGTTAGAAGATGAATAAGTTCTGGGGATCTAATGCATAGCATTGTGATTATAATTAACAGTATTGTATTGTCTACTTGAAAATTGCTAAAAGAGTAGATCTTAAGTGTTCTTACCATAAAAAAGAAGTGGTATGTGATGTGATAGAGGTGATCAACTAATGATATGGTGGTAATCATTACAATGTATAAGTGTATCAAATCAAGTTTTACCCCTTAATATGATACAATATTGTATGTCAATTATATCTCTGTGAAGCTGAAAAACAGACCTAATGAATAAATGTTAAAACACAAAAAGAGAAAGAAATAAGAGATAGAAGATGGAAAAGAAAGAAGAGGGGAGAAATGCATATTGAAATGCATATTGCATAGAAATACAGACACATAGACTAATAACAGTTGTCATCATATAACTGGAAACAGCTCTCTATATAGACTCTCAGCACATGAGCTTCATGGACTTTAAACAAGTTGCTCTCTAAAGTAAGGCCAAGTCAACTTGATTTTACCCACAGAATGACATGAGCACCTGTGAAAAGTCATCTAAGCCTTGCATATCAAGTTTTTTTTTGTGATCTACTGTGTTTTTATTTCAGCTAATTTTTGTAGTTGTTAATGTGCAATACTAGAATATTAAGTTTTAAAATGACACTAGTAGTGAGAATGTTGAACATGCTCAAAAGTGGCATCAACGTTTTACAAAAAAAAGGTAGAGATGAATGTGGTAAATATAATAATCCAAAATGATAAGAATATTACCTGTGTTTACGAAACAAACAGCTCATAGAAAGAATAATTATAAAGGAAAAAGAATAATTTGAGCAAAACATGAATAGATCTATGCCTAAGGTATAAGAAAAAATATGTTGGGGGTGAAGATATATTCTCTGAATTGTCTGAATAAGAAATATCTTTGAACATATATATGAACTACATAAAAGAGCTAGGTGTATTGGGACTTAACATTTACCATACAAATACAAACATCATCAAGAAAACATAAAATTATAATTTAAATGAAGGGCTAACTATCTGACTCCAAAGCCTGGCACTAACAAGCTATTAGACATGAAGATAGATGCTACCTAACCTCTCTGAGCTTAAGGTCCATCATGCATTAAACAGGGATAATTAAACCCAGGTAAGAGTATTTTAAATGATTCATGTGAAGTCCTTGGCTTGTGGGCATATGGGAGTTTTTCAATAAGTGGAAAATATCTTCTAATCTCTAATCATAATAATCAGTTACTAAAATTAGAATAGGCAAGGAGACATTTCACCACACCTGGCACTTAATAAGGTATGAAATAATGCTACTTGTTTTGCCTTGTTTTTACTTACTATATTAATTTGAGAAGGAAATGCATAAAATGCAGTTTCATAAGGAAATAAAGATTAATTATTAAGTATTTGCTTATTCTTACATAAAAATGACTAAATTCTTATTAATTTGCTTTTTAGAATATTCAGTTTCTACTTCAGAAATGAATTTCTCAGTAGCAGATTTGATTAGGAGGGAAGTATTGATTTTTCATTTCTATTAAGATGATTTTGTTAAAGTATACCAAAAATGTGTTTAAATAAAGACACAAATATATACATAAGAGGAATATAGGCAAACTCCTACTCGTGACTCTTAAGGGTGAGCAACGATGACCAGACAAAACAGTGAATGGAAAATAGACTTTTCCAATAATTCATGAATGTACCTCAGTTAAGGAAAGCAGGTAATACATAATACATTATTAAAAGTGTACAGAACAAGGTACATTTGGGGGAGTCAAACATTCTCATGATAGATGAAGATTTTTGGTGGTGGGCTAAACTGATAATCTACTGAGTTCTGGAATACGGGAGGTACATCTGTCAAATCTTTAGAATCCCTTGACTTGATTGTTTCATGTTTTATTTTATCATGGTATTATTTATATTGGATTACCCAGAATGAAACTATTTTGGTTATTTCTTTTTATACTAAATATTTGTTGAATAAGAAAGTTAAAAAATGTTAATGCTTTAAGATAACAAGTTTAGGGTAATTTGTTCCACAGTGATAATAACTAATACACCTACTTTAGCTTTAATGCACAATAGTTATTTGAAAATATTAATTTTTCAATTAGAAAACAAAATGCTTTCAATATAGGAGAAATTATCTGATTTAACAGATAATACTTCATAAAAAATCCATTTTAAAAACAAACTTCAAAGGTTACAAAGCAGATCCAATATGATTCATCTTTAGAAACCAAGTCCAAGGTACTCAATACAAGTTGTGTTGCCATTTTTCATTAGGAATTTTGGATGCCACTAAGACAAAATTTTTAGTATTTAAAAATTTTGAAATAATATATTATTTATTGACATAAGGATAAGCCAGAACTAATATATAGATAATGTACACTCTTCCCTATTAATACATAGGGAATTACAATAATTCCCATATTATTACATAATATGATTATACTTCAGACTCAGGTTTACACTTGTGTGACTCTGGGAGTTAAGTTTTGAAGTCATATATTGCAGAAGCAAAATCAAACATGATATTACATACTTATGTAGAGAAAAACCAATATTAACCTAGTGGTTATACATTCACAAGTTAGTGCTGGGTAGCCTTATAAAGAACAGGTGTTTATGTACACTACATTTTTCAAGACATCTTAGTAATCAAAGCAGTCACCTTTCAGGAATGGAATTATTAAGAATTGCTCAAAGCCTCTCCTCTGTGCAATAATTTATAAAATATATACAATGACACTTCAAACACACCTATTTCATATATCAGGACTTTTATCTTGGTTTCATGGCTTAAATTCCTCCAGAATAGAATAAAATAAACCTTCACACTTTGTTAACAAAATAAAAACTTTCATGGTCTGGTAATTTGCCTTGATCCCTCAAATCATGATTTTATTATCTATTACTAAATTACCATTTATTACCAAATATTCAGCCAATGACATGCCATAGAATATTTATATTAATAGTAATTGTGTTTTGGGGCTGGTGGGAAGATGTCAGAGTAGGAGGACGCTAAGTTTACCTCATCCCATGGATATGAGTAGATAACACTCACATCAGTGTAAATAACCTAGAAAATGACCAGAAAACTGGCAGAACAAACTTCACAACTAAACGTAGAGAGAAGCCTCATTGAGGAGGGTAGGAAGGGCTGAGACTTGATGGGAGCTAAATGGACTGTAAGTCTATCCATGGGGGTAGGAACCTGAGGCCATGGAGAGAGGGGAGAGAAACAGACTATCACACTAGGGAGCCTACAAGGGGAAAACAAATCCCCATAATATTTGTCTTTGGAAACCAGAAGGGCCAAATTAGGAGAGTTCTTACAACCAGTGGGACTTAAAACCTGGAATTTAAAAATTCAGCAGGCTCAGCTCTGGGAGAGCCAGAAGGCCAAGAGGAAGCTGAGTTCCTGCCCTTAAAGAGACAGCACAAAAACAGCTTGTGGAGATACAACATAGAAGCAACAGTTTGAAAAGTGCCTGGAACATATGGGAGGGAAAGTAATTTTAATCTCAGAGCAAGTGCTGGAGGGGCCAATATTTTTGGAAGACTCCTCCAGAAACAAAGGAGCTGGCAGGTGTCATTTCCCTCCCCTGGTCCCCAGCATAAACAGGGTTTCCAGCCAGAACCAGCAAAGCACTGACACTCATTACCTAATTAATGACACTACAGTCCCGCACCCCTCACATATTGGCAGATCCACCCCCTCCAGCCAAGCCTGCTTTAGTCTAAATGCTGCAGGTCCCTTCCCCCAGAGAATTCCCTCAAACTTTACTAACACTGGGCCTCCCCCACGAATGTTGCAGATCCACCCCTTCCAATAGGATCTTGGCTAGAGTTCAGCCAGGGCAGTGCTGCAGGCTTGGCAGTGTGCAGGTAGTCCCACTGGGGGCCTGCACCACACTGAGTGACTCTGACTCTGGGGAGAGGGGAAAGATAACACACAAACGCCAGACTGTGGCCCTAGCAGCAAGCTGAGGGCATACAGCTGGTCTGACTGCAGGCTATACCCACCAGTGAAAGCTTCTCAGGGGGCAACACAGCGAAAGCATCTGAAGTTGGGTACTATACTGTGTCTGTGGCAAACTACTGGTCTCAATACACTTAAGCCCAAGGTGGCCACAGACTGACCCACTAATACCACAGGGACCAAACACTGCCCACAGCAGGCAAAGAGAGCCATTGCAGACAACTGGACTGAAGGAAAAAGTCATCAGAACACAACAGCAGGGCACACACAACATACAGGAGATACTCCTTGAATGATCAAGTCTTAGAGAACAGGGTCACTACACTGCAGGGCATTACAGGACCGCTTCTTTGTAAGACCACTACTTAAAAATGTTTTAAAAAGTTTATTTTGAGAGAGAGAGAGAGAGAGAGAGAGAGAGAGAAGGAGTGGGGGAGGGGCATATATATATGATATATAGAGAGAGTGAGAATTCCAAACAGGCTCCATACTCTCAGTGCAGAGCCCAATGCAGGGCTAGAACTCTCAAACTGTGAGATCATGACCTGAGCCAAAATCAAGAGCCGGGCACTTAATCAACTGAGGCACCCAGGCATCCCCATAGGGCCACTACTTTAAAGAGCAGAAGACATAGCTGCTTTCCTAACATACAGAAATGCAGAGTTAGACAAAATGAGGAGACAGAAGAATATGCACAGATGAAAGACAAGGACAAAATCACAACAGGAGACCTAAATCAAATGGAGATAAGTAATAAGCCTCAAGGAGAATTTAAAGTAATGATTGTAAAGATACTCGCTGAACTTGAGAAAAGAGTGTAGGACCTCAGTGAGATCCTTAACAAAGAGGTAAAAAAGAACCAATCAGAGAAGAACACAACAAGTGAAATTTAAAATACACGAGATGGAATGAGTAGCAGACTAAAAGAAGGGGAAGAGTGAATCAGTGATATGGAGGACACTGTAATGGAAAGTAATCAACCTAACAGGTAAGAGAACAAACATTATGCAAAATGAGAATAGACTTCAGGAACTCAGTGACACCATCAAGTGTAATAACATTTGCTATAGGGATTCCAGAAGAAAAAGAAGAAGAAGAGAGAAAAGGGGGCAGAAAATTTATTTGAAGAAACAATAGCTGAAAACATCCTAAATCTGAGAAGGAAAATAGAAATGCAGATCCAGGAGGCATAGAGAAAACCAACAAAATCAACCCAAGGAAGAGCACATTAAAACACATAGTAATTAAAATGCCAAAGAGTAGTGATAAAGACAGAATTTTTAAAATAGCAAGAGAAAAGAAAACAGTTACATACAAGGAAAGCCCCATAAAGCAGATTTTTCAGCAGAAAGCTTGCAGGCCAGAAGGCATGATATATTCAAAGTACTGAAAGAAAAGAATATGCAGCCAAGAATATTCTATCCAGCAAGGCTGTCATTCAGGATACAAGAAGAGAAAAAGAGTTTCCCAGATAAACAAAAGTTAAAGGAGTTTATGGCCATTCAACCAGCCCTACAAGAAATATTACAGGGGACTCATTGAGTGGAAAGGAAAGAACGTAAGAGTAAGAAAAGTAGGAAGCCCAAGAACAGTAAAAATAAGCATATCTGTGAAAATCGGTCAAGGGATTCACAAAATAAAAGGATGTATTATACCATATATCTAAAATGTGGGAGGACAGGAGTAAAGAATAAGTTCAAACTTAAGCAAATATCAAGTTAATACAGACTGCTATATGCAGAAGATATTATATGCAAGTCTAATGGTACCTGCAAATCAAAAACCAGTAATAGATATGGAAAAAATAGAGATAAAATAATCCAAGTATGTCACTAAAAAGAGCCAACTTATTGTGAGAGAAGAGAGTAAGGGAACAAAGAAACAGAGAAGTCACAAAACAAGTAACAAAATGGCAATAAATACATACCTATCAATAATTATTTTGAATGTAAATGGACTAAACTCTCCAATCAAAATACTTAGGGTTACAAAACCTATCTATATGTTGCCTAAA
>CM053567.1:33727037-33748348 GCA_028646485.1 Cryptoprocta ferox
GTAGCAGCTCTGAGGTCAAAGAAGAATGCCGCACAAGAGGTAAGGTTCCAGGATCATGAGATGATGAGAGATGAGAGATGAACCTCATTTGTCATTACAATGGCACTCTCATTTCCCATCTAACTTTATGGTTTTTCAGGTAGGACACAATCCTACTCCACTTAGATATTTTGACTTGCAGAAGCACTTGGTGACATTTGTGAACAATTATGTTTTAACTGAAGTCAAATAAGCACCTAGCAATAGAAGTTCAAAGTGAATATACACTATGGCAGAATTAAGGAAGCTACTATTTATACCCTCTCAAAGACCTGCTAAAAATCATGCCGCCACATCATCAAAGAGTAACACATGGGCAGTCATATCTTGATCTGGTCATTCAGAGTCCAAAGAATTGGAGAGAGTAATTAGCCACTTATTGTAGGAAGAATTCTAAAGATGTCCCTCCAAAATTCCTGTCCTCTAGTTATTCAAACAGTAATCTAGGTATTCCTGTGAAGGGACTTTGCAAATACAATTAATGCTTCTAATCAGTGTACATATGAAGATAGAGAAATTATCCTGGATGCATTTTGCAATTCTAAGGTAACTAGTAAAAGAAAAATTTAAAAACTACATAGTTGTCATGACAATAAAGGAAGAAAATGGAATAATAAAGAATGATAAATCCAAAGAATGGCAAAAAATGTGAGAAAAACGTATGAAAGGTCAAGGCAAGAAAAGTCAGTCAATAGGAAGATGATATATTACAATCCAACTAAATCAATGATTATTAATATAATTAGAAATGAACATAAATTGAATTATGTACTTATTCTTTGAAATTAGTTGAAATATTTTAAGACCTAGGACATGATAAATTTGTTAATGTTTCATGAGTGGTTGATAATATGTGTTTTCTATTGTTGATTTAGAACTGTATGAACATTTAATGGATCAAATTTATTTGAGTCATTTAATTATATTATAATTTTTTTAAAGTTTGAATTTTGACCTATCAATAATTATGAATGGTATTTAAATTTCCAACTCTGCTTATGCTTTTGCCAATTTCCCCCTATATTCCTATAATTTTTGTTAATATATTTTTAGGATATTTAGTTGTATAAATACGTGTTTAGAATCAAATTGAAAAATTGTTATTATTTTGGCATCTCCCCTCTTCATGCCTCCCATAATATTAATATTGTCTAAAAATTTGATTCTGGGTTATTAGAACTGTACTTTGTTACTGTTTCATTTGGTCATTTTTTTCTTACATTTATTTATTTTTTAAATGTTTTAACATATGTTTAGATTTGTATATTTTAAGACTTTAATACATTTTTGAGGGGAGGGGAGGAAGACTATTGGTGAGGACTTTATGGCAATAATGTTGTGTTTGGTTTCTCCCTCATAATCAAGTTCATGGTATACTACATGAGTGGTGCTTACCAGGATCTAAACTCTCCCTGTGGGATTAACAAGGTGAATTGTGGTTTTCTGTTAATAAAACATGCTCTGACTGACAGAAGGCGGTTGTATTCTGATCGCTTCTTAATGCTGGTGATAGGAGCCAAGGAATTATAATTTAGAGATGCTTCTCAAAACCAATATGACTACATATAAATGTTGTGATGGATACTTGATTAACTGGCAGGACCTGTTTATTTGGGATGTACTGGTCTTGCTGTTCACTGTATACTGAAAATCCATTCTGGTGCTGCAGGGCAGACACCCGGAGGGCACAGGATGCATGTTTTCTGATTATTTCATTCCAGATTTCTGTATGGAAATAAGGATCTTTTCAGTTGACTCGGGGGTATGCATGAGCACTCTCTCTGAGCCATTTCTTGTATTGACTTCTGTGATGCTACATTTTTCTGGTCTTCCTCCTGCATCGCTGTCTTCTCCTTTGGGTCTTCTCTATAGGTTCAGTCTTCTTTCAGTTGCTAAACGTTGTTTCATCATTAGTCACTGCCTGTTGGTTGAGACTTTTTGGTGGGTCTGGAGGTGGCTTAGGAGCCATGGTTGGTCCTTCCAGGGAGGTGCCTCCAGTGCAGAATGGCTGTCAAGTGACTTGCATTCTTTCCTCAGGGCTTAGCTCCAGCTCCTCTCAAGTTACCACGGGGCAGTCACTCTGTAGTCTTCATCTACTCTAGGTGGCAGAGCAGTTTCTGATGGTGCCACCCCCTGAATATTATAACACCGGTGTGATGGGTGCTGTGTTGCCTTATGAACCCTGTACTTGGACTGAAGCACTTGCTCTCCTGGACTTGCCCTTGGCTGAACTGAATCTCCTCATTCACATTTTTGTGAACTCTGGGGCAACTCACATCCAATGGCTGTTAATTGTGGATTACAAAGGTCCAGCCTCCTTGCTTCAACTCAGGACAGCAATGCAGCACCATCCCATATCTCCCTGTGGGACCAGAAAAAGCCTTTGCATTAACTGTATCACATTTCTTTTTCTACTCAGTCCTGCATGACTTCCCAAACATGTGTCAATACTGAGAATAGTTCCCAGTAAAGCTGCTGCACACACGTCTCCCTCTCAGAGTTTGCTTTCCTGGGAAACTAGCCTGTGAGTTTCTCACACCCAGGTAGTATGAGCAGGAGGCAGCTGCATTGGGAGACCTTCCCCAGACCCGTTTTTGAAAATTGCATATATAAAAATTTATATACATATATAAAATTTACATTTTCTTTACAAGCACTTTACTATCTGGCTATCACTTCTTCCTTTTTTTTTTTTTAATTAGAATCCAAGCTATTTAACATAGAATGTAATAATAATTTCAGGAATAGAATTTAGTGATTTATTACTTACATGTAACACCCAGTGCTCAATGCACCTCACCCCTTTAGCCCTTCCCAACACCCACCCAACACCCCGCCAGCAACCCTGTTTGTTCTCTATATTTAAGAGTCTCTTATGATTTGTCCCCCTTTCTGTTTTTATATTATTTTTTGCTTCCCTTCCCTTATGTTCATCTGTTTCGTATATTAAAGTCCACATATGAGTGAAATCATATATTTGTCTTTTTCTGACTTATTTCGCTTAGCATGATACACTCTAGTTTCATCCACATTGTTGCAAATGGCAAGATTTCATTCTTTTTGATTGCTGAGTAGTAGTACATTGTATATATAAACCACATCTTTATCCATTCATCAGTTGATGGACATTTGAGATCTTTCTATACTTTGGCTACTGTCTATAGAGCTGCTATAAACATTGGGGTGCATGTGCTCCTTCGAAACAGCACACCTGTATCCTTTGGATAAATACCTAGTAGTGCAACTGCTGGGTCATAGCGTAGATGTATTTTTAATTTTTTGAGGAACCTTCATACCATTTTTGAGTAGCTTCACCAGTTTGCATTCCCACCAGCAGTGCAAAAGTGTTCCTCTTTCTCCACAGCCTCACCAACATCCGTTGTTGCCTGAGTTGTTAATGTTAGCCATTCTAACAGGTGTGAGGTGGTATCTCATTGTGGTTTTGATTTGTATCTCTCTAATGATGAGTGATGTTTAGCATCTTTTTATGTGTCTGTTAGCCATCTGGATGTCTTCTTTGGAAAAGTGTCTATTGTATATTTAGCCCATTTCTTCACTGGATTATTTGTTTTTAAGTATTGAGTTTGATAAGTCCTTTAATAGATTTTGGATACTAACCCATTATCTGATAGGTCGTTTGCAAATATCTTCTCCCATTCTGTCAGTTGCCTGTTAGTTTTGTTTATTGTTTCCTTCGCTGTGCAGGAGCTTTTTATTTTCTATGAGGTCCTTATTTTGATGAGGTCCCAATAGTTGATCTTTGCATTTGTTTCCCTTGCCTCTGTCAAGGGACATGTTAAGTAAGAAGTTGCTGTGGCCAATGTCAAAGAGGTTGTTGTCTGTTTTCTCTTCTAGGATTTTGATGGCTTTCTCTCTGACATTTAGGTCTTTCATACATTTTGAATTTATTTTTTGTGTATGGTGTAAGAAGTGGTCCAGGTGTATTCTTCTGCATGTCACTGTCTAGTTTTGCCAACACCATTTCCTGAAGAGACAGCCTTCTTTTCCATTGGATATTCTTTCCTGCTTTGTCAAAGATTAGTTGGCCATACACTTCTAGATCCTTTTCTGGGTTCTCTATTCTGTTCCATTGATCTATGTGTCTGTTTTTGTGCCAGTACCACACTGTCTTGATGATTACAACTTTGCAATACAGCTTGAAGTCTGGGATTGTGATGCCTCCAGCTTTGGTTTCCTTTTTCAGGATTGCCTTGACTATTTGGGGTCTTTTTTAGTTCCGTACAAATTTTAGGATTGTTTGTTCTAGCTCTGTGAACAACGCTGGTGTTACTTTGATAGGGATTGCATTTAAATGTATAGATTGCTTTGGGTAGTATTAACATTTTAACAACATTTGTTCTTCCAATCCATGAGCATGAAATATTTTTCCACTTTTTTGTGTCTTCTTCAATTTCTTTCATAATTTCTATAGTTTTCAGTGTATAGATTTTTCACCTCTTTGGTTAGGTTTATTCCTAGGTATTTTATGGTTTTTGGTTAAATTGCAAATGGGATTGATTCCTTGACTTATCTTTCTGCTACTTTATTATTGGTGTGTAGAAATGCAACCAATTTCTGTCCACTGATTTTATATCCTGCGTCTTTGCTGAATTCATGTATCAGTTCTAGCAGCTTTTGGTGGAGTCTTGGGTTTTCCACAAAAAGTATCATGTCACGTGCGAAGAGTGGAAGTTTGACTTCTTCTTTGCCAATTTGGATGCCTTTTATTTCTTTGTGTTGTCTGATTGCTGAGGCTAGGACTTCCAACACCATGTTTAGTAACAGTGGTAAGAGTGGACTTTTGGTTACTATTACCTTCGATGTTATTTAACAGCATCTCCTATTTCCTTATCATTTGGTTACTTCTATGAAATACCTTTACAATATGGATCTTTATGTCAAAACTTCCTTCAACTTATATACTTAAGAACAAATTTTAAATCGTGTCCTGTATAATAATTCAAAGTTCTTTGCAGCCCACACTTTAATAACCACTGATTTCATACATCCAGTATGGCTCTTAATGTCAATCTGACTCTTGTTCCTTGATAGATGATATGTTTTTTCCTCTTGTAGATTTCAGAATTTTTTCTTGTTGTCATTTTAAATTTCAGATTGTTTTTCCTTCAATGCGCAGTTTTTAATATATGGATTCTTTCTAAGGTCATTCTTTTATTTTTTAAACCAAGGGAAACTTTTCTATTATCCCTTTTAATATTTCTTTCTAACTTTTTAAGTTTTTCTCTTCTTCTGGAAATGCTATTATCTGGATAGTGATAGTTCTATTCTCCTTATCTCAATTTTATTTTTGTATATTCTACTTTTTAATTTTTTCTTATTCTTTGCTAGGAGAGTTTGTCAATCTGACAGTACAAGTTGCTAGTTCATTAAGTGGTGTATATCTATTCTGCTATTATTCCATCTATCGTGACTTTATTTCTTGGCCACTTGTTATTTGTTACTGTTATATTCCGCAAATAACTTACTTTAGTTTTCGGTACAGCTAAGCAATTTCAAATCAAATTTAAAAACATGATTTTGGCATTTATTAAAGCAGAATTATAGTTAATGTGGGGTGTGGCTATATTTTAATGTTTTTACTATGATGTGGGCTAGGATCTGTGATGAAAAGAATGCCTGTAGATTACAAAAATCAAACGGTTCTTGCTCCTCATAAAAGCAGAATGCAATGAGGTCTAATTAGTAAAAACTAGGGGCTACAGGATTACACAGAGTGTAGCAATAATAATTTGGAATATTAAAGATGATTGGAAGAGACTGACCAGCGGTTGTATGAGATCTGCATTCAACAGCTGGCTCATCATTATGAGCCATTATTATAGCGATATTATGAGCTATCGTTCATAATAGCTTTTCGAACGAACTTAAATTTATAAAAGGCACAGTGTTTGCGGCAGTTTTTGCAAATACACGCATTTTGCCTGTTTGGATGATCTGTAAATATAATAGGAGACTCATTTGTTATCAGTAACCGGCGCATTTTTATCTTTGTTCTTTCTCCTCACTGTAACTAGAAAGTACTTCAAAAAGTCGTTAGACTAAGTAAAGATATAAATAAAAGCCTTACCAGGCACCACCCTAATCTGAGAATTGAAAATTTCACGGCCTTTCCTTCCTTAATAAAGCGAATGTGTGTGGGTCTTGACAACCTGTCCTTGAGCCCTGCAGGTCGGCCTGGCCGCTGCATGTTACCGAGCTAGCTAAGCCAGCTCCAGGGGCACCTGAGAGAGCGAGAGCCCCCTGTCGGCCTCTCGCGCGAGCTCCTTCCCGCGGCGCCGCCGGCGCTCCCCACGCGGTTGCGTCCCCGGCGCGCCCTGCGCGAGCTGCGCTCTCACCTTGCTCAACGCTTCAACTGCTGTTACACCGCCAGCAGGGCTCCAAGACAGCGGAGCCATGTTCCTTCTCCTGGTCCTTCTCACCCGACTTGGAGAGCTGCGCGCAGACCCAGGTAAGTCCAGATACTTGTTCCCCTTCGCCATCTAGTCTTCCAGGGGGGATTGTGTTCACTTAGGGGGCTGCCTTTTTTGGTCCAGGCCCCAGACCCAGACCTTATCCCAGCCCCGCACTCTCCCTACCCACTGTCTTTTTGCCCCTCGCTTGGGGTGCCTGTGGCCAAGAAAGCAGAGGGTAACTCCAGGCAGAAAATCATTTCACGTCCCTGGGTAGTCTTTATGTAAAACGGACAAAAACGGAATATGGGGTCTTTCCCACATACAAAATTCTGTTATTCTGGAAACAATTGTATCGCCATAAAAAAGCTGTTTGTTAATGATGCCCTGATTTGGTGACTGCTGTCCTTCACCTGCTTCACTGAAAATTGCAGATCACCCTTGACTTCAGTATTCATTATCTTTCCCATGCAAATAATCGCACCTTCTTGCTGTACCTGCGTTTTCTCTTTCCATACCTCTTTTACAATGCCATAGTTTGTTATTCGGTGTTACCTAGTCAAACTGCCTAACTAGGGATCTCTTTCTCACTCTCTTTCTCAATGTCTACACACATCTAGAGAGAGAGACAGACAGACAGAGAGAGAGAGAGAGAGAGAGAGAATAAAAACTTGACCTCTCGACAAGGGCCAAGAAGTATGTTGGTAAGAATGACCAGACCAGAAAGACAATGGAAAGGAAGGATAGATACATAGATTATACAAAAAAAAAAAAAAAAAAAAAAAAAAAAAAAAGAAAGAAAAGAAAAAAAAGTTGGTAATATAGAGAAACAAATGCAGAATTGGATTTAGATACGGGCAATGTAGGATTACAGGTATATCAAAATAATTTTGCTTATTTTCATTTTAGATCCTGATAAAACATTTCTGGAAACCACAATTCCTAAGAAGATTTCATCATCTGATGCAAAAACAGATCCAGAAAATAATGTAATTGAGAAATATTTTTATATCATAAATTGTGTTAAGTTGCCTTTAATATAAGACCAAAGTTGCTGAACTGAGGCAGGAACTCAATTCTGAGGCAGGGCTGATAGATGAACAGGGTTCACAACAAGGAACATTTTGAAGTGTATGAACGTGTGTGACTCTGTGTGTGTGTGTGTTTCTGTGGAAGATGAAGGATTTTAAGAGTAGGATCCACCAGGGCCAGGGCCAGGGAGAAGCAGGCAAAGTGCCTGGCTCAGGCAGAAAATGTAAGGGAATGGCAAAAAACGGATTCCTCCAGGACCAGGATTAAGGTAAAGTGAGTGAGGTGAGTCTGGCTTGCTTTAAAACTTTGATAACTTGTTCATCATAAATTTTCTGCACTAATTTTGATGTCTAAAATATTACATTGAAATAGTTTTTTGTTGTTTGTTTGTTTTGTTATTGAGTTTTCTGGCCTCCCGGTCCTAGTCCTAGCCCAGGTGATTTCCTCCAGCGATTTGCCTCAGGTTTCAGTCAGTGAGAAGCTGAAAGGTGGTCTGGTAATTAGCTCATAGATGGCTTATATAGCAATTAGCACAGAGGTTTAACAGTCGGAGCTTGGATATTGGTACATATTCCTTCTCTAATTCCTCAGGAAAATCTGTTTCTCACATGGTTCCTTCCATACTATAGGATAATCTAATACTAGTTGTAATTTTGGTCTCCAAATTTATTTTTTTTTCTTTTAGTGGTTTTTAAACGAAAACCTTCCCTCTCTGTTTCACATAAGGATACGCTGTATCAGGTTTCTCCCTCCCCCATTACCCCCAGTTCTCTGAAGGTAACCTCTCTTCCTATGTATTCTTTACATTTTCTTTCTTTAGTAACTGGGGGTGTTTTTTTTTTAAACCACCCACCCCCCAGCCCCAAACACCCAGCAAATTCTTAGCTATGCAATGTATATGAGTGCTACTCCAGCTTTTTTTTTTTTTTTCTGATTGGAAAGAAGGGGCTCCATTGGACTTTTTGCTTAATTTCCTTTTTCCTGAAATGAATAATGCCAACCCTCTTTATTATTCATTACTGAGTAGACAATCTTTGATATTGTCAATATCAATATTAAAGACAGTAGTTAACTTGTCCAATATCTAGCATTTTTTAAAAGTTATTTAATAAAATGGAAATTTAGTGTATTTCTTTTGATGATAACTGTTTTAAAAGCTTCCTTTTTAATATTTTTGCAACAGAAAATTAGTCTTAATGTGGGGTGTGATTGTATTTTAATATATTCAGTATAATATGAGGTAGGACTTGCAAAAGTAAGAATGCCTAGAAGACACATAGAGAGCTCCCAGATTTAAGAAATAAGAACATGGGCGCTCAATTAATTTTGAATGTTTCTAATTGCCTATGCATATGCATATAAAGACAAAAAAGAAATATTGCATGGGACATACTGTATAATTTTAAATACTCAAAGTTATTTGTTGTTTATCTGTCACAAATTTTAAGTATTTTTGATGAAGGAAAGAGGTGGAACAAATAAAATTATTTATTTGGGGTCTCAGAATTGAAATCAGGAATCACAGATTTAGTAGCAACCCAAATTGTGTCTCCCAAGGGAACTAAAATAAATTAATTCTAAGACAAAGGGGGTGCTTGTATATGTGTTTACAAAGAATTTTGATCAGTGTTGGCAGAAAACTAATCTTTGCTGAATATAACTGGTTGCTAAGACTATCACCAAGAAAAATCTCTTCCTGTAGCAAGTGTTTGAGCTGAGTTGTTGGAATATTTGCAGTTTGGCCCCATTTACAGGTTTGGCCTAGTCAAAAGTTCATGGTTTCACCCTGTGGAGTGACGTGCCTAAGTTTCATTTCCTTAATAGCCTCCTGGATCCATTTTAAAACCCCTTGACATAAATGACTCCATTTCATTTCATCTTTCTCAGTATCTAAATTATATACCTCTTTCTTGAATTGTATTTACATGATGATTTGACTTGCCTTAACAGTTCCTTGTTTTGAAGAATTTGCTTCTAAAATGGTTTGCAGTTATTCCATTTATTTTATAACATAGTTTCTGCAGTGGTCATATCCACTTTATTTCATTCTTTTTCCCAGTGAACATTTGTTGGTAAAACACACACACACACACACACACACACACACACAGAGGACATTAGCATTGTGAAGTTAACAACTCTCATCATTGTCCTTGTTAGCTTGCTTTTTTGCATTCTTTAAAATATTCCATTGACAAAACCAGAATATTGTCATCAAATTTTATTCTCTTCTCCAACACTGCACAGAATGATTCCACTTCTTCCCATGCTGGAAAACTAGTAACATCCAGATAAAAGAACTGAATTCTTCAAGGTGCTAAAACTCTTTCAAAAGATAGAGCAAGTACCATACTAATTATCCACTTCAAGTTGGAATTTCTTTTCTTGTTCATAAGGCATGTTTTCCCCTTTAAGAACAGATTTGACACCGGGGGATACCTTTTTCTTTTGTATAATTTGTTTATTTTTTTTAATTTACATCCAAGTTAGTTAGCACATAGTGCAACAATGATTTCAGGAGTAGATTCTTTAATGCCCCTTACACATTCAGCCCATCCCCCCTCCCACAACCTCTCCAGCTTGAGTCTCTATGTTTTGTCCCCCTTCCTGTTGTTATATTATTTTTGCTTCCCTTCCCTTATGTTTACCTGTTTTGTATCTTAAAGTCCTCATATGAGTGAAGTCATATGATATTTGTCTTTCTCTGACTGACTAATTTTGCTTAGCATAATCCCCTCTTAGTTCCATCCATGGAGTTGCAAATGGCAAGATTTCATTCTTTTTGATTGCCGGGTAATATTCTATTATATATATGTATACCAATTCTTCTTTATCCATTCATCTGTTGATGGCTATTTGGGCTCTTTCCATACTTTGGCTATTGTCAATAGTGCTGCTGTACACATTGGGGTGCATGTGCCCCTTCGAAACGGCACATCTGTATCCCTTGGATAAATACCTAGTAGTGCAATTGCTGGGTTGTAGGGTAGTTATTTTTAATTTTTTGAGGAACCTCCATACTGTTTTCTGGAGTAGCTACACCAGTTTGTATTCCCACCAGCAGTGGAAAAGAGATCCTCTTTCTCCACATTCTTGCCAACATCTGTTGTTGCCTGAGTTGTTAATGTTAGCCTTTCTGACAGGTGTGAGGTGGTATCTCATTGTGGTTTTGATTTGTATTTCCCTGATGATAAGTGACACGTTGAGCATCGTTTCATGCGTCCGTTGGCCATCTGGATGTCTTCTTTGGAAAAGTGTCTGTTTATGTGTTTAGCCCATTTCTTCTTTGGATTATTTGTTTTTTGGGTGTCGAGTTTGGTAAGTTCTTTATAGATTTTGAATACTAACCCTTTATCTGATAGGTTGTTTGCGAATATCTTCTCCCATTCTGTCAGTTGCCTTTTAGTTTTGCTTATTGTTTTTTTCACTTTGCAGAAGTTTTTATCTTGATGAGGTCTCAATAGTTGATCTTTTCTTTTGTTTCCCTTGCCTCTGGAGACGTGTTGAATAAGAAGTTGCTGTGGCTGAGGTGGAAGAAGTTTTTGCCTGCTTTCTTTTAGAGGATTTTGATGACTTCCTATCTTATGTTTAGGTCTTTCATCCATTTTGAGTTTATTTTTGGTGTAAGAAAGTGGTCCAGGTTCATTCTTCTGCATGTTGTTGTCCAGTTTTCTCAGAACCATTTGCTGAAGACACCATCTTTATTCCATTGGATGTTCTTTCCTGCTTTGTCAAAGATTAGTTGGCCATATGTTTGTAGGTCCATTTCTGGGTTCTCTATTCTGTTCCATTGATCTGTCTGTTTTTATGCCAATAACATATTGTCTTGATGATTATAGCTTTGTAATACAGCTTGAGGTCTGGGATTGTGATGCCTCCAGCTTTGGTTTTCTTTTTCAAGATTGCTTTGGCTATTTGGGGTCTTTTCTGATTCCATACAAATATTAGGATTGCTTGTTCTAGCTCTGTGGAGAATGCTGGTGTTATTTTGATAGGGATTGCATTGAATATATAGATTGCTCTGGGTAGTATTGACATTTTAATAATGTTTGTTCTTCTTATTCAGGAGCATGGAATATTTTTCCATTTTTTGTGTCTTCAATTTCTTTCATAATTTCTGTAGTTTTCAGTGTATAGATTTTACACCTCTTTGGTTAGATTTATTTCTAGGTATTTTATGGGTTTTGGTGCAATTTTAAATGGGATTGATTCCTTGATTTCTCTTTCTGTTGCTTCATTACTGGTATATAGAAATGCAACTGATTTCTATGCATTGATTTTATATCCTGCGACTGCTGAATTCACGTATCAGTTCTAGCAGTTTTTTTTGTAGGAATCTTTTGGGTTTTCCCTATAGAGTATCTGTCATCTGTGAAGAGTGAAAGTTTGACTTCCTTCTTGATGATTTGGATGCCTTTTATTCCTTTGTGTTGTCTGATTGCTTAAGCTAAGACTTCCAATACTATGTTGAATAACAATGGTGGGAGTGGACATCCCTGTCTTGTTCCTGACCTTAGGGGGAAATCTCTCAGTTTTTCCTCATTGATATTACCAGTGGGTCTTTCATATATGGCTTTTAAGATTTCATTTTGATCCTTCTATCCTGACTTTCTTGAGGGTTTTTATCAAGAAAGGATGCTGTATTTTGTCAAATGCTTTCTCTGTATCTATTGAGAGGATCATGTGGTTCCTATCCTTTCTTTAATTGATATGATGAATCACATTGATTGTTTTGCGGATATTGAACCAGCCCTGCATCCTAGGTATAAATCCCATTTGGTCGTGGTGAATAATATTTTTAATGTGTTGTTGGATCCAGTTGGCTAGTATCTTCTTAAGGATTTTTGCATCCAGGTTCATCAGGGAAATTCATCTGTAGTTCTCCTGTTTAGTGGGGTCTTTTTCTGGTTTTGGAATCAAGGTAATGCTGGATTCATAGAGTTTGGAAGTTTTCCTTCCTTTTTTAAAATTTTTTAATTTTTTATTTTGAACAGCTTCAAGAGACTAGGTGTTTGGTAGAATTCCCCTGGAAAGCCATCTGGCCCTGGACTCTTGTTTTTTTTGGGAGATTTTTGATTATTAATTCAATTTCTTTACTGGTTATGGGAGTGTTAAAATTTTCTATTTCTTTCTGTTTTAGTTTTGGTAGTTTATGTTTCTAGGAATTTTTCCATTTCTTCCAGATTGCTCATTTTATTGGTGCATAATTTCTCGTAATATTTTATTATTGTTTGTATTTCTGCTGTGTTGGTTGTGATCTCTCCTCTTTCATTCTTGATTTTATTCATTTGTATACTTTTTGTTTCTCTTTTTGATCACACTGGTGAGGGATTTATCAATTTTGTTAATTCTTTCAAAGAACCAGCTCCTGGTTTCATTGATCTGTTCTACTCGTTTTTTTTTTTTTTTTTTTTTTTTTTTTTTGATAGCATTGACTTCTGCTCTACTCTGTATTTTTTCTTGTCTTCTGCTGGTTTTTGGTTTCAATTGCAGTTCTTTTTCCAGCTCTTTGAGGTGTAAGGTTTGGTTGTGTATCTGAGACCTTACTTCCTTCTTTAGGAAGGCCTGGATTGCTTTATACTTCCCTTGTAGGACCGGCTTTGTGGCATCCCAGAAGTTTTGGGCTGTGGTTTATCATTTTCATTGGCTTCCATGTATTTTTTAATTTCCTCTTTAACTTCTTGGTTAATCCATTCATCTTTAATAGGATGGCCTTTGGTCTCTAAGTATTTGTTATCTTTCCACAGTTTTTCTTGTGGCTGATTGTGAGTTTCATAGTGTTGAGGTCTGAAAATATGCACAGTATGATGTCGATCTTTTTGTATTCATTGAGGGCTTATTTGAGTTCCTGTATGTGATATATTTTGGAGAACGTTCCATGTGCACTGGAGAATATGTATTCTGCTGCTTTAAGATGACATGTTCTGAATATATCTGTTAAGTCTATCCGATCTAGTGTGTCATTCAAAGCCACTGTTTCCTTGTTGATTTTCTGTTTAGATGATCTGTCCGTTGCTGTGAGTGGGGTGTTGAAGTCCCCTACTATTATGGTATTATTATCAATGAGTTTCTTTATGTTTGTGATTATCTGATTTATACATTTGGGTACTTTCATGTTTAGAGCATAAATGTTTACAACTGTTAGGTCTTCTTGGTGGATAGACCCCTTAGTTATGATATAATGCCCTTCTTCATCTCTTGTTACAGTCTTTAAAGTCTGGATTGTCTGATATAAATATGGCTACTCTGGCTTTCTTTTGGTGACCTTTAGCATGATAGATGGTTCTCCATTCCCTTTCAATCTGAAGGTATCTTTAGGTCTAAAATGGGTCTCTTGTAAATAGCATATTGATAGATCTTGTTTTCTTACCCATTTTGTTACTCTGTGTCTTTTGATGGAGTGTTTAGTCCATTGACGTTTAGAGTATGAATAAATGCATGTGAAAGATATGCATTTATTGCCATATGTTGCCTGTAGAGTTGGAGTTTCTGGTGGTGTTCTCTGGTACTTTCTAGTCTTTGTTGCTTTTGTTCATTTTTTTTTCTTTCATCTTTTCTCCCCTCAGAAAGCCCCTCTTAAAATTTCTTGCAGGGCTGGTTTAGTGGTCATGAACTCCTTTAATTTTTGTTTGGGAAACTTTTTCTCTCCTTCTATTTTGAATAACAGCCTTGCTGGATAAAGAATTCTTGGCTGCATATTTTTTGATTCAGCATATTGAATGTATAATGCCACTGCTTTCTGGCCTGCCAAGTTTCTGTGGATAAGTCAGCTGCGAACCTGATCTGTCTTCCCTTCTAGGTTAAGGACTTTTTTTTCCTTACTGCTTTCATGATTCTTTCCTTGCCTGAGTATTTTGTGAATTTGACTATGGTATACCTTTTTGATGGTCAGTTTTTGTTGAATCTAATGGGAGTTCTCTGTGCTTCCTGGATTTTGATGTCTCTTTCTTTCCCCAGGTTAGGAAAGTTTTCTGCTATGATTTGCCCTACCCCCTTTTCTCTCTCTTCATCTTCTGGGTCCCCTATGATTCTGATGTTCCTTTTTAATGAGTAACTGATTTCTCTAATTCTTAAATCATGCTCTTTTGCCTTTGTTTCTCTCCTTTTTCTGCTTCATTGTTCCCCATAAATTTGTCCTCTGTATTGCTGATTTGCTGCTCTGCTTCATCCATACTTGCTGCTGTGCCATTCATTTGAGATTGCAGCTCTGTTATAGCTTTTTTAATTCCTTTCTGTCTTGCTTTTACTGCTTTTATCTCCACAGAAAGGGATTCTAATCTATTTTCAACTCCAGTTAGTATTCTTATTAGCATGATTCTAAATTCTTGGTCATACATTTTGCTTGTATCTGTGTTGATTAAGTCCCTGGATGTCATTTCTTCCTGTTCTTTCTTTTGGGGTGAAATCTTTCCTTTGGCCATTTTGAAGGAAGAAAAGAAATTATAAGGTAAAAATAAATTAAAATTTAAAAATAAAAAGCAACACAAAAAACATCAAATGAAGGATGCTAGTTCCTAGGTGTGTTTTGGTCTGGTTGTTGAAAGGAGCTTGATAGATTAGAGAGAAAAAAGGGAAAGATAAGAAAAGAAAAAAGAAAAGATAAAAGGAAAATGTTTGAAAATTTGAAAAATGAATACAATAAAATAGAATAAAATGAAATGATGGAAGTAAAATAAAATTTAAAATGTTTACAAAATAAAAAATGTAGTAGAAAAAGAAAAACATTTTTAAGAAAAATTGAAAATAAAAACATAATTTTTTCTCTTTTCATATTTAAGAATAAGAAAATAAAAAGAAAAAAATTAATAGATGGACCAGCAAACAGACTGAAATACGATTTAAGTTACATCGGTTTCCCTTAGTGGTCAAACTATGAAGCACTTTATGGTCCATAAACTAAGCAGGCAGAGAGACTTGGGCTGTTTTTGAAGAGTGAGTTTGGCCCAGTTGGGTGGGGCTTAGTGTAATGGCTTCATTCTCCGCTAGATGGTGCTGCTTAGGTTACTGGGGTAGATTGTTGTGGCACATGTAGGCATGTATGTGCATGCTTGGGATGGGTGAAAATGGCATCATCCAGCTATCCAGTCTCTAGTATCAGAATTCTGTGCTCTCCCAGACCGGCAGTTGAGCACCCCTCTTTTGTCTCCGGCTTCCGTCTACTCCCCACTTTTACAAGTTGTGACCAAGCCTTCAGGTTACCAGTTGACACCTCCCTCCTGAGTTTTATTTCAGATGTGGCTGTGTTTCCAAACCCCTCACTTCTGAGGGACTGTGGCTTTGACCTGTTCTGACCCTCTGGGGGAGGGTCTCACCAAGCAATGGCTGGGTGCCTGCCTGCCCCCAGGGATGTTCGTCAGACCATGCTGCTGCCAATACCCAGAGACTGCAGCTGGGTGCCAGCCTGCCCCAGAAAAAAAGTTCACGTGATCATGTAGCAGCAGCGTTTCAGGGATCATGATAAATTATAACACACATCTGGCACTAGGCTTCCCCCTTGACATGCTTGTTCCAACACCAGCAAATGTGGTTCTGCTGGAACCACTGGGACCTTTGCCCGTGGGGTGGACGCACAGCCTCTACCAAATGTCCTCCCAGCAGGGGAACTGCCTCTCCCCATGTGGTCCAAGGACCCCTCCGACCTCACTCTCTGCTGCTGGGGATTCACCCTTCCCACCAGAGCACTGCGAGGTAGCGAGCTGCAGAGTTTCAGACTCTGCCCTCCCCCTGTTTATAGTATCTTAATGGAATTTATACCTTCAACTTTCTCCTTTCTCCCTTTTTTGTTCAGTCCCTTGCATACTCTTTCTTCCTCTCCAGTTGCTTTTGGGGGAGGGGATGCTTTCCTGTACTCTTCCCCCATCTCCATTCTCTCTCTGCAAGCAATAGCAGCTTGCAGCCCCTCCGTGGCTTCTCTCTCCCCCAGTTCTCTTCTCCGCACCACGTATCTACCGAGGTCTGTGGTTCAGGTTGTGTAGATTGTTGTGTTAATCCTCAAATCAGTTTTCTAGGTGTGCAGGATGGTTTAGTGTTGATCTGGCTGCATTTCAGGGAGGAGAGACACAAAAAGAGCTTCCATGCTGTTACTCCATCTTGGACCCTCCCCCCAGAGGGATACATTTTGAAGACAGGTCTTAATTCTTTCTTCAACACATTCAATTTTAATCAATGGAATAATTCATAACATCATTTGCTCTCTTTCCAATGTGAAAATCCTATTACTAGAGATAACTCTGAAAAAGAAATAGGCCTTACTCAATGTATTATTTAAAAAGTAAACAATATTTCGGGGGCTTGTTTTATGATTAAAGCATGATTTTCATCCCTCATATACACTAAGAATTCTCTCGACTGCATTTGTTAAAGAGAGCCAACAGGTTTGGTGAATGCAAGAGAATTGAACAATGCTGAATGTCAGCAAAATCCTAAAAATGTTTTAATCGCTCACTTTAAACAGCATAGATGATAAAGCAAGAGAACAAGATATTGACAATGACCTCAATGTCAAGAGAAAAGACATCAGATGCTCTTTGAGCAGCATTATGCAAAATATGGCAAGGACAACCAATTCCTTCTTAGAATCATTCATGTTTTGCTTAGGTTTCAAATGAACATTTTCTGCATATTTATACAAACACCCACAAAAGTTTGTACTTGTATTATCTCCACAAAAGCAGTACAGTTTTTCTCATTAATCCAATAAGGGAGTCTCTGCACAAGTTTGCTATCCACAAGTCTCTGAAGTCTTATTTGGAAAGGATTTTACTTATAAATAGCCTTATAAGCAGGCCCTTTTCTCACTAGATTTTCTCACTAGAAAAATACTATACAAGCAAAGGAAACATTTTTTCTGCTCTGTGATTACTTACACCCAGGGCTGTGCCCTAACAATTGGCCATGTGCAATGTGTAGATCTATGTAGATGTGTAGATGTGTAGATCTATGATGATTTCTGTAATTGCAGAGAGCCATTGCATCCTTTAATTATTGCAGTGGATTTCAATTGGACACCTGAAAGTTTGTTTGCAATTTTGGTATCAGAATATACTCTGGTAGTAGAACATTCAAATAGTCATTTAAGTAGAAAGACTGATGATATGCTGTGTGGAAAACCATTACAGTGTCTGTTGCAATTCTTATATCTTCTAAGTTTATCTCAATCCAAAAAAATTTGTTGTATCACTTTCTCTGGTACTGTATGAAGAAATCACTCATCTCTTTGGTTTAGCTGTTAGTATGTGTTGGCTTATATTTGACTTCCCACTATTTTTCATGTAAAGGAACAATTGTGTACTGTACAAAGAGCTTCAAAAGGACTTTTCCCTCAGTTGTTAAAACTGTTTAGAATTTTGGCATTTGGGATTTAAATGTACACAAGAAATAGATAATAGTCCAAAATATTTCAACAGGAATTGAAAATACTGAATATGATCATCTTGCAGCTGGGTCAGTTCATCTGTTACAAGTCCATACTCATAACTAATCATGAACAAGTTGAACCATTGAAAGGGTTGCAAAGTTGGAAAATAAACAGTAAGTTGAACTTGATGTGTGATTCAAAAAAATAATGAGCTTCCAGTTTGCCTGTAAGGGCCAGTTGTAAACACATTCTTCCTGCAGAAACCGAGAGCTAATCTTACATAAGGTTTTGGGAAGCGTGATGTTCAGGGATTAGTGAGCATTCAGAAGGGAGAGTGCTTAGGTATTGACATGTTTTCAACTGTGTTAGTGGTTGTTGGAGTAAGGCTGCTTGTGGCCATCTCACTTTCAGAATCCTCCTTGGTGGAGTGAGGCACTTACTCTTCTCTAGAAGCTGAGGCTGTTACTGATTTGTTAACCTTCAGAAGCTAGTTATTCGAGTGTGGCTGTTGGTGACTGGCTGATTTCCTTATCATGTGTTCTGACCAGAAGTTCTCTCTAATGGTAGTTACTTGTTCATGACTTGGGACGTCGGCCAAAGAACAGCCTTTTCCTTTCGTGAATATGAAAAATAAGTACTTTTAATTCACAATCTCTCCTTTTGGATTTCCCTCAGACAAACCTATAGGGAGAGTTAAGGGATAATAAAGGTCTTTATTTCTGAAGGTATGATTTTCAGCTAGAGTTGCCATGTAAGTGATTTAAGCACCAGTTACTATGGTGGAAAAGAGCTCTGACTACCAAAGTTGTGTAATGTACTGAAAAAAGCTGAATACAGAATATTTTGGGTGTTCTGACAGAGCCAGTACGGGGCACAGGGTAAAAATCATTAAATTCAGGACATGTCCGTACATACAGGATGCCTGACAACTCTAAACACACACCAGGGTCTCTTTAGGAGTGAATTTTTTTTTTTTTTTTTTACATATTTCTGAGTGTCCCAAATGACTTCTTTGAGTTAGAGGAATTGAAGGCAGCCTAGGCCTATTGTTCCAAATCTTCACATGATTTGATCAAATAGAATACCCATTACCATCCATTATACACAAAAAAGAGGCCCACTTACTTAGTTTAGTGGTCAAAGAAAGAAGTCATACTAATTGCTTTTCCTTCTTTCTTTGGTTTCTGGGCAGAAAAGTATCATGATGCAAACATTTTGTACCATTCCCATTTCCCTCTTCCATCTGATGATAACCATGCTTGTGTACTTGATACATTTCTTTACATCTGTATATACATTTGTATTCGATTGCATTAGATAGAATTCTGAGATGCCCTTTAAGAGTGCTACTCCCTGATGTGCACACTGTACAATTCTGTTCTCTTGCGGATCAGTGAGACCTGTAAATAGGATGGAATAATCACTTCATTGATTAGTTTCTGTTTCACAAGACTCAACACAGCTCTGGAGCATTTCTCCACCTGACCTCAAAGAACACACAAATTGCCATGGTATGAACTGCCTATGGGACCTTGTGGCAAAGGAACCATTGGCAGCGTCTTTGAGTTGAAAGCAGCCTTGGGCTCCTTCCCTCCTCCTTAACCCCGGACAATCGCTGATCTTTTCACTGTCTTCTTAGTTTTATCTTTTCCAGAATGTTCTATAGTTGGAATCATATAATAAATAGCCTTTCCCAATTGGATTCTTCCACTTAGTAATATTCACTTAAGTTTTCTTCATGTCTTTTCATGGCTTGATAGCTCATTTCTTTTTAATGCTGAATAGTATTGCATTGTCAGGGAGTACCACAGTTTATCCATTCACTTACTGATAACATCTTGTTTGCTTGCAAGTTTTGGCAATTATGAATAAAGCTGCTACAAACATCCATGTGTAGGTTTTTGTGTGCACATAAGTTTTCAACTCATTTGGATAAACACCAAAGAATGTGATTGCTGTATGGTATGGTAAAAGTATGTTTAATTTTATAGGAAACTGCCAAACTTCTTCCAAAATGGTTGTACTATTTTGCATTCCTGCCTGCCAGCAGTGCAAGGGAGTTCTTATTTCTCCACATCCTTGCCAATATTTGGTGTTGTCAGGATTCTGGATTTTGGCTATTGTAATAGGTGTGTAGTAGTATCTCATTTTAATTTACATTGACTAATAACTTATGATGTGGAATATATTTTCATATGCTTTTCTGCCACTTGTATGTCTTCTTTGGTGAGGTTCACTTACGGTATGCCTAGGTTCAGTTCTTTTGCTCATTAAAAATTTTTTTTAATGTTTATTTTTGAGAGTGAGGGAGAGAGAGAGGCAGAGGCAGAGAGAGAGAGGGAGACATAGAATCTGAAGCAGGCTCCAGGCTCCAAGCTGTCAGCACAGAGCCCGATTGTGGGGCTTCAATTCACGAACCACAAGATCATGACCTGAGCTGAAGTCGGAACCTTAACCGACTAAGCCCCCCAGGTGCCCCTTTTCTGTCCATTTTTTAATGGGATTGTTTATTTTATTTTTGTTGAATTATAAGTGTTCTTTCTGTATTTTGGATAACAGTCCCTTATCAGATGTGTCTTTTGCAAATATTCTCTCCCAGTCTGTGGCTTGTCTTCTCCATTGTCTCAAAACTTAATCAGTTAATCTCAACTTATTCGTCTTTTATTTCCTGCTTATTGCTATTTGCAATTAATTTAAGAAATTTTTGCCTACTGCAGGGTTATACAATATATTCCTGTGCTTTGGTGTGGATGCTTTATATTCCTTTTACCATTTAGTCTGTGGTCTATCTGGATTTTTTTTTTTCTATCATGAGATAGAGAAGTCAAGGTTTATTGTTTTTTCCATATGTATACTGAATTCACTGAGTAGCATGTACGGAAGACCATTTTTCCTCATCATATTACAGTGGCCACTTTCCTGAAGGTCAGATATATATATTTATGGCTCTTTCTGGATTCTCTGTTCTGTGCCATTGGACTGTTTTTCAAAACTCTGGCCCATATTTCACTACCCTAATGTAGCTTTATAAGTTAATATAAATTGATGTGGGCACTCCTAACTTTTTATTTTTTCATATTCTTGTCTTAACGATTCTAAGCTCAGTCAATTTTTTTATATCCACGAATGACCTGCTATGATTTTATTGAGTTTTCATTGAATCTATAGATCAAATTAGGGGAAATTGAACCTTGAGTCTTCCATTTCATGTACATGGTGTATCTTTCCATATATTATAGTTTTTCTTTCAGTAAGGCTTAGAAGTTTTCATTGTTGATGTCTTGAAAACCTTTTGTTAAGTTATTCTCAGTTTTTTTGGATATATTTTAATACTGTAACAAATGGTGTTTATGTTAATTTTCTTTTTTTTTTTTTTTAACTTTATAGTTTATTGTCAGGTTAGTTTCCATATAACACCCAGTGCTCTTCCCCACAAGTGACCTCCACCAAGACCATCACCCCGCTTTACCTTT
>CM053567.1:33748848-33800570 GCA_028646485.1 Cryptoprocta ferox
GGATTACAGAGCTCCCTGCTCTTCCGCCATCTTGTCCTCCTCCCTCATCGAAAATATTTCAGGGTTTGTGACACCTAACACCAGGGTTTGTCCCCCGCCGGAACGTGAAGAAAGCTCCCCAACCCCAGGTTAGGGAGTAGAAGCAGGCCTTATGTTAATTTTCTAATTGTTGCTTGTCTGTGAAAAGAAGCTAGGTTATCAAAATTTGATGAAACTTGTTTTATTACTCTTCATATGCTCTATATGGAAAGATGTTATATGTGCACTTGAATATTTCTTTCTCAGTGATTGGATGTAGTATTGTATATAAGTCATAAATTTAGTTGATAGTGCTGTCCAAATCTTTATAGCTTTACTGATATTTCTCTTGGTCCTTTCTATAACTGATAGAAATATAAAATCTCCACATATGTTTTTGAATTGTATGTAACTTATTTTTAGTTCCATCAATTTTTGTCTTATATATTTTGGAGATATATTAAGTGCATAAAATGTTTAAGATTATAACATTTTTTACTTGATGCTTTTATTATTATAAAGTTACCCCCTTTATTTCTTGTAATTCATTTTGAAGTACATTATATATATATTGTTTGCTATTAATATAGCTATCCTATCTTTCTTTTGGGTATTGTCTGTGTGGTATAACTTTTAATCCTTTTATTTTCAGTGTTTTATATTTAAAATGCTTCTCTTTTATTATATAAAAGTGTGTAATTATTATTTTAAAATTCATTTGGTCTTTCTTAATTTTCCCTTTCCTCTGTTTTTGTGATCTGTGTTGTGATTATTATTCTAATTTATCTTTTTAGGCTATTAGTGATGCATTCTTTATTCTTTTAATGGTTGCCCTTGTGATTATAACTGGCATCTTTAATTTTTTGCCTGCTACATTAAATTTGTATTTTTACCACTACCTGAAAAGCCCAAGGATCTTGAAACTTTACTCCATTTATGTTTTTTTTGTCATTTGTGCCGTGCCATTGTTATGTATCTTACAACTATGTATTTTTTAATGACAAGAGCATTTACTATCACTGTTAAAACAAATGGTATTCACTTAAATTTACTGACATACTTATTTTCTCCTGTGGTTTTTATTGTCATACATTTTCATCATTCTATCATGGAGCAATTTCCTTTCCATTGAAAAAGAAACACACTATTTTTAGTGTTTCTTTTAGTGTAGGTTTGCTCTCAGTGAATTCTGTCATTTCCTCTTGTGAGGAAATGTATTTATTTTGATTGTGTATCTGCTAAATATTTTTGCTGGATATAAACTCTTTGTTGGATATCATTTTCTTTCAGCCCTTTAAAGATGTCATTCCATTGCCTTCTGGTATCTATTGTTCCTGTGGGAGACTTATGCATACTTTATATAAAAGTCTTTTGAAAGTAATGTACCCTTTGTCTCTTGTTGCTGTTTAAATATGTGATTTCTGTCCTTTTGTTTTAGCTGTTAGAGTATGATATGCCTAGGTTTGTTTTCTTTGTATTCATTCTGTTTTGGATAATAGAGTATTTGAGAGTGTGAGTGGACATCTTTCGTAAGCTTTGGAAAATCTCAGATATTCTTTTTTTAGTGGATTTAATTAATTAATTAATTAATTAAATTTATTTATAGAGCACGAGTCAGGAGCCAGTGGGGGCGGGGCAAAGGGGCTCAATCTCACGACTCTGGGCTCACTACCTGAGCCAAAATCAAGAGTTGGACGTTTGACTGGCTGAGCCACCCAGGCGCCCCAGGCATAAATTAATACTATTTAATTAATATTATTACTTTCTTAGTCTTTATATCTTTCTCCTGTTTTTCTTGGACTATAATTACATGAATGTTAGATTAATGGGTCACACTTCTCTTATTTTTGTTTTGATATTAATTGCACTGTGTCGATATGAATATTTTCCACTGACCTGTATTCCTGTTTACCAATGCTGTCTTCTGCTCTGTCTGATCTTCTCTCAAACCCTTTTTATTGACTTTTTAATAGAAGGTATTACTTTTTCTTCTGCTCTAGAATTTCAATTTGTTTATTAGATATTTTTCTTTTCTGAAAACCTGCATATTTTTCTAACTTCTCAAATGCCGTTTTTGGTAATTTGATCCTGTTCTTTTGCATTTCTAATAATTTTTTACTGAAAGTTGATGTAATAGTTTGCTAGGGCTTGCATAAGAAAGTAACACAAGCCATGTGCCTTACACAGCAACAATGTATTGTCTCACAGTTCAACAAAGGAGGCCAGAAGTCCAAGATCAAGGTGTTGACAGGGTTGGTTCTTTCTGAGGACTGTGAGGGAGAATCTGCTCCAGGCCTCTCTCCTTGGCTTATAGATGGAGTCTTCTTCTGAATCTTAACAGGCATTCCCCTTTGTGTATGTCTGTGTCTAAACTTCCCCTATGTGGTTTTGTTTGTTTATTTTTTTTAGAGAGAAAGCATGCACCTGCACGCAAGTGGGAGAGGGGCAGAAAGAGAGAGAGAGAATCTTAAGCAGGCTTCATGATCAGTGGAGAGGAGCCCTACGTGGGGCTTGTTCCCACAACCCCGGGGTCATACATAACCTAAGCCAAAATCAAGAGTCAGATCCTCAACCAACTGAGCCACCCAGGTGCCCCTAGATTTCTCCTTTGTATAAGGATACCAGTCGTATTGGATTAAGCCCTACGTTAATGACCTAACTTTATTACTTCTATAAGGACCCTATCTCCAGATAAGGTTATGTTCTGAGGTCCTGGGGTTATGAATTCACATATAGCTTTGGAAGGAGGAGGACACAATTCAACCCAACCATTTGGATATTGTGTATGAAAAGTTGTGGAAGCTCTAGATGATGTCTTTTTCGAGTTTTTTTCTTTTCCTATCAGTTTTGTACACTTCTTGTTATTTAAATTCTAATTTTTTTGTTTTGTTTTGTAAGCTGTGTGGATTTAAAAATTTATTGATGCTATTTTATTCCCATTTATTTTTGGTTATATTTGTTTAGTAACAAGGTATTTTTGGAGGGCACAGTTCTCAAGATTCTCACCAGATTCCACTTATTTCTAGAGTGCCATTCAGATGACTCTTTCAGAACATTTATCTGTTGCAAAGAATCTTGTCCTGCTATGATACAAAGTTAAAGAACTGAAAACTTTTAAGAGGGTATTTTTCTTGTTAAAATTATTTTTAAAAAATTAACCAAATAAGTGACTTAGTGAGTCTTATATTTTCTATTATCTTCTGGAGGGTTTTCTAGACATGTCTCTGCTCCCCCTCTAATTCCTTTCTTACATTCTCTTCCAGAGGAGTTTCATTGCTTATGTGGAAAGCAAAGTGCAGTGGTCCTTATTATGTTATATTGCTGGCGGTGTAGTGCATTTCCTGTAGTGCTATCTTCTGGGGAATCGCTTCCATTGAGCATAACAATATACTCTTTAGGAGGTCTGGGAGTAAAAAAGCAACAGATTCTTTCACCTGAGGCAGGCATCTTTGGCATTTGTCTTGGGCATGGTGAAAGGTGGTCAGGGACTCCTACCTAGTTCTCAATTTAGAATTCTGAGGCTTCAAATAGTCACATGGGAAAGGAAGCATATGTAATGGTTATATATTACTATTAACTTTGTTAATATTTTTTAAAGCATAACTCCGAAAAAAATTATTTAGTATATATTATTTACAAATATTGTTACTGATTTTTTTTGGACACTCACGTTACAGATTGCTTATATCATTACAATAAAAGGAAGACCACATTTTGTCCATCTGAGAAAGCAGTAAGTAAAAATTTTATCCTTTCAAATTTTAATTCTGTGGTTTCTTGATTTTTTAAAAATAGTTATGAATAGAATCATTTCAATTCAGATGTATATTTGATACGTATATATATGTGATCCTTACTGTATATTGATTACTGGGTAAAATCATAGGCATATTAAAGATAATAAAATGTGATCAACAATGAAAGAATTTATATATTCAGATGAAATAATAAAGGGAGAATTTTGCTGTAATATAATATTATAATAAATGTGTAAATAATATTATTTGAAAATCAAGGAAGGTTTTTTGGAAGGAAGGAAGAGGTGACTTGTCTCTTGAGGGAAGCATCAGGTAGTATAGGAGGACATTCTGTTTAGAGGAAATCATGTGCAAAACATGGAGGTATGAGATGGTGGATTCTGTGGTGTGCAAAACGTCCATATGGATTACTAAAAAACATATTTTGGAGGATAGACGTAAAAGATTTTGGAAGGGTAGGCAGGAGTCAGGTTGTAGAAGATCTATAATGTCATGATAAGGATATTAGAAGTCAAAAATGTTTTTAAGCAAGTACTTTATAGTCCCATTGAGAGTTTAGGCTGTTTCTGAGGAAGCGGAAGTAGAGGTAAAGTGTGTAATTCTGTGGTTATATAATAATTTAGGTGAATGATGATAGTGGCTTTTAAACAATACAGTGGTATTGTTCATAGCACTGGAAAGAAAAATTGAATAGACCTTGAAGATGAAAAAGTGAGGTGTCTTGGATAATTTAGTTGTTGCTTGAGAAAATGTGTAGGTTATAGTTAATTAAATGAGGAACAAGTGAGATACATGTATGAGGGAGGGGTGAGTTTGATTTGCAATGCGTATCCAAAGATATCCAAATGGATTTTTTTCCATTTGCAATGGGCGGTGTTAATGAGTAAATTGTTTAGATTAAGATTATATCATCTACTGTACTGGAGGCATATCCAAATGGACTTTTTCCACTAGGAATATGAATATAAGAATTTGAATCTCTGAGGAGAGATTGGCAATGAGGATACAGGTTTAGCAGTAATCAATAGTTTGGCTATAATATAAAAAATTGAGAACTTATAGAATGCTTATGAATAGACTAGTGACTGAAGACTAAATCTTAGTAAAGATCAATATTTCTGAGATAGGTGGAACAAAAAAGAGCAGCCAACATGGAAGATCAAGCTGGAAGTGTCAGGGAAGTAGGAAGAGAAGCAGAGGAGTAATATGTGATGTAAATTAAGTGATTATATCGAGTGGTCACAGTTTTCAAAATTATGCTAGAGTGCAGGGCAATGATGATTTTAAAATTACCTTTCGGATCTGAGATTCTGGCAGCTATGAATCTTTTCCAGAGCAGTTTCAGGGTGAGTAAGAATGGACAAAGTGGAGAAATTATGTGTAGACTACTCTTTTGAGAGCATCTCTGGAGAATCAAAATATATAAACAAAGCTAAAGTAGGACACAGGTCAAGGGAGAATTATTTATGAAGGTAATAATTTGATAATGAACTTTTTAATAACAAGTTAAAAAATAGTAGAGAGGAATAGTTCAAAATTATAGGATTGAAAAAGTATATGTGTATCTTCAATATACAGCATAAAATGGGATTCATAGCACAAGTGTAAGAGTGTGCCTTGAACAAAAACGTAGTCATCCTGGAAATAAAGATGAGGAACGAGGGTGGGTATTGGTGATCTGAAACTGAAATGATGTGGAGATGATGTGAGATGATTGGCAGGAGTGGGGTCAAGTTTCTGAATTGTTGCTGAGGAGAATGAAGGAAAATTCTGACAAAGGTTATTGAGAACTTGGTATTTAGCTAAGCTTAGTGACTATGAATTTGTATTAATGCCAAGAAAATATTTTAAATTCTGTCCTAAACCTACTTTTTAATTTTAAGATTCAGATTAAAAATCTGGAATCAGTGAGCAATAAAGATAAAGATTTTAAAGTTCTATGCTGGAGGGGTCCCTGGGGGCCTGGGTGGCTCAGTTGGTTAAGCATCCGACTTTGGCTCAGGTCATGATCTCATGGTTCATGGGTTTGAACCCAACATTGGGCTCTGTGCTGACAGCTCAGAGCCTGGAGCCTGCTTTGGATTTTGTGTCTCCCTCTCTGCCTCTCCTCCACTCATGCTCTGTCTCTCAAAAATAAATAAATGTTAAAAAATTTTAAAGTTCTATGCTAGAAATTGGGACCTATGTTATTTCACTATTTGCTAGCTCTAGCTGTTTGGATTGTTCATTTGCATAGTGTTATATGTCACTATAGTTAAAGTGCTTCTCTTAGCTCCTGATTTATTGTAAACAACAGAGAAATATTTGGACAAGGGGGTATGCAAAGGTAATTGGCACTATAATTCATCAGTAAAAGGAAAATTTGTATTATGAAGAATAATTTTTCATGTTTTCTGTTTTCTGTTTCACAACTTGAGCACGTTTTGTGATTTTTGTCTAGATCACTTTTATCTTCAGTTTCTGTTGTTTATTCTTATGACAAAGATGACACTCAACATTCTAAGCCTTTGTTAGCTCAGGTAAGACTTAGGTTTTTCTTACAGATTTCTTATTCTAGATTATCTTAAAAAATGTAAATATTCAGGGGCACCTGGGTGGCTCAGTTGGTTAAGTGTATGACTCTTTTTTTATGTTGTTTTTTTTTTTTTTTGAGAGAGAGAGAGAGAGAGAGAGAGAGGGGAACAGAGGATCCAAAGGGGCCCTGTGCTGACAGTAGAAAGCCTGATGTGGGGCTCGAACTCACGAACTGTGAGATCATGACTTGAGCCCAAGTCGGACGCTTAGCCAACTGACCTATCCAGGCACCCCAAGTGTCTGACTCTTGATTTCGATCTAGGTCGTGATCTCAGTCCAGGTTGTGATCTTGTGGTTTGTGGGTTCAAGCCCTGTGTTGAGCTCTGCACTTACGGCATGGAGCCTACTGGAGATTCTTTCTCTCCCTCTCTATCTACCCCCCCTTCCCTGCTCTCTGTCTTCCTCTCTCTCTGTCTCTCAATAAATAAATATTTAAAAAAAAGTAAAAAATGTAAATATTCTGAAATTTACACTCACTGAAATTGAATAGTCTGGACTAGATCTTATTTCTACCTGGTACAAGTTTATTGGGTAATTGCCCATTCAGTTTGAAGTTCCAGTGTTGATAAAATAATAAATATAAGTGACACATCTAGGATGTCCATTTTAAAAATAAGTTATCTGTTTGTTCTTGTATATCCTTTTCAGATGGATTGCAATTATCAAGGATATGTTGCAGGTTTTCCAAATTCTCTTGTGTCACTCAGCACTTGTTCGGGACTCAGGTTGTAGCCTTTTTAAAGATATTTTATTTGCTGGTATTAGATTCTGCTAGTCTATGAGTTGATTCTCCATTTATCTTTTCTAGTTCTATATTCACCTTCATTATTTCAGTTCCCTAAGGAATGGAACCAGAATTATTGATAAAATAGAATTGGTCCACCTTGGCAACATTTGTCCCTGATGGAAGGCTACTTGTTCATTCTGACAAGATCTGCTGCTTGAGGCTCTGAGCAGTCTTGAGTGTAGGGAGTGTTGGTTGCTCTCTCCATTCTTCTTTAGTTTTTCCAGATTTTTAATGTTTTTACTGATTTCTTAATCTCCTAGAATGGTTCACAATTGTAGAATGCCTGTATCTGACAGATATTTTGGCTCTGCTTCTAGCCACTTTTAGGCAGGTAGTACTTTCAGTTAAGCCCACACAAAAAAATGACTTAGGGCATTTTGTGTCAGGGAAGAGTAGATGTCTCAAAAAGAAGACAGGACCTAAGACTAAGAAGAGAGTGTCTAAAGATCTGACAGGCTGGCTTAGAAAATCTGTAACCTAGGAAGGGATCCTAATCTGTTCAATCACATGGATCCATGCCACTAATATGCTTTCTTCAGATGATCAAAATATTTCTCTTAGAATATTTGTTGTATAAAGCAGTAGGCATCCTGTGGTATTTCTGGCCTAGTTCTGAGTTTAATACTTCAATTTTTAAAGAGGTAAAGTAGAGAAGCCAAGGTGACTTTAAAAGCAAAAAAAAAAAAAAATATTTTATTTGGCCAAAATTCCTCATTAGAATATTATACTTTTGTTAGAATAATTTCAGGCTTGTTTTGATTATTTTAATACCCAGGGGAACATTGCAGCTTAAAAACAGCTCATATGGAATTGAACCAGTGGAGGCTGTATCAGGATTTGTGCACATAATTTATGAAGAAAAATATGATAACACTAATATTCCTCTCTTAGGAGAATATAAGACTTATAGCTATAATAATTTATATTATCACATCAGAAGGAGTTCAGAAGTAAGTATCGACTTTTTAATTCTAACTTATTCATTAAAACTTGGTGAAATGAAAAATACTCTCAGAGCAAAACTTGATGACTTACAGATCTTAAGATTCTTTTACTTTTTCATGAAGGCTCTCCCTGACTTTTAAAATGGGTAAATTCTTTGTTAAGCTTGTTAGTAGATAAAAGTTTAGTGAAAACTTAGGTAATTAATCTGGGAAACATATGTGAATATAGGAATCAAGAAACAAAAAAATTAATTTCACATGTGGACATTTGGATGATTAATGTAAATTATTCCTTTTTCTCAATTAGGCTGATAAATTAGGTTAAACTATTACATGTTCTGGATTTCTAAGTTAAGTCTTTGTTTCATGAGAGTTCATAAAAGAATACTATTAGTGGCCTACGCAAGGTACATGTAAAGCAAAGTGATGAATTCTTCCGCAAAGTCCCGTAAACTGCTATACTGGTGTAAATAACATTCCTGGCTCTAGTGAACTGCCATTGATTATAAACTTTGGTAATATTTTTCTAAACTTTATTGTTTGCTGAAAGTATTTTCCTAATAATTGGAATGATATGAAAATTATTGCAAGGCAAGAAAGAAAAGATTTATGTTGTGAACTTAAGATTTCCAATTTCAGCTATTGCTAAAATCAAAAGATACCTGGATTCTTGTATAGTGTGGGATCTCATTGAAAATTCTTATTAACCACAGGCACTTTTTGGACCTGGAATTTTCTGAATAGTACCTAAATTTTGTATTTGAAAATGGCTTTGTTACATAATCAGTCTCTAAGTTTATCAGTAGAAGGTAAAATTTTGGAAATTCCTCAGGACTCATGTTGTGTGTTTTTCAGAGAACTGAATTTTTCAAGTTATATCCTCAATATCTTGAAATATATATTGTTGTGGATAAAAATCTGGTAAGTGATTTTTTATGTATTGTTTTTAAATGATTTAACCTTTGTCTTTAACTTGATTTCAATGATGTAATAAAAATTTTAAAATCACTTGTTGATAAGTGTTTATTTTGCTTTTGCAATTAATAACTTCTTAAAAGTTGTGCATAAATCACATTTTGTTAATTTATTTTATATATAGGATCTCTAAAATTGCTTTTGTAAAGTGAAGCATTGTTCATTTTTTTAAAGCTTGTCAGTCTATTTTTCTTTTTTCTTTTTTTCAAAAGACCTACATCCTCAGTGAAATCCTCAACCCCCACATCTACTAATATTTAACTGCTTCAGCCTAACTGAAAGGATAGTCTACAAAACAAATATGCTACTTCTTCCAAGCAAAGGGAGAAAACAAGTTATCTGTAGTATTCTCAATTCTAAGTAAATGAAATGATAGAAAAAAACAAATGAACAAATTTTTCGTATTGAGGATTATACTTCTGATCTTTTTGAGTTTAGGTTTTTAATTTACACAACCTAGGTGGTTAGGAGATTCTGAGCTGTGAGGTTACATTTGTTCCAGGTTGGTAAAATCTGCGGCCACCTGCTGGAAGCAAATAGTATTTCTCTCTGTAGGAATGCAACTTCAAACAGGATTCCCCCAGATCAGCCATACCTGAGCTCAAAATTCGTAAGAAAACAATCCATCGTAAACATGGATTAACAAAACAAAACAAAAAAAATAGATATAGATCCAGAAAGCATTCAGATATTAAAATTTTAAGTTATAAAAATATTTTGTTCTGTAAGGGAGTCTGTTGATTCCAAAAGAGGTGGCTATGAGGCAGGAGAGCTGAGCTACATATTGACAGAGGTTACAAATATTGAAGTGCATTGGCTCACTAAAGAGTGGAAAAGGTGGCTTTGTTTGTTTGTTTTCTTTTTGTTTTTGTTTTTTTAGCATAGCTAGGCTGACCTAGTACAAAGCCAGCACATATGCCAAAATCCTATTCCTGCAAAATTACAAAGCAATTAGGAAAGCAGAATTTTAAGCATAATAAAACACAAAGAAGTGAATAAAGGGAAAGAAAACCATTATATCTTAAACATTTGTTTCATAAATGTGGGACAAATTTAAAAGCTAAGGTTACAATAAATTTCAACTGAAATATATAAGCAATTATATTAGGTGTAGAGAGACTAAGTACTATAATTAAAAACCAAAAGTAAAGATTAATTAAAAACAATGACAAATATCATGCAAGACACCTAAATGCACATTTTCTGTCTAAAACTGACATATCTAACTGACAGAGGGTACATAATGAAAGTAAAAGACTGTAAAAATATATAATAAAAATGAAAATTCTAAAAAAACTTGCTTTAATTAGATTAATATCAGACAAAGTAGATTTCAAGATAAGCATAAGTTATCTATTACTGCATAGAAGATCACTCCAAAATTTAGTGGCTTAAACCAATAACCATTTATTTCGTTTGGAGCCCGGAGGATTTTTTGGATTTATATCAATCTCAAATATTTTTAACTAACCTGGTAGCCTTTTATTGATACAGCTACCTTAAAAACTGTGGGCTTTCTTTCTTTCCTTTTTACAGGATTACTTTATAGGCATTTTCCTCACAGAGAAAATATTCTTCATTAATATTTAAAAGTGCATTGGGGATACACTTAAGAGGTATCAACTATTAGTTAAGCAAAATTTCTATTGCTGTGTGGTTACCAGTGGCAGGTATGAAGATTGACTGATCTTGGTGAAGTTCAGTGAGGAGTTTGCTAAGGAAGCTCCCCCGCTGCTCTTGAAATAGTCCACCAGTGTCAAATTACCCATTTCTCTAATTGTTTTCACGTGAATAAGTACAGAGTTTATTGTGTTTCATAGTAAACTAGATTTATCTGTTATAAGTACATATTTTGGAGTCAGATCTAGCATTGAATCTTGGTTTTCTTTATTCTTTTTTTTATTGTGGGAAAAAGCGTATGACATGTAATTTACTATCCTAACCATTTTTAAACATACAGTTTGGTAGTATTGAGTATATTCACGTTGTTGTTCAACAGTTCTCTAGAACCTTTTCATCCTGAAAACCAAAACTCCATGCCCATTATTAATTTCCTCTGCCCACCCCAGGCCTTGGCAGACACCTTTCTACATTCAGTTTCTATGATTTTGGCTACTTTAGATAATTCATAGGAGTGTAATCATACAGTACTCGAACTTTCCTGTCTGCTTTATTTTACTTAGCATGATGTCCTCAAGTTAATAGTAACCAAAAACACAAGCAAGGTTATCAACACTTATGTCAGAAAAAATAGAATTTAAACTAAAAATGGTAAAAATAGGCAAGTTCATTATATAATGATAAAGGAGCCTATCCTCGTTGTGTTCATGCATTATTTTCTTAATTTTAATTGTCTCAGTGTTCTTGTGGTTCACTAAGCTTCTTTAAGGTGATTACTCTAAATTCTTTGACAGTTGATAGATCTCTGTTTCATTGTGGTCAGTAATTGGAGCTCTATTAGTTTTCTTTGGTGGTATCATGTTTTCCGGATTTTTCATGATCCTTGATTCTTATGTCAGTATCTGCCAATTTAAATAAGTGGTCTTGTTTTCTAGACTTCACAGGTTTGATTTGGCACAGATAGTAATTCACCATTCAGCTTAAATTGAACTCTGGGTATGTCAGCTGGTTCATCCTTCGGCAGGTGGTGTTTGCTATCAATGTCAGTGTGGGGATAAGACTACTGACTGAGCTCTGAGGTTGAGGGTAGGTGCTGCTGGATAGGAATACTGGTTTAGTTACTTACTCAAGTGAGGCTGTAGGATAGACTCAGGAGCTGCCTGGATTATCTACTCCTGAAATCTAAGACTTCAGGACTAGGTCCATACTCAGCGGTAGGCAGGGTTATGAATTACGTTCTTGTCCTGGTGTGGCAGCCGAACAAGCCCCATGGCTTCCACAGCTAATGTTTGTGGACCCAAGTCAGACAGCACTACACACTAAATTCTCTGGCCATATGGGGCTATTTGTTTTGCTCTGCAGATATGGAAAGCCACGGGCTATGTTTTCTGTTTAAGTGCTATTATAAGCAGGGCTGTAGGATGCCCTATGTAGCATCCTGTGTGCTCTGGTAGGTTCCTGGTGAAATAAAGGCTGTATTCAGCAGTGCTCTGAGATATGAATTATCTGAGATATGAATTATCCATGCCTGGTAGTATCATCAATCTAGAACATAGTTCTGGCCTGTCTCATGTTTGGGAATCAAATTAAACAGAACTATGTACTAAACTCCCTGGCCTGACAGGCCACCATCCTACCTGTGCAAATGGGTAGGACCACCAGCTAGGCTTTCTGCTTGAGTGCTGTAATTGGAGGTGCAATGGGATACACAGATTCCTGGAGCTCTGCTTAGGTTTCCTGCGCAGATGGGCTGGAGACTGTATTTGGCTTTGGGAAGGGCTGCGAAGTAGTTTAATGTCTGATTTTGGCTACCAAACAGGTACTCAAATAGAATGCTCTTTGTGGATCAAATTAGACAGAACTGCATCCTCAGCTCTCTGGCCAGTGAGGACCATCATCTTGGCTCTGTAGATGCAGAGGCACTTGATAGGCTCTCTGTTGAAGTGTTGAGGCTGCAGAGTGGGGTACCAAGATTTCTGGGAACTCTAGTTCAGTCTTTTTGTCAGCAGGGTTGGATGGAAGCTGTATTCAGCAATAAGCAGGGCTACAAATTGGCTTCACTATCTGGGAATATTATGTATTCAACATTAGATATTAAATATCATTGGATATGATATATAGATATTAAATATTATATAACATATTTAATATTATTGAATTAATGTTAAGTTTCTTGCACATGATAATGGTATAGTAGGCAAACAGGTGAAAATCCTTATTCTTAGGAACTACATGATGAAGTGTTTTCAATTTAATATCAAATAGTCTAGCAAAATGAACAATGAATGCCCTGGTCCACATCCATACACAGATAAGGTAAAAATATATATAGAGAAAGAAGTGTGTCTAACATTAATAGGAGATTAATCTAGGTGAAGGATAAATGGGTAGTCTTTGAATTTTAAATTTTATGTAGGTAGAATTTTTTCATTATACAAAGTAAGAGGTATTATCAAAATTAATGACTCCTTAAAATGACTGCATTTAATTGTATGTAAATTATACCTCAGTAAAATTGTCCTAAAAATTTTGGGGTAAAGTAACAACAAACAAACATTCATTTCAAGAAAACTTACACAAACTTTATCACTTAGTCAAAAAGAAAGAGAAATGCGCTATTGCCTGTAATGACTTAGTAAGGTGTTGGGTTTCATCATTTACATGATCATATTCAGCAAATTCCTAGTGAGAGTTTATATTAAGCATTTTGAAAAGAGAGTTGAATCCTAATAAGTCCTAAAATTTTTTTATTGTCACTTCACAAGGGGTTGAGGTCTTCTTAAGTAGGGGAGTCCAGTTGATAAAAATGGAGAAACTTGTTTTACAAACATTTAAACATATCTGAGTATGCAATCTTGAATATATAACTTGGAAATCAGCACCAAAATATTCTCAGATAGTATAGCAAAAGTCAAAAGAAAATACCATGAGGGCATGCATAAGAAAATAGAAAATTATAGATCAACTTTATTGTTTACAATAATGTGAATGTGTTAAATATCCCTTTTAAAGTACAGAGAATCTCAGATTATGTGACATTTATGAGACAGCTTAAACAAAATGGCAGTGTTAGGTATAATTTTTTTTAATGTTTTATTGTTTTAATTTTATTTATTTATTTTTGAGAGAGAGAGAGAGAGAGCGAGCGAGCAGGGAAGGGGCAGAGAGAGGAGAGAGAGAATGTCAAGCAGGCTCCATGCTGCCATTGCAGAGCTTGATGCAAGGCCTGATTCCATGAAGTGTGAGATCATGACCTGAGTCGAAATCAACAGTCAAGGTAACTCAATTGACTGAGCCACCCAGACACCCCATTTTTTAATGTTTTTTTTTTTTTAGGTATAAAACTTTATTATTATTATTTGTTATTTTTTAGGTATAAAACATATTCTAAAAGACCATCAACAATATGCCAGGATTGGCAATCAAAAGATAATGAGGATGATGTTACTAACAGATAAAGTAAAATTCAGGATACCTAAAGTAGAAGAATGAGGGTATTTTATATTGAAACTATAATTCAAATTAAGGAAGCATTTCTTTTTTAAAAATGTTTTAAAGTTTATTTATTTTTGAGAGACAGAGAGAATCCGAAGCAGGCTCCAGGCTCTAAATTGTCAGCAAGAGCCCGTCATGGGGCTTGAACCCACAAACCGTGAGGTCATGACCTGAGCCAAAGTCAGATGCTTAACCAACTGAACCATTTAAGCGCCCCTAACAGGCATTTTTAATAGTGAACACTTAGTTGACAAGTGAGTTATGAAGAAACTATAAAAACAAAACCTCTGGAAGAGGTTATATTCAGAAGAAAGTAACAAACCCCAAGACTATAGTGGGGCACATTAAGTCATTAGCCTCTAACAGATAGAAAAAAATTTTTTTAACATATAAAGATCAAATTATTTATCAACCAGCTTTACTATACACATAACTTACCTTTGTACCTTATGAATGAGTGCCAAATACATTCAATGGTAGTCATCTCTAGGGCACAAGGAAAACACCAGTAATTTTGTAAAATTAAAAACTGATATGCCAAAACTCTATCATAGTATACTAAATAAGGAATAAAAAGAGATATAATAATAGAATGAAAAATTTTAAATACTACCATGAGTGACTTTTTCAAGGTGGAAACACGAAACTATACAGTCTATTTAGAAATTAATGATTTCTATATTTTAAAAAAATTGGAGCATATGTATCAGTCACAGCAAACTAGGCGGCACTATAGTAAAAAAAATCTTAATGGGTAAACACAGTTGATTTTTTGTTCATGTGACATCAACCATGAGTCTGGGTGGCTCTTTGGGCAGCTATCTTCTATGTGTTGTCTCAGCATTCCAGAATGCTTAGCTTTTTTGGCATTTCTACATTGATAGTTTCTTCTCCCATTTTCTAAGCCAATAGAAGAGCAGACAAGATAGACATGAGCCACAGTAGGGAAATACTTTCAGAAGTGACATTTATCACTTTTGTCCTCATTTCATTGTCCAACATGAACAAACTGGCTATGCTCATATTTAGAAAGGAAGCATTACTGGAGTAGAAGAGAGCTGAATATTGGCTAGCAAAATAAATAAGTCAATTTAAGAGCTGGTTATTGAAAAGAAAAATAGGTAGAAAGTACTATTAAGCAAAGAGAAAAAATGTTATGGTTTAGAAAAGATCAAGATGATGTAACTATGGCCTTGGAGAAGATTAAAACAAAAAAATGCAAATTTGATGAATTCTCCAGAGGAGATAAAAATTTAAGTCAAATCATCATGTTGTGCACCTTAAACTTACATAATGTTATATATAAGTTGTATCACAAAAAGCTGGAAAAGAGAATTTTAATAGATTCAGTTGCCAGTGTTAGGTATAGATAATTTTAAAGGAAAGTTTTTAAGTGTTTGGGAAGACATAATTCATATACTAATACAATTTTAGGGTATATGAAAAACATGCAACTTAATTTTAAGTAGTGCTATAATAATTACTAAGCAACATTCATTTCTTCTGTTATGACAAAGTGTGTGCACACACAAAAGCACATGAGCAACAGGTCCATATTAAAGCTGTATTAATTTTGATAGCATATTAATAGAATGTAATGTTTTGATCAGGGAATATGATGGCTTAGTGTTAAGAAATACATTAATGAAATGTATTGCATCAGTAGATCAAAAGACAAAAGCAATTATCAATCATTAACAAAATGGCTGCTGATAAAAATTAAACTCCTTTTTTAATAAAAATTTTAGTAAGTAGGAAGAGATATAAAAAGTTTTTTCTCAACATGATCTAGAATACTCATCATAAACTGAATACCACTTAATGATGAAATTTATGAGGTTTTCCAATGAAAAATCCAGAGCAAAGCTTGTTGTTTCATATTGTCATGGCATTTTTAGGCAGTTAGACATAGAAAGAGCTTATTGGTCATGAGAAAGAATAAATCCAAACACATTATCCAGAGTCACTTTAAGAGTGAACCTCTCATTAAGGATCTCCTACCCCCAACCAGAAAAAGATTTTCCCCGTCTTCATGCTTATATGTTTTGGTTTGTGATTACATGTTATTATTTTAGAAATAAGTACATTTTAAAATACCACATCAAAAATTTATGATTAAATTTTCATGAATAATAAGTAATGCCATAAGTTGAGTGCATAAACATTAAAGTCATGTTATTAAATATTTTAACTTACTTATATACATTAAGTTATAAATTGAGCTTATTTATTTATTTTTATAAATCAATTTTTATACATTATTATTGATTTCCTAGATTTCAACTGGAATGTAGCCCTGTGTCTACTTTTGAATATAGCACATCGTATAGGTAAAGGGTATGTGATATTTTCTTGATGGCATCCACTAGTTTTTAAAACTAATTTATCTTTTTCAGTTTGATTACATGGGCTCTGATATAAATGCTGTAACACAGAAGATTATTCAGATAATTGGCTTTGTTAACACTGTAAGTTTTTATCTATTTTGTTTATATATTTTGTAAAAGTGTAGGTAATATGAATTGATGTGTATAATATTTTGTTCCTATAATCAAAATACTGATTAAATATCTCATATGCATTTTTATGGAAGTTTAATATAATTTATTTAAAATTTATTATTATTTTTTTTAGATACTTTCACAATTAAAACTGACCGTTGTAGTATCTTCCATAGAAATCTGGTCAAATAAAAACAAAATTTCTACTACAGGGAATCCTAATATTATATTATCTAGATTCTTAGAATGGAAATACAAACATGTATCCCAACCTCATCAGATTGCATACTTATTTGCGTGAGTATAGTATTCCATTTTTGTATAGCATTAGAGGAATAACCCTAAATGATTTCATATGTTAATTATGAAAAACATTTAACAAATATATACTGTGTGCTATAAATTTGATAGACACCATGGGATGGGAAAAACATGTAAATTAAAAGTCCTTGTCTTCAAGTAGCTAATGTGAGGCAAGACTTAAAAACTCTTATCACCTGACGTAAAATGACCTGATAAAAGTAAAAATTACATAAAAGCACTGAAATAACTAAAGGAGGTTAATTATGAGTGATATAATTTCTTTGGCCTTCCTTGTTATATTACTTGCTCTCTCTACATTTTTGTCTCTAATCTTATTTTTTAATTACATCAATATATAGAATTTATACATGCTCTAGAATCTAATGCACAGAAAAATCTATGCATCTTTAATGGGTAAGTGAATAAGGAGATCACAGAAAATTGAATGTATAGGAAACAAGAATAAAAACTATTAAACAGTGCAGTAGCCTTTTGCATAAACTGTCAGGCCTTATCCTTATTATACTTCTGGATGTTTATTGAGTTTAAAATTTACAAAATATTGAAATATTCTTAACACTGAAGATTCTAAAAACATGTATTTAAATAGTTTAATTCAGAGTAGCATAGTGCTTAGGACATGGGAATTGTTTAATAATTGTTGTGAAAATGATTATCATTAATATTACCATTCTTAAATGCAATTCTGAGGAAAATTATTATTTTTTAGCTTCAAGAAGCATCCTAGTTTTATAGGAGCCACATTTCCTGGAAAAATATGTAATAAGAATTATGCTGCAGGAGTTGCTCTGGTATGTAATTATTTTCCAACTCCTCATTATTTTCATGTTTCAAAATTTTCTAAATATTTTAAAGCATGAATAAATATATAACTTAGTTCACTCGTCCTTTAATAGTTTTTATATTACTAATTTGTAGCATAAATATTAAACTGTATATAATTGCTTTTAAAAACAGAACATCTTTAAATTGAACTGATCACAATGCCATATTATTTGTAAAAAGCGTATTTGACTTTTTAAGTAAAAGTTTGTTTTGAACAGTGGCATGCTTGCGTCAATATTTATTATATAATCAGTGTAATTTTAATGTTAATTATTAACATATCAGCTTCTTACAACATTAATAATTGGTACAAATTTATGTGCTTTTTTATTACATGACTTTTGTTATTTTTTTCTATTTAACATAACTTTTATTATTACATTTTATTCTTTATTATGTTTGGGATGAGCAAACTGTTAGAGGAAGAAACAGCCATCAAAATTCATAATTACTGTTTTCTGGCAAAGTGAAAATGAACTCCTATTATAGAGTTATATTCCTTTTACAAGTTATATAAAAAGTAGAGAAGGGAACTAAATGAGAGTACTTCAGAAATCTGCACTATGATTTTTTTACTGATCCACCGATCCAATTGGTTGTGTTTTAGCAGCAAGTACAATGAAGCAAATTGCTATTGACAGATATTTAAAATAAGTTCTGGGGCGCCTGGGTGGCTCAGTCAGTTGAGCGTATGACTTTGACTCAGGTCATGATCTCGTGGTCTGTGAGTTCGAGCACCACCTCATTCTCTGTGCTGACAGCCCGGAGCCTGGATCCTGCTTCGGATTCTGTCTCCCTCTGTCTCTGCCCCTCCCCTGCTCACACACACTCTCTCTCTCTCTCTCTCAAAAATACATAAAACATTTAAAAAATTAGAATCAGTTCTTTACTTGTTATCATTCCTATAAAATACATATTGATTGATTAGATACATCCAGTACAAGTTGTGGGGTTATTTGTTACCATGGGTGCAGAACAGTCAGACATTTCATAAGGATTTGTTTTTATTCCTAGTGCCTAATTTTGGTTTTCCCTCAGTCAAAACTTGAGGAAAGACCATCAGAAATTGTCGAGCTTCATTGTTGTTAATTCTCCTTGAAAACAATGTTTCATTGCTGAAGACTAATTTTTAGATCATGTGTGTGTGTGCATGTGTGTGTGTGTGTGTGAAGCAAGTAAAGCAAATGATAAGAGTTATTGAATATAAGTGGTTAGTATGTATGTTTTTCTGAAGCCACTCTTTAAGGCTTTAGTTTTGATTGGAATTTTTATAATATAAATTTGTAAATAAAAAGGTAAATATATGAGTTAAGCAAGAATGCTGTAAAAATATCAGTATAAAAGTAAAATATAAACATAAAAATAAATCATTTCTGATTGTGCCAACAACAAAGAATTTGAAGCTTAGATTTCAAAAAGATAGCTACCAATCATGATATTCCGAAAGTTTTTTTTAAGTTAAGAATTAAAAAAAAAAAGTTACGGATTACTTCCTTGAATATGGTGGCTTTATTAAATGTCTTAAAATCAAGATACTTCAAGTCCTCTGACTTCATTCTTTGTAAGTACTACATTGGCTGTGCATAACTTTGCATTCTCATATAGATTTTAAAACAGCTTTTCTAGTTAAACACATACATACACACACACACACAGGCTTACTTAGATTTTGATTGGGATGGTGTATAATATATGAACGAATTAGGGGAAACTTGCCCTTTTAACAACATTGGATCTTCCCGTCCACTAACATGGAGATAACATGGTTTATCTCTCCATTATTTCATACATCTCTTGCTATATTTATTCAGAGCAATTTTATGTGTTCTGATGCTGTTGCAACTGGTACTGTTTAAATTTATCTTCCAATTTTTCACTGCTAGTGTATATATATGTGGTCTATTTATATGTATTTTTTATATATGACCTTGATGAATTTATATATGAGATCCATTATTTTGTCTAGCTTTAATGAGATAAAATTTGCATATATCATTGTTTAAGGTATACAGCATAATGATTTGATATATGTATATGTTGTGAAATGTTTTCCACAGTTAAGTTAGTGAACATATCCATCACATCTCACATAGTTGCCGTGTGTGTGTGTGTGTGTGTGTGTGTGGTAAGAACTTTTAAGATCTACTCTCTTAGCAACTTGCAAATGTACATACGTTATTGTTAATTATAGTCATTATGCTGTACGTTGCATCCTCAGAAGTTTGTGCTCTTTAACCATTTGCACTTATTCCTGCCCCTAGCAAACACCAATCTGTTCTCTAGTTCTAGGATTTGGGTTGTTAGACTCCACATATAAAGAGATCATACAGTATTTGTCTTTCTCTATCGGACTTATTTCACTTCACTTAGCATAATGCTCTCAAGATTCGTCCATGTTGCAAATGACAGGATTTCATTTTTTTTATGACTGTTATATATCTCTCTATATATATCACAATTTCTTTATCCATTCATCTATCAACAGACACTTAGGTTGTTATCATATCTTGACTATTATAAATAGGGCTGCAGTGAACATGGGGTGCAAATATCTCCTTGAGGCAGAGGGTTTTATTTTTTCCAGATATGTACCCAGAAGTGGAATTGATGATTCATATGATAGCCCTAATTTTACTTTTTGCAGGAATCTCCATACTGTTTTCCCCAGTGGTGGTGCCCATTTGCATTTTTATCAGCAGTGTACAAGGGTTCCGTTTTTTTCCATCAGCATTTATTATCTCTTTTCTTTTAGATAATAGTCATTCTATTAGGTGTGAGGTGATATCTCTTGTGGTTTTGATTTGTAATTCCCCAATGATTAGTGATGCCGATCATATACCTTTTCACATACCTGTTGGCCATTTGACTATCCTCTTTGGAGACCTGTCTATTTAGGTCCTTAGACCATTTCTTAATCAGATTATTTGGTTATTGGTAGTGAGTTGGATGTGTTCCTAATATATTTTGAATATTAACCCCTTATCAGATAGATCTATAGTTTGAAAATGTTTTTCCCCAATATCTAGGTTGCCTTTTCATTTTATTGATTGGTCCTTTGCTGTGCAGAACCTTTTATGTTAAATAAGTACTACTTATTTTTACTTTTGTGGTTTTGTGTTATATCTATAAAATCATTGCAAAGATCAATGTCAAGGAGATTTTTCACTCTGCTTTCATCTAAGAGTTTTATGATTTCACTTCTTACATTTAAGTATTTAGTTCATTTTCAGGTAATTTTAGGAAGTAGTATGAGACAGGGGTCCAGTTTCATTATTTGCATGTGAATATCCAGTTTTCCCAACATAATTTATTGAAGAGACTATCTTTTCTCCATTGAGTATTCTCAGCTCCCTTGAGAAATATTTGTTGACCATACATGGAAGGGGTTTTTGGGCTATCTGTTCTATTCCACTGGTCTTTGAGTCTGGTTTTTTTATTATTATAGATTATTGTCAAGCTGGTTTCCATATATCTTTGAGTTTGTTTTTATGGCACTAACACTTTTTGATTACTGTAGGTTTGCCATATAGTTTGAAATTAGTGTGATGCTTCTACCATTGCTCTTTTTTGGGGGGAGAGCTTAAACAACCAATATTTATTTGTCACAATTCTGAATATAAGAAAGTCTAATATCAGGGTGCTGGCAGATACAGTGTATGGTGAAAACTGGCTTCTTGATTCATAGGTCACTTTTTTTTGGGTACTTATTTTTTTTCGTTTCAGTTTTTATTTAATTCTAGTTGGTTAACATATAGTATAATGTTGGTTTAGGAGTAGAATTTAGTGATCCATCACTTAACATATAACACCCAGTGCTCCTCACAACAGATGCCCCCCTTAATACCCATCACCCATTTAGCCCATTCCCCACCCACCTCCCCTCCAGCAACCCTGTTTGTAGTCCTTAGTTAAAACTCTCTATGGTTTGCCTCCTTCTCTCTTTCTCTTCACTTCTGTGCTCATCAGTTTTATTTCTTAAATTCTACATGTGAGTGAAATCATATGGTGTTTGTCTTGCTCTGACTGACTTATTTCGCTTAGCCTAATAGACTCTAGATCCATCCTTGTTGTTGCAAATGGCAAATTTTCATTCTTTTTGATCGCCAAATAGTATTCCATTGTGTATACCACATCTTTTTTATCCATTCATCACTTGATGGACATTTGTGGTCTTTTTCTAATTTGGCTATTGTTGAAAATGATGATATAAACATCGGGGTGCATGTGTCCCTTTGAATCAGTATTTTTGTATCTTTTGGGTAAATTCCTAATAGTGCAATTGCTGGATCATAGGGTATTTCTATTTTTAACTTTTTGTGAAACCTCTATAATGTTCTCCAGAAGGACTGTACCAGTTTGCATTCCCACAACAGTGTAAGAGGGTTCCTCTTTCCCTGCATCCTTGCCAACATTTGTTCTTTCCTGTGTTGTTAATTTTAGATATCCTGACAGGTGTAAGGTGGTATCTCATCATAGTTTTGATTTGTAATTCTGTGATGATGAATTATGTTGATCATCTTTTCATATGTCTGTTAGCGTCTGTTAAGTCTTGGAAAAATGTCTATTCAGGTCTTCTGCCCATTTCTTAACTGGATTATTTGTTTTTTGGGTGTTGAATTTGGTAAGTTCTTTATAGATTTTGGATACTAATACATTATCAGATGTGTCATTTACAAATATCTTCTCCCATTCCATGGGTTGCCTTTTAGTTTTATTGACTGCTTTCTTTGATGTGCAGAAGCTTTTTATCTTGAAGAGGTCCCAAGAGTTCATTTTTGCTTTTGTTTCCCTTGCCTATGGAGGTGTATCTTACTAGATACTAGAAGTTGTTAGAGCTGATATCAAAGACGATGTTGCCTGTGATTTCCTCTAGGATTTTGATGTTTACCTGTCTCACATTTAGGTCTTTCATCCATTTTGAGTTTATTTTTGTGTATGGTGTAAGAAAATGGTCCAGGTTCATTCTTCTGCATGTTGCTGTCTAGTTTTCCCAGCACCATTTGTTGAAGACACTGTCTTTTTTCCATTGGATATTCTTGCCTACTTTGTTGAAGATTAATTGGCCATACGGTTGTGGGTTCATTTCAGAGTTTTAATTCTATTCCATGGATCTATATGTTTGTTTTTGTGCCAGTACCATACTGTCTTGATTACAGTTTTGTAATTGAAGTCAGGAATTGTGATGCCTCCAGCTTTGCTTCTCTTTTCCAAGATTGCTTTAGTTCTTTGGGGTCTTTTGTGATTCCATACGTATTTTAGATTTATTTGTTTTAGCTCTGTGAAAAATGCTTTTGATATTTTGATAGGGATTGCGACAAATGTGTACATTGCTTTGGGTAGTATAGACATTTTACACAGTATTTGTTCCTCCATGAGCATGGGATGTTTTTTCCATTTCTTTGTATCATCTTCAGTTTCTTTCATTAGTGTTCTATAGTTTTCAGAGGACAGATGTTTTACCTCTTTGATTAGTTTTATTCCTAGGTATCTTATGGTTTTTGGTGCATTTGTAAATGGGATCGATTCCTTGATTTCTTTCTTCTTCTTCATTACAATGATGTATAGAAATGCAAGTTCTGTATGTTGATTTTGTATCCTGTGATTTGGCGGAATTTGTATATCAGTTCTAGCAATTTTCTGGAGGAGTCTTTTGGGTTTTCTACATAAAGTATCTTGTCCTCTGCAAATAGTGAAAGTTTGACTTCTTCCTTGCTGATTTCGATGCCTTTTTGTTGTCTGAGTGCTGACATAGACTTCCAGTACTATGTTAGATAACAGTGGTGAGAGTGGACATCCCTGTTTTCTTCCTGACCATAGAGGAGAAGTTCAGGTTTTCCCCATTGAGGATGATATTAATTGTGGGTTGTTTTTTTTTTCTTTTTTTTTTTTGTATACGGCTTTTATGATACTGAGGTATGTTCTCTCTGTCCCTACTTGGTTGAAGGGTTTTTTGAAGAATGGATGCTGTGTTTTCTCAAATGCTTTTTCTGAATCTATTGGAAGGATCATATGGTTCTTGTTCTTTCTTTATTAATGTGGTATATCACATTGATTGATTTGCAAATATTGAACCACTCTTGCAGCCCATGAGTAAATCCTTTTGTGTGTAATTCTTTTAATGTACTGTTGGATATGATTTACTAGTATATTGTTAGGAATTTTTGCATCCATGTTAATCAGGGATATTGGCCCCATAACTTTCTGTTTTAGTGGAGTATTTATCTGGTTTTGTGATAATTGTGGTGTGTAATTCTTTTAATGTACTGTTGGATATGATTTACTAGTATATTGTTAGGAATTTTTGCATCCATGTTAATCAGGGATATTGGCCCCATAACTTTCTGTTTTAGCGGAGTATTTATCTGGTTTTGGATTCAAGGTAATGCTGGCTTCATAGAATGAGTTTGGAAGTTTTCCCTCCATTTCCACTTTTTGGAACAGTTTGAGAAGAACAGGTATTATTTCTTCTTTAAATTCTGGTAGAAATCCCCTGGGAAGCCATCTGTCCCTGGACTTCTGTTTGTCAGGAAATGTTTGGTTACTGATTCAGTCTTTGCTGGTTATGGGTATGTTCTGTTCATATTTTCTAATCTTCTTGTTTCAGTTTTGGTAGTTTATATGTTTCTATGGGAAATTATATCCATTTCTTCTAATTGTCCAATTTGTTGGCATATAATTTTTCATAATATTCTCTTATAATTGTATTTCTGTGATGTTCTCTCATTTCTTATTTTACTTATTTAGATCCTTTTTCTGTTTGGTAAATCTGACTAGGAGTTTACCAATTTTATTAATTTTTTTAAAGAACCAGTTCCTAGTTTCATTGATCTGTTCTACTGTTTTTTAAATTCTGTATCATTTATTTCTGCTCTAGTTTATATTATTTCCCTTCTTCTGCTGGATTTAGGCTTTATTTGCTATTCCTTTTCTAGCTCCTTTAGGTGTAAGGTTAGGTTGTGTGTTTGAGACTTTTCTTTCTTCTTGAGAAAGCCTTGTATTGCTATTGCTGTATACTTCCCTCTTAAGACTGCTTTTGCTGTGTCCCAAAGGTTTTGGACCATTGTGTTTTCATTTTCATTGGCTTCCATGTATTTCTTTATTTCTTCTTTAATTTCCTATTTAACCCATTAAGTCTTTAGCAGGATATTCTTTATCTTCCATTTATTTTTTGGTCTTTCCAAATTTTTTCTTGTGGTTGACTTCAAGTTTCATAGCTTTGTGGTTAGAAAATATGCATGTTATGACCTCAGCCTTTTTGAATTGTTGAGACCTGATTTGTGACCCAGTATGTGATCTCTTCTGGAAAATGTCCCATATGTACTAGAAAAAATGTGTTTTTTTTCCTTTAGGATGATATATTCTGAATATATGTGTTAAGTCCATCTAGTCCAGTGTGTCATTCAATGCCATTGTTTTCTTTGTGATTTTCTGCTTAGATGATCTGTCCATAGCTGAAGTGGGGTTTTAAGGTCCCCACTATTATTGTGTTGTTATCAATGAGTTTTGTTGTGTTTGTTATTTAATATATTACTTTTTTTTAGAGAGAAAGTGTGAGTGAGGGAGAGAGGCAGAGTGAGAGAGTGAGAGAACCTCAAGCAGGCTCTATGCTGTCACAGATAGACCCCTTTATTATGATATAGTACCATTCTTCATCTCTTGTTCCAGTCTTTGTTTTAAAAACTAGTTTGGCTTGATATAAGTACAGCTACTCCTGCTTTCTTTTGATGCTCATTAGCTTGATAGATGGTTCTCCATCCCCTCCCCTTCACTCTGCAGGTGTCTTAGATCTAAAATAAGTCTCTTGTAGGCACCGTATAGATGGGCCTCATTTTTAAAAATCCATTCTGATACCATATGTTATTTGATTGGAGCATTTAGTCCACTTACATTCAGAATGATAACGATAGATATGAACTCGTATACTGTCCAGGGCCTTGCACTTCAGGAAGTGTTTCTGGTATATGCTGTGTGCACTTTGCTGTTGTGTTTTCACTGCTCTTTCCCTCTGATAAGTCCTCTGCAGGGTTTCTCCTTGTCTGCAGTGGGGATTATTTGGACCTTGTCCACTGTGTGGTGACAAGTGTACTCTGTTCACTGAAGTCCATTGGTGCTGATGGGCAGGGAGAAAATTGCATCAGCCAGCTCTCTCATCTTGGAGAGGGGAATTCATGCCCACCGCTGTTCAGGAAGCCCACACAGAAGAGCAAATAACCTCCCCTCATTTGTCCCAGGCATCCCTCAGATCCTTTGCTTCACCCTGTCTTTGTCTGAGCCATCCGCCCACCCGGTATAACAGTGCTCCTGTGTTTTATCTCTGACACACCAGCTGTGTTTCAAAACTCCAAATTTTAGGGACCCAGTGCACCGCAGATTTGTGCTGATCTTCTGGGGGAGGTCTCGCTGTGCTGTGGCTGGTGCCATTTTGTCCCAGAAGAGCAGTCACATGAATGTACAGGGGCTTGGAGTTTATGGTAAAGCACAGCACAAAGCCAGAGTCCAGGTTAGCTGCCCTCAGCAGGTGCCTCTGTTCCTATGCTAATGAATGGGGCAGCTCAATGGTGCTGCCAGCTCTTTTGTCCCCAGAGAGGTAGTGCCACCTTTCCCAAACGCACTCTAAGAAGGGGACTGTCTCTCCCAGTGCTACCCAAGGGATATTCAGGCCGTGCTATCTGCTCCTGGGCCTCTGCACCCCTTCTCCACTGGAGCACCTCTACACCCACCAGGCGCCACCCTGTGATGGTGATGAACTTCTAAAACTTGAGACTTTGGGCTCTGCTGCTTATAAAAACTTGCAATCGTCAGTACCTCTTGTTTTCCTCATCAGTGGTTTTGGGGATGTGTTTTTATTATGCAATGGCCTGTATCCTATTTTTTCTCTCTCTCTCTTTTTTTCCTCTCTCCCTGATCAAAGCTTCCTCCCCTCCGCTGCATGGGTGATTCTTTTCTCCCCCCAATCACATTTCTGAACCTCCTACCTTCTATGATGTGGTCTCCTTTCTCCCTCTAGTTGTGCAGTTTGTTCACTCAGTCCTCAGATTGATTTCCTGGGTGTTCAGAATGATTTGGCATTTATCTAGCTGTGTTTGAGGGAAAAGGCAAGTCTAGGGTCCCCCTACTACTCTTCCATCTTAGCTCCCCCTCTAGCTTTGCTCTTCTTTCTCAGGATTGGTTGGGCTAATTGAGGTCTTTTGTTATTCCATACAAATATTAGAATTGTTTTTTCTATTTCTATGAAAGTGCCATTAGATTTTTGACAGAGATTGCATTGACTGTCTAAGTGGATAAGGGAGTATGGGCATTTAACAATATTAGTTCTGCCAAACATAGAATATCTTTCCAATTATTTGTGTCATCTTCAGTTTCTTTCATCAATGTCTTAATAGTTTCAATGTGCAGGATTCTCATCTCTGTTAAATTTATTCCTCTGTATTGGGGCACCTGGGTGGCTCAGTCGATTAAGTGTTTGACTTCGACTCAGGTCATGATCTCACAGTTTGTGGCTTTGTGCCCCAGGTCAGGCTCTGTGCTTACAGCCTGGAGCCTGGAGCCTGCTTCAGATTCTGTGTCTCCCTCTCTCTCTGCCCCTCCCTTGCTCACGCTCTCTCTGTCTCTGTCCCTCTCTCAAAAATAAAATAAACATTAAAAAAATTAAAAAAATTTATTCCCAGGTGTTTTATTCTTTTTAAAGCAATTATAAATGGGATTGTTTTCTTAAAAATTTTTTCATCTTTATTTTATTTTTGAGAGAGAATGAGAGAGAGAGGCCGAGTTCCAGTGGTGATGGTACAGAGAGAGAGGGAGACAGAATCCAAAGCAGGCTCCAGGAAAGATCTAGAGCTGTCAGCACAGAGCCCAGTGTGGGGCTCAAACTCATGAACTGAGAGTTCATGACCTGAGCCAAAGTCAGACACTTAACTGAGCCACCTAGGCACCCCTAAATGGGATTATTTTCTTAATTTCTCTTTCTTATAGTTATTGGTGTATAGAAATGCAGGAGATTTCTATATATTGATTTTGTACACTGCAGCTTTACTGAATTTGTGTATTAGTTCTAACAGTTTTTTTTTTTGGATAGAGTTTTAGGGTTTTCTATATTTGCAAATAGTCACTGTTTACTTTTTTCCAATTTGGATGCCTTTTTTTTCCTTGCCTAATTTCTTTGGCTAGACTTTAAATACTATGTTAAATAAAAGTAACAAGAATGGGATTCCTGTCTTGTTTGTGTCTTAGAGAAAAAGCTCTCAGTTTTTCACCTTTGAGTATGATAGCTATGAGCTTGCCATATATGGCCTTTATTATGTTAAGGTATGTTCCCTCTAAAACTCACTTTGTTGAGCAATTTTAATCATAAATGGATGTTGAATTTTGTCTATTTTCTATTCATCATCCTGTTTCTTTTTTTTAAATCTTTCTTTTTTGCCTTCTATGGTTTCATCGTACATTTCATAGGATTCCATTTTCTCTCCTCTCGTATCATATCAATTAACCTTCATATCATATCAAAACCAACCTATCATATCAAAAAACCTTCCTGAGCATTTGTCCTAGAGTTTACAGTATACATTTACAACTGATTTAGTTGCAGTATAGTTTTAATTAACCAGACTAAACTAACTGAACTAAAATATAGTTAATCTAGGTGGAAAATGTTTTTTTAATTTAATATTTTTTAAATTTATATCCAAGTTAGTTAGCATATAGTGCAACAATGATTTTAGGAGTAGATTCCTTAGTGCCCCTTACCCATTTAGATGGAAAAATTTTTCAGGTTACCTAGGATTTGTTTTCACCAGATATTAGAAGACATTCAGACATGTTAATGATAGTCATGCCGGAAGACGTTTATCATGCAGCTCCCCAGAAACAGAAAGCACACCATACAGGGACCATACAAGAAAGCACCAAGGTTGTTCAGGTGGTGTAGTGAGCAAGGGGGAAACATGGACTTGAACCTCTTTGTTGTTTCTTTGGGGAGGAATGGGTGAGGCAAGGTAAGCAGGTCTTGGATTGGCTCATTTGAATAATTTCAGCAGTCTTTCTTGCATAGAGGCTGTACCTCATTGTCTGGTACTTAGCTCTGGTGTGTTTGGGCAGGTGAAGAGTGGCCTATGGTATGTGAGCCTAATAAAAGAGGGGGTAGGGCATATGGGCTCTGGGTTGATTGGTTTGCATATGAAAGTTACACTTTCAGGTAAGTTGTTTACTATCTTAAGACATTGGGTAACCCTGGGAGGAGAAGTCTAGCATTGGCAAAGCCCCAGGTATTAAAGCATCACAATACAGAAAACAAAAGACATCATTAATACAATTAGCCCATTAATACAATTTGACACGTATTACCAAATGTAAGGGGTAATATAAGAGGAGACTTTTATAGACTAGGGCATAAGTTGTGCGAAACAGCACAGAAAACATTTTATTATGAGAATAACAGGGAGAAACACAGGTAGAAGTATAAGAAGTCTTATAGGCCAGCCCATAACTAAATTAAAATACCTCATATATAATGAGTCTTTCTATATATGAAGGCAAGACATATCGCCTCCAAATGTAGGAAAGGGTAATGGGAAGGTTTTTAATGTTGATGTGAGGTATAAGTTAGCCAAGCATCCTTGAATTAAGAGGGATTAAAGTCTTGGGCAATAGAGAAGCTCATTTAGGGATCCATTTGCTGGACTAGAATTTGAAAAGAATTGTTTGAGGAGACCATTATATCTCTTAATTGAACCAGCTATCTGGGACCTATCAGGAACATGGAAAGTTATATTGAATGCTTTTTTAAACAGACTAGCATTTTGTCTTCTGAGAAGTGAAATGTGTTTCTTAGTTAATATTAATGATCTCTGTAACTCTGGAGGGGATGAGGAAAGTCCTGGCAAGGCCTTGCATATTATCCTAAGAACTGCTTTTGATGAAAAGCAGGGATGGAGAAAGAAGGTATGGCTTGAATTCAAGCAGTTTTCTACTAAATGAAATTACTTTTCCCTTAGTAATTTCTAAGGGAAATTACTTAGGAATTAATTAGGAAGGTGGACTGAAACGTTTTATGCACCAGTTGATCGCTCATAGTGTCTGTAGTTGAACATTAAGCAGGCCAGCACAATATTGTGGGATGGAAAATTTAGAAACATCTTCATGGATCATGGATGCCTTCTCTAAACTCTTCATTTGCCATCTGCTCACAGTGCTTTAGCCTGGGTCATCAGGAACCCACCATCTTTTTTTAAGACTATTTTTTTTTTTAGAACAGTTTTAGGTTTACCACAAAACTGAGAGGGAAGGTACACAGATTACCCAGATATCTCCTGCCCCTAACATGCACAGCCTCCTGCATCATCCACATCCCTCATCAGAATGGTGTATTTTTGTACTAAGGATGAACCTCCATTGACCCATCAAAATCACCCAAAGTCCATAGTTTACCTTCGTGTTCAGTCTTGATGTTGTACATAAGTTTGGACAAAAGATGATAGGTGTCCATCATTTTGGTATTATACCAAGTGTTTTCACTCCCCTAAAAATCCTGTGTGTTCTGCCTGTTAATTTCTCCCCTCCCTGTCTGCAACCACAGAGCTTTTTATTGTCTCCACAATTTTGTTTTTTCTAGAAGTCATACAGTTGGAGTCTACAATATGTAGCCCTTTCAGATTGGCTTTCTTCACTTAGTAACATGCACTCAAGCTTCCTCCATTTCTTTTCATGACTTAATAGCTCATTTCTTTTTAGTGGTTAATAACATTCTGATGTCAGGGGCACCTTGGTGGCTCAGTCAGTTAGGTGTCCAACTTTGTTTCAGGTCATGATCTCATGGTCCTTTATTTCCAGCCCCACGTTCAGAGCCTTGGAGCCAGGTGTCGCCCTCTCCCTCTGCCCCTCCGCTGCTCGTTCTCTCTCTCCCTCCCTCCCTCTCTCTGTCAATAACAAATAAACATTAAAAATTTTAAAAAGATAACATTCTGATGTCTGAAATGTGCCACAGTTTATCTGTTCACCTATTGAAGGACATTGTGATTGCTTGCAAGTTTTGGGAATTATGAATGAAGCTGCTGGAAACATCTTTGTGAATAAATTGGAAACTATCCAAAGGTGAACAATATACCTATTGGGGGTGTTTTCATTTTCTATTGCTATGTAAGCAATTATACCAAAACTTAAAGAGAGAAAAACAAGACAGTTCTGTGGGTCTACAATCAAGAAGCAGGTGAGAGGGTTATCTCAGGGTTCAAATGGACAGGATTCACATCCAAACTTAGCCATTTGGCTGTGGTAGACCTCAGAAAATCTGTTTCCAAACTCATTCCTGTGGGCCTCTCTACAGGACTACTTCATGACATAGTAGCTGGTTTCCCACAGAGAGACTGAGACCTAGAATCCAACAAATCAGTCTTTTTATAATCTGTCTTGGAAATGGTCAGCCGTCTGTGTCTCTACATTTAGTTAATTAGTAGCAAGTCAGTAAGTCCAGCGTACACACAATGGAGTGGGAATACCCAAGGACATGAATACCAGGAGGTAGATATCATTGGGACTCATTTTAGAGGCTGCCTCCTACAGAGAGAATGTAAAAGTCATTATTAATATAAAAGATTAAAGTCATTTTGTTTAAAATAACTCAAAGAAGCAATATAATATGGTGTTTGAGACTCAATTGGATTAGCTAAAATAGCTGGTATTGAATAGTATTTTGAAATTAAACTACTGTGTTTACTTATCCATGTTTAATCTATTATCCAAATGCTCTACTATAATTGCATTTACATAGGCATCTTGGATGCATTGATTTTAAAAAAGAGTTTTATATACTAATTTTTTATTATAATTTTATTTAGAATAGTATATATATCGTATACGCTAACTTTTTATTATAATAATTTTGTTATAGTATAGTATTCTTAGCTAACTCTTTTCTTTTGCCTTGTATTTAGTATCCAGAGGGTTTATCCATGGAGTCATATACTATGAGTATCGTGCAGTTGCTTGGCTTTAATCTGGGATTGAGTTACGACAATCCTGACACTTGTTATTGTTCAGGAGATGTTTGCACAATGTCACCTAAAGCAGTGTAAGATAATTTTATTACACATATTCCTTTAAAAAAATTTTCGTTGTTGTTGGTTAGGAACTTTTACACTTCTATTAACCAGACTGAAGTAATTGACAATTATAGAACACTATACCTAACAACCACAGAATACACATTTTTCAAGTACATGGAACACAAACCAACATAGGCCCACCAGCTCCCCCGTGCCTCTCCATGCCTGGGGAAACTCTCTTCCTCCATCTGGCATTCTGGAGCCTGACTTGTATTTTTCTCTCCTGGCCAGATTGGAAGCACCCTCTAGGGAAAAGCTGTATGAATTGTGTCATTGCAGTGATTGTACAATAAAGCTAAATTAAATGCTTTGATATTTGCATTTAAAACTGGCATTGGGATAGGGATGAATAGTACAATTCATATTAATAGTTTCAATTAAGAATTTTTTTTATTTAGAAAAACATTAAATTGTAAATAAATAATAACACCATGACCCATTGAGAGAAAGACTACTGAGGAAAGGGGAAAAAAACCTTTATTTTAGAACCATTAATAATTCATATTTCCTGCTTTATTTCTTAAATATATTTTTTAAAGTTTATTTATTTTGAAAGGAGAGAGACAGAGAGAGAGAGAGAGTGAATGCACAACTGGGGGAGGAACAGAGAGAGAGGGAGAGAGAGAATCCCAAGCAGGCTCTGTGCTATCAGTGCAGAATCCAGCATGGAGCTCAATCCCATGAACCATGAAATCATGACCTGAGCTGAAATCAAGAGTGAGATGCTCTAGTGACTGAGCCACCCAGGCACCTTATCTGTTGGTTTATTCATCATTTCAACATTCTACTTGTTTCATCTATATTTTTTTCCTGATGTTCATGCTTTTTGCCCCTAAGAGGCACTTGGTCTACTTTTGACTACACACCTATTGCCTAGGAGAGTGCTCAGTAAATATGTTGCAAACAGTGACCAAATCAGCTCAGTATATTTTTCTCATTATTTCATTTTATCCTTTGATTACTCAATCTATGATACCCCAAATTTTTGTAAAGACACAAAATATATAATAACTAAATTTATTTCTTCTTCCCTGGGATAAGTGGTTACTCAGAAGAATATTCATTCTTTCACCATTATTTTGAGTTTATTTATAAGCTTTATAAAAATTCAATTTTGTCGAGGTATGATTTTTGTCTGCAATAAAATTTGTGCACTGTAAGTGTACAAGTTTATGACTTTTGACAAATACACATAAATCTTTGAACCACAGTATCAGTGAGGCTATGCAACAGTTTCATCTCCCCCAATGTTCCTTTGTGACTCTTATTGTCCTTCTACCTTTTATCCTTGTTCTAGGCAACAACTGATCTGATTTATTACAGTTAGTTTTCCTTGCTTCAGAACTTTATGTAAATTGAATTATATGTGCTCTATTTTGAGTGTTGAATCTATGACTATGAATTATTTAAACATTTTTCTTTAATTATTTGAATATTTATAATGTTTTAATTTAGGTATTTGTATGCCAAATCTAACATCTGGGCCATCTCAGTTTTGATTTCTTTTGACTGCTTTATTTTTTACATTGACTGTGGATCACATTTTTTACTTCTTTGTGTTTCTATTATTATTATTATTAGCATATTCAATATTATTGATAATACAATAGAAAGCTTGGATGCTCCTACCTTCCTCTGAAAATCATTGATTCTTGGAAATTCAATTATTGGCTAATTATTTTGAATTTCATATGCTTGGTTTTCTGCTTTGTTAGTATGGATCTATAGAAAACTCAGGGTACCTTGAAATCCCTCTAACTTGGCAGGATTGAACTTCCAAATCACTCTCTTCTGGGGATCTTGTCAGGGCTTGAATGTAGGCTCTATTGGAATTGAGATAGAGTAGATTCCAGTTAGGGCAGAGGTCAGCAAATAACAATCCCCAAGCCAAATTCGGTAGTAGCCTACTTTGTAAATAAAATTTTATTGAAATACAGCCAGGCTTATTATTTTACATATTGTTTAAGGTTGCTTTTACAAAAGCATTTTACACTGTAGTACACTACAGTGGCAGAGGTGAGTAGTTTTAGCACAGTATATGGCATATTAGTCTATAATATTTGTTGTCTGGCCCTTTACAGAAAAAGTTTGTCCCTGGTCTAGACATTATCTTTGCTCTTAAATTAGATTCTTCCTAGTGTTCTAGTTGGATGCTAAGCTATTACCAGAGCTAACAGCTCTCTCACTGTCAAGACAGGTACTTAGAGTATCCTTCCATTGTGTAGCTCAAACAACAGTTTTTTATTTGAAAAATATTTAACTATGTTGAACAAAAGTAAAATATACTTATTAAGTTAAACATTTAAGATTCAATTGTTTGGCATTGGCAAAGTGAATAAAATGAAGACAGTTCTTATGTTTAAAGGTTGAATAAATGTCATAAGACAGGTAAATAATACATCTTGTTTAAAACCGGATGGATGGCAATAAAAAGATTTTGGATTTTTTTTCATTACAAGAGTTTTCATGGTAAAATTCTAAAAACATGGTAAAACATATTAGCAATGCAATGAATAGTTTTCAAAATGTGCTTTTTCCCCATAATGCCCTTTAAGTCTCTTTCTAAGCCACCATACATTAGTGGAAATGCAGAGATACACAGCAATAATTTTTGTCATATCCATTGTTTAAATATTTTAGGCAGTCTGGGGGTGTGAAGGATTTTAGCACCTGTACGTTGGATGACTTTAAATACTTGGCTTCACATTCTGCATATGGATGTCTTCAGCGCATTTTTCCTGAAATGCCACTTGAGGAACAACAAAACAGAAGGATATGTGGCAATGGACAGTTGGAACAAGGGGAACAGTGTGATTGTGGCACTGTAAAGGTTAGTAGAAATTTTTTCAGTTTTTTAAAATTTCCCGTGTCTATGTGTAATAGATAAAAAAGAAGATGAAGACCTTGTCTTTTGTATTTTAGAAAAATAAATTTAAAAAAGACCCTCTTTGGGGAAGATGGAAGCCTTTAAGTTTCCTAATTTTGCTAGTTTTTGAAGTGGACAGCAAAAGCCTTTTAGATAATGTTTACCTTCTGACATTCTTTAGTGTATGCATCAACTCCAAACAAAATAATTAGTTACCACAAAGAGTGTCTAAAGAGTTGAAGAAATATACTTTTAACATCAAGCAGTAACAAAAACAGACAGGAATATAGTCTAAAGGTCTATAGACAGGAATATGGTCTAAAGACCATAGACTATTACCAATGGAATAGCAAAATGCATTGTTTGCTAATATAAAGTGGAAAGTTTTCTATTGACAGGTGATGCCAATTAAGGGCATTTAAAAAAAATCTATCACCTGTAGAAAATATATAAATATAGAACCAAACCAAAAGAAAGATGAAAGATGATAGAGGAAGCATTGACAATAAAGTGAATATAGTCACATGAAAATAAAGTGAAGCAGCAATTATCAAATATGGAACATATTAGTAAACATATATTAATGTTATTAAAGATACAATATGTAAAAATATGTAATACATTATATATAAATAGACGTATATATACTATATATGTGTGTGTGTGTCTATTTAATGGCACTAGAACACATTTAAAAGAAAGAAGCCAGAGGAGGGTTTACTCTTGAAAAATTGCAGCTGGAACAGATAAGAATGGTGAGTTTATGTCTTTCTAGTCTCAAGGTGTTCCTCTACTTCCACAGTTGTGGCAGAATGAAATAACTGTGGAAAATTTCAGCTTTACTGACTCAGTGTGACAGAGAACAGATTTCAGGGATGAGAATCACTGGAAATTTAAGGGGAAAACCCTGAAAGTAAGAGAACTGTGAAAGTGGTAAAACCTAAAATCTGATGATTAATTTTACACATATTTGGCTGACTGCTAAAATATGCATAGTCCAGAAATACCCCATGGGGCAAAAAAGTAGGGTGACACCATTGAAAGACATAGGTACACCAGGTGAGCCTTGTGAGTTTGAGGATTTTTTTTTTTTTTTTAGAGAATATTTTCTAACCATGTGTAATTCCGGCAGCAGAAATCTAAAGCCCTACTGTTTTCAGTTATCAGAATACAGAGTCTGAGACTGGCTGCAACTAGAAATTAAAGAGGAATCTTCAGAAACAAGGAAATTACAGATGGATTGTACCCTGAAATCTAAGTACTATCTCTGCCTAAATCCTTGCATGAATGCTACATTACATCAGGGAATCTGGTTAAAAGCCATGTGAATTGAGCAGGGAGAGCTGTGGCACATTATAGGGGAAATAAAGCTTACAGTTTGTTCCCAGGTTACTTAATTTCCTGTTAGGAAAAAATAAAGCCTCCAGAAAGTTACAGCTGAATATGGGCATTATATCATTGGCATTATATCATTGTATCTATAATGTCTCATTTATTAATCAAAAATTAATAGACATTCAGAGAATTAGGAAAATGTGAACCATAATTAGGAAAATATGATGTTAAGGGAAACTGACTCTGAGAAGTCCAAAAATACTGTATTTTGCAGATAAAGACTTCACAGTAGTTATTTTGAATATTAGGAGCATGACAGGACATTATGTTCAAATAATTTAAGGAAAAATTGCCATAGTAAGTGAGCAGCTAGAGAATCTCAACAGATATAAGTTAACTATAAAAACCATATGAATTTAAAGTCTGGAAGTGAAAAGTAAAACAAAAGCAGAATCAATGAACTTGACCAAAACCAGAATAATCAAAGAACTTGACCAATAGAACATTAAGAACATATGATTCTATAGAATAGAGAGAAAAAAAGTTGAAGGAAAATAGCAAAAAAACAAAAAACAACCCTCAGACACCCAAGAGGAGATATTTTTTCTCTTAAAATTTTTTTAAATGTTTATTCATTTAGTTTTGAGAGAGAGAGACAGAGTGTGAACTGGGGAGGGGCAGTAAGAGCGACACAGAATCTGAAGCAGGCTCTAGGTTCCAAACTGTCAGCACAGAGCCCAATGCGGGGCTTGAATCCATGAACTAGGAGTCCATGACCTGAGCCAAAGTCAGATGCTTAACTGACTAAATCACCCAGGAAATACTTTTTCTTAAAATTTATTTATTTATTTTGAGAGAGAGAGAGAAAGCAAGCTCGAGCTGGGGAGGGGCAGGGAGAGAAGGAGAGAGAGAGAATCCCAAATAGGCTTCACACTGTTAGTGCAGAGCCCAATACAGGACTTGAACCCATGAATCGCAAGATCGTGACCTGAGCTGAAACCAAGAGTTGGATGCTTAACCAACTGAGTCATCAAGGTGCCCCCACCTGAAGGGAAAAATTAAGTGGCCCAATGTAGGTATAACTGGATTTCAAGATAAAGTAGGTGGCAGAAAAAAATACGCAAATATTCAAAGCAATTATCCTTTAAAACGGAAGCAAATAAAAGTTATTCTCAGGTAAGCAAAACCTGAGACAATGTGTCACAGTAACCTTGTACTACAGAAAATCCTAAGAATTTAAAATGTGTGAAGACTTAAAAATTCCTGAACATAGGAATTGGTAAATATGTGGGTAAAAATAAATAGTTATATGTATGCTTTTTGTTTTCTGCTCTTAGTTAATTGTACTAACTACGTTATATACATGTACAGATATGGAAATATATACACTTATTCACTATGCATTCATATATATACACAATAAATATATGTGCCTATAAATATGTATTTACATGTATATACATATGTATTTATACATAAATATACAAATATATATGGGTATGTATGTGGATATGGACGCATATGTGTTTATATATATAAACACATAAATATACATATGTACATATACACATTTATGTGTATATGTGCGTTTATCTCCATATCTACATCTATATAATAACAGTAGCAGCACTAAATATGGAAGGTGAAATAACTGTTGCAAGGTCTCTATAATTTACCTGAAGAAAATCAGTATTATCTCTAAGTAGATTATACTATTTGAAAGATACTTACTATAAATCCCAGAGCAAATATTGAAACATTTTGCAGAGATATAGTTAAAAAGCCAATATACCTTTTTAGCCAGTAGCCAAAAAGCATGTAATGACCTGCTAAACATAATTCATCAGCACAAAATAAGACAAGGGAAGAATTGAGGAACAAAAACAAGATGAAATAAATGGAAACAAATGACAAAATAACAAACTGAAATACATGCAAATTAATAGTTACATTAAATGTAAATAGGCCAGGCACTGTGATCAGAGGCCAGAGATTGTCAGACTAGATAAAAATCAAGAGACAAGAGAGACATTTTAAGCCCAGATGCTTTGTTTGGCAGAAAATAATAGAATGGAACAGGATACAACAAGCAAACAGTAAGTGTAAGAGAGCTAAGGGGACTGTGTTAGTAAGTAAGATAGAGATACAGTAATGCTTCAAAACTAGGAGAGGGCAGCTGCGTAAGGAAGGTACAACAATAGTATATACGTTTGTAACAATATGTTTACGTGTACATACGCACATACCAGATCTTCACATTTCATGAAGCACTATCATATTTGCAGGTTTATTTCACATCTCTCAGTAAGTGATAGAACCACTAGGCAAAAAAATCAGGAAGGATATAGAAGAACTGAACAATACTACCAACCACCTTAATATAATTATATTTATAGGCCACTATATTTAACAGCTCAATATAAAAATTCCTTTCAAGGGAACTTGGAATATTCATCAGGATGTAATCTATTTTGTGACTTGAAATAAATCTCAGAATGTTTTTTGTTGAGAATTAAATTAGAAATCAAGAATAATAAGATATCTTGAAAAGTCCCCAAATATTTAGAAATTAAGCTACCACTTCTAAATGACCGTTGGCTCAAAGAAGAAATTACAAAAGCAATTAGGATATATTTTTAACAGTATGGGGATTTAAACATAAATCAAAATCTGTAAGATTCAGTTAAAACAGTGTTATGAGGAAAATTTATAGCTACAAATGCTTATAATGGAGAGAAGAAAGATCTAAAATCATTTATTTAGAATGCTACTTCAGGTAACTAAAATATTAGTCCAATTAAATCCAAGATAAATAGAAGGAAATAATGATAAAAGATAAAAGTAGAAATCAATGATATAGAAATCAGAAAATGAATATCAGTGAAAAATAAAAGCCAGTGCTTTGAAATGAATTAATATACTTGATAAACTCTTGCTGTTCTGATGCAAGAGAAATGAGAGAAAAAAGAAATTCCCAGTATCAGTAATGAAAGAGGGTACATTACTATACATCCTGCATATGTTTAAAATAAGGAATATCAAAAACTGCTTTAAGTAAATAAATTTGGCAATTTAGATGAAATTGGCAAGTTTCTTAAAAGACAAATTATCATAACTGATGTCAGAAGAGACAATTTGAATTTGTCTATTTACAGAATTGTACACATAAAAAGTGCTGTGATCCTCAAACATGTTCAGTGAAAGAAAATAAACAGTGTGGTTCTGGGGAATGTTGCACACAAGATTGCAAGGTAAGAGGCAATCTATTTTATAATAGCTCAGCATTAAATTTCCTGAAATACTTACTTCAAGGAGATGGGAAGCATATCAATATCCTATCAGCCTCTCGCATTGTTTTATATCCAAGCACGTTGGACTCTTCTTAAACTTCAGTACATTTGGTAATCTGTCATTTCCAGAACTCTCATGTATATATGCCTGATGATTCTTCTTTCCCAGCTTGTTACAAATCTTTCTTGTACCTGTTTAGATATTCCTATGATCAACATACATCTGAAGCAACCCTCTTAAGGTCTTATTTTTTAACACTCTACCTCACATGGGGGGTCAGGAAGTTAGATTTGTTGTTGTTGTTGTTGTTGTTGTTAGCTAAATTCTCTTTACCATCTTCTGGTAAAGTCTTCTGTTCCTGTGCAGTTCAGTTATTGTTAACAATCAATTAAGTACTCTTTAAAGCATTTAGAGAATTCCTAAATAATTGCCCCACACTCAGAACAATTAACTGGAAATCTAAAGAAAAAAGAAGCAAACTATGAACAAGGTAAATGGCAGCTATCCAGATGGGATTGGAGTAAGAATATGCTTTTATCTTTAAAATTTTGTTCCCAAACTTTATTGGGTTATAATTGACATATAACATTGTGTAAGTTTAAGGTGCTCAATGTAATGATTTCATATAAGTATATATTGTGAAATGATTACAATTAGGTTAACACATCTATCATTTTACATAGCAAGAACATTTAACATTTACTAAGAAACTTTCAAATATACAATACATTATTAACTATAGTCACCACACTGTACATTAGATCCCCAGACTGATTCATTTTATGGCTGAAAATGTGTACCCTTGACCAACATCTTTCAATTTTTCCCACAGTTTTACCTTCAATCATATACTAAAGCTGTACATTTTAAATTCTCATGTAATTCCCCCACATTTTGTGCTATTAATGTCGCACTTTGCACCTTTTTATATTGTACATCTTTAACAAATTATGTAGCAGTGTTTACTTTATAATACTATTGTCTTTTAACTTTTTACTGGAGATAAAAGTATTTTGCTACCATTACCGTATTAGGGTATTATGAATTTGATTATATACTTACATTTACCAGTGAGTTTTATACTGTTTTATGTTTTCATGAGTTAGTGTCCTTTCATTTCAATTTGATGAACTCCCTATAGGATTTCTTATAAGACAGGTCTAGAGGTGCTGAACTCACTTAGCTTTTATTTACCTGGGAATGTATTTAACTCTCCTTAATTTCTGAAGGAAAATTTTTGCCTTGTATAGTTTTCTTATCCAGCAGTTTTTTTCCGCTCTTCATTATTGGTGTATAGAAATGCAACATATTTCTGCACGTTGATTTTATATCCTGTGACTTTGTTAACAGTTTGAGAAGAATAGATGTCTGGTATTAATTCCCCTGTGAAGCCATCAGGCCCAGGACTTTTGCTTGTTGGGAGGTTTTTGATAGCTGATTCAATTTCTTTGCTGGTTATGGGTCTTTTCAAGTTTCCTATTTCTTCCTGTTGTGATTTTGGTAGTTTGTATGTTTCTAAGAATTTATCTGTTTCTTCCAGATTTCCCAGTTTGTTGGCATATAATTTTTCATAGTATTCTCTTATAATTGTTTCTATTTCTGTGGTGTTGGTTGTGATCTCTCCTCTTTTGTTTGTGATTTGTATCTATTTGGGTCCTTTCTCCTTTCTTTTTGTTCAGTCTGGCTAGGGGTTTACCAATTTTGTAGAACCAACTTTCAGTTTTGTTGATCTGTTCTACTGGTTTCTTTTGTTTGTTTGTTTCTATATTATTTATTTCTGTTCTAATCTTTGTTATTTCCCTTCTGCTGCTGGCTTTAGGCTTTATTTGCTGTTCCTTTCCTAGCTCCTTTAGGTGTAAGTTTAGATTGTATATATAGATTGTATGTTTCTTGCTTCTTGAGATAGGCCTGAATTGCAATTTACTTTCCTCTTAGGACTGCCTTTGCTGCATCCCAGAGGTTTTGGACTGTTGTGTTTTCATTTGGATTTGCTTCCATGTATTTTTAATTTCTTCTTTAATTTCCTGGTTAACCCATTCATACTTTAGTAGGATGTTTTTTAACTTCCATGTTTGAGGGCTTTTTTTTTCCCCTTGTGGCTGACTTCAAGTTTCATAGCTTTGTGATCTGAAAATATGCATGGTATGATCTCCATCTTTTTGTACTTGCTGAGAGTTGATTTGTGACCCAGTATGCGATCTCTTCTGGTGAATGTCCCATGTGCATTTGAAAAGAATGTGTATTCTACTGCTTTAGGATGAAATATTCTGAATATGTCTGTTAAGCCCAGCGGTCCAGTGTGTTATTCAAAACTATTGTTTCCTTGTTGGTTTTTTGCTTAGGTGATCTGTCCATTGCTGTAAGTGGGGTGTGAAAGTCCCCTACTATTACCGTATTATTATCAATAAGTTTCTGTATGTTTTTTATTAATTGATTTCTATATTTGGGTGTTCCAAGTTGGAGACATGAACATTTATAATTGTTAGGTCTTCTTGATGAATAGACCCCCTCAATTATAATATAACACCCTTCTTCATATCTTGTTACAGACTTTGTTTTAATATCTATTTTGTCTAATTTATGTATGGCTACTTTGGCTTTCTATGGACGTCCATTAACCTGATAGATGGTTCTCCATCCCCTCATTTCCATCTGCAGGTGTCTTTAGTTGTAAAATGATTCTCTTGTAGGCAGCATATAGATGGGTCTTTTTTTTTTTTAATCCATTCTGATACTTTATATCTTTTGATTGGAGTATTTAGCCCATTTATACTCAGAGTAATTATTGGAGGAGATGAATTTAGTGGCAGTGTGTTACCTATAGAGTTGGTGTTTCTGGTGATGTCCTCTGGTCCTTTCTAGCCTTTGTTGCTTTTGGTCTTTTTTTTTTCTGACTCAAAGGTTCCCCCTTAAAATTTCTTTGTAGGGCTGGTTTAGTGGTCATGAACACCTTTAGTTTTTGTTTGGGAAACTCTTTTCTACCTTCTATAGTGAATGACAGCCTTGCTGGATAGAATATTTTTGGCTGCATATTGTTTCCATTCAGCACATTGAATATATCTGGCCACTCCTTTCTGGCCTGCCAAATTTCTGTGGACAGATCTGCTGTGAACCTGATCCCAACTTGACCCCTTGAAGTTTAGAGACTTTTTACTCTACTTTCAGGATTCTTTCTTTGTCTTTGTATTTTGTGAGTTTGACTATGATATGTCTTGGTGATGGCTGGCTTTTGTTGAATTTAATGGGATTTCTTGGTGCTTCTTGGAATTTGAAGTCTGTGTCCTTCTCAAGATTAGGGAAGTTTTCTGCAATAATTGGCTTACACAAACCTTCTGCCCCTTTTTTTCTCTCTTCATCTTCTGGGGCTCCTATGATACAAATGTCATTATGTTTTAATAAAGAATTGACTTCCCTAATTCTGCCTTTGTGTCCCTGACCTTTGTTTCACTCTTCTTTTCAGCTTCATTATTTTCCATAATTTTATCTTTTATATCACTAATTCACTCCTTTGGCTTCCCCATCCTCATTTTCATGGCCTCCATTTGGGTTTGCCTATCAGTTATAGCATTTTTTAATTTTAGCCTGACTAGATTTTAGCTCTTAGCTCTTTTAGCTCTGCAGAAAGGGATTATCTGGTGTCTTCTATGCTTTTGCAAAGCCACCTAGTATCCTTATCATTGTTCATTTAAATTCTAGTTCAGACATCTTACTTATAACAACATTGACTAAATCCCTGGCTATCATTATTTCCTGTTCTTTCTTTTGAGCTGAATTCCTCCATCTTGTCATTTTTTTTTTATCATTAATGTTTCTGGAATTTTTTTATTTTTTTTTAACTTTATAGTTTATTGTCAGGTTGGTTTCCATATAACACCCAGTGCTCTTCCCCACAAGTGACCTCCACCATGACCATCACCCACCTTTACCTTTCCCCCTTCCCCTTCCACCCTCAGTTTGTTTTCAGTATTCAAGAGTCTCTCATGTTTTGTCTCCCTCCCTCTCCCTAACTCTCTTTCCTCCTTCCCCTCCCCATGGTCCTCTGTTGGGTTTCTCCTGTTAGACCTATGAGTCATCTTGTCATTTTGGAGGAAGAAACAACAACAACAACAACAGTAATAATAAAATGAAATAAAAACAGAAATTGTGCAAAAATTAAATAAAGGAAGCTAGGTCCTAGGTTTGTTTTGGTCTTCTTGTTAAAGAGAGAAGAGAGCAAAAAGCAAAAAATTAAAAAAGTTAAAAATAGTAAAATAAAAAATTTTGCTCTTTCTGTATCCAAGAAATAAAAGAAAAATAACAACAAGAGCAAAAACAAGCAACAACAATGAAAAATGAATAAACAAATGACAAGCAACAAAACCAAATGAAGCTAGATCCGGTTTCCCCTAGAGCTAAACTCTGCAGCAGTCTGTGGTCAGTAGACTAAGTTCATGGAAGGGATTCATCCTGGTCTTCTGGGGGAGGGGCCTGCTTGCTCTGATTTTCAGTTCTACTTGCTCTAGTGGAGATGTGCCTCGAGGGCCTGGGGTGTGGGGGTCTTGGTGTAACAGCTCCATTCTCCATTTGGTGGCGCTCTTTAGCTCCATGGGGTCCATCAGTGTTGGTGGGCTAAAGGTGAAAATGGCTTCACACTGCTCTGTAGTCTCCAGAGTTGGAAGTTCATGCCATCACGGACACGGGATCATGTATTAGTCACCCCTCTTGTATCCCCCACTTCTGTCAGCACCCTGCCTTCCCCTGTGTCCCAGGTGTCTGCCTACCAGGCAGCATCCCTGTCCAGAATTTTATATCAGGTATGGCTGTGTTTCAAAACACCACACGTCAGAGACCCTTGGGATTCAGAAGCAGTGATCTTCTGGGGGAGGGTGTCACCACACTGTGGCCGGCTTGTTCCAGGAAATTGTCATGGCACTGCGCAGTGGCAGGGGCAAAGAGTTTATAAGAAGTCACAACACACAGCTGGCACCAGGGTTTGCTGCCTTCCACCAGTGTCTGTGTTCCTTTATGGATGAATGGGTGAAGGTGGCGGCTTGACAGCGCCTGCCCTGTCTTTGCCCACAGAGAGGCTGTACCACCTCTGCCAAGTACACTCCAATCAGGGGAACTCCTTCTCCTCCAGCAACCCAGGGTATCCTCAGAGGGCTCTGCACACTCCCAGGGCTCCACCCTGCTTCTTCCTGAGGACACCACCAAGGGCTGACCTCTGAAGCTTCAGACTCTGCTCCACTGTTCATAAAAAATACTGGTGATATTGAAACTCTCTCCCTTTTCCCGTCAGTGGTTTTGGGGAACGGTTTTCTTATGGAGTCTCCTATGGGTGTTTTCGCTCTTTCTCTCTTGCTACTTTCAGGGAAGTGCTTTCTTGGGCAAATCTGAAGCGCTGCTCCTCCTATCCCTGATCTTTCTCCTCTCTGGGAAAACAGCTCTCTCCCCTCTGTGACACCGGCACTGTGGCTATTCTCTCCCCCAATTCACCTCTTTGCAACATGTACCTGTTGTGTTTTTGCCCTCAAATTATACAGATTATTCTGTTAATCCTCAGAACAATTCCCTAGGTATTCAAAATGGTTTGATGTCGATCTAGCTATGTTTGAGGGACGAGACAACCCAGGATTCCTTTACTGCTCCACCATATTAACTCCCCCCAATCCATAGGCGTATCTTTTTTGTTTTTGTTTTTTTTGTTCTCCTGACTGGATATTTTTAAATGATTGCCCTTGAGTTCACTGTTTCTGCTTGATCAGCTGTGCTCTTAAAGCTTTTTAATGGAATTTTTCAGTTTAGTCATTGTATTCTTCAGATCTAGAATTTCTTCTGTTTGGTTCTTTTTTAAAAAAATCATTTCTCTCTTCTTTGTGAAACTTCTCATTTCGTTCGTGTATCGTTTTCCTGATTCTGTTTCTTTGTCTATCTGTGCTCTGTTGTCTGATCTTATGATGATTATTTTTAAGTTTTTGTCAATCATTTTGTACATTTCCATTTCTTTCATTTGTCTTCTACAAGACCTCTGTTGTTGGCATCACGTTTCCTTGATTCTTGATGTTTCTTGAAGCCTTGAACTGCTCCTTCACATTTGAAGTGTTTCACATCTCTTCTAGTGTTTACTAACTGGCTTTGAGAGAGAAAGAACCCAGTCAGCAGTCAGCCCAGCTAGAGTTTTGGGGGTCTCTCAGACCTTTTTCATGGATGTGCTTGTTCCACTCCTCTTCCAGGGTTGTTTCACACCTCTAGGAGAGTGGAGTTTAGGATTGTACACCTTCTCTCAATCCCAGAAAGCCAGGCTATGGAAAGCCTCTCATAAATTTTCCATAAAACTGTGCCTGAAGTGTTCAAGGTTGTGCAGTTCAGCAAAGTCCAGCCAGGTGCTGATATCCATGTGTTATCTGCAGGATCATGCCCACTTGTTGGAGGCTCATGTGCACCATCTGCTGGAGAGTTTGTGGTTCTGGTTGCAGGTTGTGAGTATGGAATACTGGGGGTGTTGGCTAGTTGTGGGTGTCCTCAGAAAAGGTCTCCTGTTGGCTCGTGAGTGAGGCTCTTGCTGAAGTCTGTAAGCCAGTTAATTGGATATGTGGCTGGTTGTTGTAATCTATGTGCTGATTGCTGTGAACCCCCATCTCTTTTCCCTACTCCTACGTGTCCCAAGACTATTTAATTAAATATCCCAATTCCCTAAGTGTTCTGAGTGGGGTGAGACGAAAGTAAGTCTCCCGGACAGTGTTTTGCAGGGCTGGAGAAACTAGGTTCTCATCACTTTTATTTTCCCCTGTCAGAGAAACCACAAGCCAAAAGAGTCTCTCTTGGCATTGAGCTGTGCCACCTTGAGGAATGAATGATATGGGTAAAGTGAAACAGTTCTTACCATCTTCCAATTCATCTACTCTCAGATTTTTTGCTTCCCCTGGGGACTAGAACCTTTCAGCCAGATTATGTCATTCAGGGTAGTTGTTAAAACAGGCATTTCTGTGTGGATATGCAGACAGGAATCTCCTATTCTAAAATTTGCTAATGTTCCTCTCTTCCATTATTTGACATGATTTAGTCCTAATTATTCATATTAAGTGTAACTTAAAATAATTGACTAACCTATCAAACACAAGAAGTATAGCGGATTACTAAATACCCTGACATTGCTGCATCAAAAGGGAATAACTTAAACCGGCTACATGAACAGGGATATGTGAACAACTGCTGTTGTGACTGGAGTAGTTCTTGGGCCTAATTATCAAAAGGTACATAGCCCCAGTGTGAGTTTTCTGATGTACATAATACTCTCTTTACTATGCAGTCAAGGCTGCTGTGGTGGTCAGAGGCAATAAATTAACCCACCCATTCCTCGTTTAGTTCTGTAAAGGCTCATAGCCCTGACAATATATTATTACACATTACATGTACAGACTGACAGTCTTGGCAAAAATAAAATAAATTAAAAAAAATAAACAAACAAAAGAAGATTTTAAGAGAAAGCACTTCAGAAACAAGGAATCAGCCATTTTTAAGTTTTAGGGCCATTTTGGAATTAGGGAGCCAAGTAAAGAAAAATTAACACCTCTTAATAGAGGAGCAAGTAGGAGGATAACACTTGGTTCAAAGAACATTTGAGGAACTGTACATTTATAAGTAGTATTGAAAAAGAAGTTGGGTGAAAGAAGCCAATCTGAAAAGGTTACATACTCTATGATTCCAAATATATGACATTCTGGAAGAGGCAAGACTATGAAAGGGACTATAAAAAGATCAGTGACTGCCAGGGACTGAAGGGGAGATGAATAGGCAGAGCATGAAGGATTTTAGGGCAGTTAACATACTTCGTACGATACCATAACAATAGTTACATGTCATTATACATATGTTTAAGCCCATAAAATATATAACAGTGAGAAAAACTTTCATGTAAACTATGGACTTTGAGTGATTATGATGTGTCATGTAAGTTCATCAGTTGTAACAAATGTACTGCTCCAATTGGAGATGTTGATGAGAGGGGAGGCTTTGTATGTACTGAGCAAGGGCTATATGGGAAGTCTCTGTACTTATCCCTCACATTTTCTGTGGCCCTTAAACTGCTATAAAAGATAGTCATACTAATAGAAGAAATTAGAATAAATGTAATATTTCCATTTATACATATTTATAAAGGAAGCATATTTTAAAGAAAGTGATATTAATACCTTTTCATTATACTTATATTTATTTTCCTTTAGAAACAATTTTGATCATTGGTTTTGATTTGAATGTTAACTCTATAAACTTGGGTGACACAAGTATTGTGTTTTGTCCTCCCACCCATCACATGAAGAATTTGTGTCCGAATTGCTATATATTGCAAATACTTGACAACATGGAAAATATACAGAAAACCTATTTTGAGGGGTGGCGAATGTTACAGAGGCTGGGCCTCTAGGACCTTTGAAAGCTAGAACAAATATGACTTAGTTTGCATAGGATAGTGATGATAGCAATGAGGAAGTGGGGCTTAGGTTGAGGAAAGGGTTTGCAGTGATGACATTTGGATATTTGTTAGTGAAGACAGGTATACAGAAAGTGAATCCTGGAAGCTATTAGCTAAAGCGTAAGTGCTGAAGAGGTCAGAGATATGTAATTGAGGAAGTTATTGGGTGTTTTTCTTTTTGCAGTTGTTTACAATATGTGATATGTGAAATAAACCTTTTTCTGTGTGTCCTTAAATTACCTTAAAAAATCTAGAGACTTTTTTCTAAATGTTTATGATGTATATTTATTGTTTTGTAAATGGTTGCTGATTTCTTTAAGGAACATCATATGGAGAAACTAGAAGCTGTCCATGTGAGCATAGCCATAATGGGTTGGAAGTAACTGTTTTGAAAGTAATTTTTATATTAATTCCTTAGCTTTTTGTCTTTCTATTTTTAAATAATTATGGTAGTCTATTTATCTTTGAGTTTCTCACTTCTCTCACGAGCATTACCCACTCCTTTATCCACAGTAAATTTAATTATTTAAATTTCTGTGCAATGCTTAAGTAGTTAATGAGAAGACTTAATTTTCTCATTGCTGTTAGAAACTTAGGAAAAAGAAAATGAGTGAAAATTTAAAACCTGAAGAGAAGTAGAACTTGAGTATCATTGAGTATCATTGATCTTTTCTTATGTTCCTTTTTCCTTCTAGCTAAAACCAATTGGTATACAATGTAGGAAATCATATGATGAATGTGATTTCATTGAATATTGTGATGGAATTTCTCCACACTGTGTGCCTGACACTTATGCACGTAACGGACAAACTTGTGATTCAGGTGATTCCTTCTGTTACAAAGGACGATGTCGGATATTTACCAAACAGTGTAACAAATTGATTGGAGGAGGTAATGACCATGACTTTCTCCTTAGTTCCTAAATTCTGATTATTACAAGCTTTGTTATTCAATTCTAGAGAACAAAAAAGTAAGTGTGATTTGTTAATGAGTGACGTCTTGCCTAGTATGTATTTGTGTTAAAGGAAAGAAAATTTTCTTGATTCTGAAAAATGAAAAAAAAACAACAGAATTTATATGCAATTCTTGTTTGCAAAGGAAGAAACCTCAAGTGGAAATGCAGCTTCTCAGAATATTGTATAGAATTTGTGATGGTGGGGTTTAGTTTAGGCTTAAGTGAAACAAGGTTTTTTCCTAGAAAAAAGGAGAGCTTACCAAAGCCAGTAGGGAGATTCAAGGGAGGGAGAATCACCCTCTCATTAGAAATCTTACCACAGTGCAGTGCCTTACAATCAGGGAGAGAGCATAGAAGGATTTGCTTGGATGTCCAACAAGCATACATTTTCAAGGGGGATGCCCAAACATCTGGAATCTGTCTTTCCAATTCTGGGAGCTCTTATGGGTCTGAACTGTCTAGTTGTCCAGGGACAGCAGGGGTGGCAGCTTGAGCTATTAGACACCAATGGTACTCCCTCTGCTCACCACCAAGGGAGTGGATAAATAATCCTAGCTCCCAGCTTTCCATGTGGGAGGGAAATACTTGATCCATTAGTCCAGAGCCCCAAGTACCAAACAGAAATCATGAAGCAGACAATACACTCACAACTGAAAAATGCTCTAGAGGTATTCAATAACAGACTAGATCAAGCAAACAAAATGATCAGTGAACTCAAAGAGAGGTCACTGGAAATGATTAAATAAGAACAGCATGTAAGATAAAAGAATGAGAAACAGTGATTTAAGGGGCTTATGGAGCCCCATTAGTGGGACTAATATATATATTATAAGAGTTCCAGAAAAAAGAACAGAGAAGAAAAGGATCAGAAAGCACATTTGGGGCATCTGGGTAGCTCAGTCTGTTGAACATCTGACTCTTGGTTTCAGCTCACATTTGGTGTGTGGGATCAAGCCCCTCATTGGACTCTGAACTGACAGTATGGAGCCTGCTTGGTATTCTCTCTCTGCCTCCCTCTCTGCCCCTCCCCAACTCGTGCTCTCTCTCTCTGTCTCTGTCTCTGTCTCTCTCTCCTCACATCAAAATAAATAAAGAGACGTTAAAAAAAGAGAGCATATTCAAAGAAATAACACTTAAAAACTTCCCAAGCCAGAAATGGGATATCCAGATCGAGAAGGCCAAAGAACCTCAAATAAGGTGAAGCTAAAGAAGCCCATAAGATACATTATAATAAAACTGTCAAAATTCAAAGACAAAAAGAGAATTTTTAAAGTAGAAAAAAAAAAGTAAGTTCTCACATCCAAAGGAACCCCCATAGGACTATGAGGGAATTTGTCAGCGGAAACCTTACAGTCCAGAAGGCAGTGGGAGGATACAAAGAACTGAAAAGAAAAAGCTGCCAACAAAGCATATTATATCAAGCAAACTGACTTTCAAAAATTAAGGGGAGATAAAATCTTTCCAGACAAATAAAAGCTAAATGAATTCATGACCACTAGAACTGCCTTACACAAAATGCTAAAGATAGTAATGCCAGCATTATGGTGGCATAAGACATCCCTCTTTTTATGTTTCCCTGTTAACAAAAAATCCACATATATTTATTATATATCAGGTCTATTTTAGGCAGAACAGAAGATTGGAAAATTGTTCCCAAGTTTTAAGAAATTAAAAATTTAGATGTAAACACCTAAAAGATGACATTAAAAGAGTTAAAACCCTAATTAGTAATGGGCTTCTGAGTAAGAAAATAATGCAATGAAGCTTTAAAAATGTTTTAGCGGGGGACTCGAGGGCAAGATGGCGGAGAAGTAGGGAGCTCTGTAATCTGCGCCCACCTGCATGGATTGAACTGAGAAGGACTTAAGTGATAAAACTCGGATTTGCAAGTGGGGGAAAGAAGAAACAGACGCCAGAAAGAAGACAACGTCAAAGATGCCTGAGTGAGTGTGATCTGGGAAATTGGAGGACGGGCGGGTCCCGGGGGTGCAGGGGGAAGGAGCCCCAACCCAACACATGGAGAGTGTGCTGTGCCCCAGAGAGACCAGGGGAAGAAAAAGAGAGACGGAAAACGCACATAGAACCATCTCTAAAAGAGGAAAAGCTCGCCCGTCTCCCCATATATAACTGCTGGGCGCTGGGAGAGAAATCCGTCCCATCTGGCCGGCGAGTTCTTCCTTGGACGCAGCGGCAGCCGCATCCATTCCAAGCAGCACCGCGAAAGGCGGCAGCACAGATAAAGGCGGCGGCGGTGCGAAAAGCGGTGGTGGCGGCGCCACGAAAGGAGCTTTGAAAAGCGGCAGCGGCAGCGGCGGCAGCAGTGCCGCGAAAAGGGCAGTGTAAGCCGGCCGGGAGGCCGGCCGCCAGCGGGAACGCATCTCATCTCTGGTGACAGTGTTGAACTGCATGGACTAGGATTTGGAAGTGAGGCGGAGCTTGGAGAATACAGTTTGGCTCGCCCGCGGCACAGGGAGATCAGACTCAGAAGAGTGGCTTGCAACGCTTGGTTCCAGCAAAGCTTGAAGCGACGCCATTCTTCTCCCTGCAGACACCAAGCCAGGGCCTCGGAGAGAGCAGCCCCCGAGACCTGACCTGACGCCAGACCATGCCCATCCGCACAGGGGAGTTGTCTTTTTTTTTTTTTTTCCCTTTTTTCTGTGCTTCTCCTTCTTTTCTGCTGCCATCCAGATATATTTCCCGTAGCATATTCTTATCTCTCCTCTTGGCTGGTTATATGCTTTTAGACTGTCCACAGGCTTTTGTTGTCTCTGTCCCCACCTTGTTTTTCTTTTTGTTTTGGTTTCTTTCTCTTCTCTCTTTTCTTCTCTTCTTTCTTTCCTTTCCTTTCCTTTCCTTTCCTTTCCTTTCCTTTCCTTTCCTTTCCTTTCCTTTCCTTTCCTTTCCTT